>QPKB01000003.1:29645842-29679154 GCA_003546025.1 Camphora micrantha | reverse complement strand
CCGCAGTTTTTCTCTCGCAAAAGGGGCTGAAGCAAGAGCTATTTTGCTTACCATGAAAAAAAGTTAACGTCCGAGGATTCTCCAAAATCCACCTTCTCTCATGCGCCAAAGAAGTGAATAATGCCATTAAAGGGGATATGGATTGCTAAATCTATGGTGTTGGACATTATTGAATGTGCTAGTGACTGATATGTTAATATTGATTTTAACTATATTCATAGGAAGTTGAATGAGTCGGCCATTATTTAGCTAAATATGGTTTTGCTAATAGGGTCAATTTTAAGTGGTTTGTGTGAGTTATTTCTTTTGGTGGCTGATTGGTTGGTGCAGTTTTTGTTTTGTGTCTCTGTTAATAAATTGTCTTTTCTTAACCCAAAAACCAAAACACTGCAACAACCGAAATACCTTCACAAATGGGTCTATGGTGTAATCTAAGTCCAATTAAGAATCGGGTTGGACACGGTTCAGTGGGGCCCATCTAGAATGGGTCTAGATTAGATCGATCCAACTGAACCTAACCCATTTACACTCAGTGTGATCCCAGTCATTAATAATTTGGAAACTACCCTTGTTATCATTGTTAATAAATGGTTTGGATCACTCTGTAAGGTGGCCCCTGCTTGTGTTTATGGGCTTTTTTATTTGATGGGCCTGACCCTTGAAATCTGGGTATTGGACATTTTAATTCTGTCCTGTTATGAAACTAGTGAAGTCCATATCCCATGTGCCCATTTGTCCAAGTACAAGATATATAGAAGAAATAATTTAGATTTTATATATTCCTTATTTATATATGGGAATCAGTATTTGTTCATTGTACCGCTTTAATATAATTACCGTTTAAAAAATTCTTGTTACCAGTTGGGGAAAACTTTAAAACAGGCCTTAAGTTTCTGTCTTATTTCAAAAAAGGACACAAGTTTTAAAACTCTCAAATTAGTCCCTAAGTTTTTTAAGAAGTTTTCAATTAAGGATATCCGTCCATTTAAAGCTATTTTCTGGCAACTTTTTCCTCAAAAGGTTTTTAAAATACTCAAATTACCCTTAATTGAAATAAAACTCTCATTCACTTCCTCTATTCTCCTCATTTCCTTCACTAGTGTTCTCACGGTGATCAAAGACAACCAGCGTTCCCACACCAGTCTGCTGCATGTAGTGGCTTCCAAAACGATATCATGACGCGCATTATATGAAGGGTAATTTGGGTATTTTTAAAATATTGAGGAAGGCACTCTCCAAAAAATACCTTTAAATAGCTGGATGTCTTTAATTGAGAACTTACTGAAAAACTTACGACTAGTTTGAAAAGTCTTGAAACTTGTGTCTTTTTTTAAAATAAGGCAAAAACTTAATACCTTATTTGAAAATTTTCCTAACCAATTATTATCTAGTGCTTTAGGGCATGTTTCTTTACTAGAGTTTTTTAGAAGAATTTGGTGTGTTGGGGTGACATGATATGATGACTGGCCCCTAGCATTTGTAAGTTCCATATTTCTTCCTTAGAATTCCAAAATCTCAATCACATAAAAGGTTTCAAATGACCTTAAGAATTCCTAGAATTCCAATCCCCTTTTCTTTTGTGGAATTTTGGATGCTTAAGTACAAAGGAGGACTTAGAAATCCCCTCATGTCAGTGAATTTAGAAATTCGTGGGAATCCTGTCACCTTAATGAGATTGTACCATATAATACATGATGAAAGTTACTATTAAACACAACAAATTCTCCAACTCCTTCGGAGTCGAAGACACCATTCTTTCTGTTTTTATATAGGGGCCTCCACCTATGGTAAAGTCCACATTCTTCAAACACAAGTATTTCCTTGAACTTGCATTGATTTTACTTTGGCATTGGTCTTAGACATTAGTGTAAAGCCGCGGCATAAGAAAATCGAAGGTGAAACATGGAGAGGTGGTCGGATTTTGATTCCTGCGCTTAAGAAGAAAAACTGTTTAAAAAAATAAGCACTTTTTTCATTACTTTCACGGACAAACTGTTGCACAAACGTGCCCTTAGATTCTACGACAAGAAACTTGAATGATAAGGGGCCATTAAGCTTTAACAAGGTGGTTATAAAAAAAAAGGCTTTAACAAGAAAAAATTACGAATTATGATCATTTGATTACCTTGATATTATCCTTACTCCAAGTGGCCCCCATAAAGAGTTGGTGTTTAATTAAAAAACACCTGCACTACTCTTTTACTACTCTCAAAGAAACCAACGCCTGCTTTTCTCCTCTAACGTTCGATTGTTCTTTCAGTTGGTCCAAAAGTAAAAGGAGCATCACTTTATTCCCTTTTCAGATCTCATGACACTGCAATCAATAGACAGCATTTTTTAACATGCTCATGGCCTTTTTTCTATTTTTTTTCCCAATTAAAGCAGATTACCAATCACTTCCATCTTAAACCATGGGATCCACTTCATTGACCTTGACACCCATCCACCTGCAAGGATGGTTCCCATCATTTTTCAATCCTTGGCTTACTTTGTATCTCTTTTCCCAAATGTACCAGGCTTTGGTTGAGTTTGCTCATCTATCTATGGAGTTTGTTGATCTATTGCACTAAGGTAGGGAAAATTTTGTCACCTACTTTAATGCTGTGCATGTTAGCTCACATATGCAGGCTAAGATCTGAAAACCTCACTTTATTAGGTTCCAGCTTTAGAAGCCACACACACACTCAAAAAAAAAAAAGAAGAAATCTCTACACAACGGTAGCCCAAGTCTAAATCAGAAGTTTGTATCTTCTCTCATGCACATGGCTTAAACTAAACTAAAGCAAAGCAGCACAAGAAGGCTGGTCACCTGCCATGCCTACTTTAGTTTTGAGACCACTCTCTTTGTATTTCCACCCTTTTTCATCTAAAGAAGACCGTTTGGTTTTTCTTCACAAAGGTCCAAAACAAAAGATATACACCCGTATGTACTTCTCCGCAAATAATTCTGTCGCAACATGTTTATTTTACACTGTTGTAAGGATTTGTTTCATAAGTAGTACTTTTGAGTGCAATTTACCATCTATGGAGATTTCAAGTGAGGCTGATGATGTAGTCCACTCTCTGGGTCTATTTGACTTAAGGGCTGTTTGGCTAGTTTTCTCTATTTCAAATAGAGCTGATTCAAATGGATATGAATGATAAAAAGAAAAACAGAGCTATATATTAAAATGAAACCCTGTCAAAAATTTGTCTCTTGGGTCTCCAAGTTCTTTTCTGATATAGAGAAATCCAGAAATGAATGCACTAAAATAAACATAAGAATGCTCAAAATTTTAAAATTTTAAAATGTCTTTTTGCTGATTGGCATCCGAAGAATTTTCAATGATAGAATTTATAACAAGGATTTATAGTTGCAAGCATTTGGGGATATTTTCAAATCCTCTCCCTCAAAGTAGATTTTCAAAATGATCAAGGCAATAGTAGCATTGTTGGCCAAGTGGGTTCGGGGTCATGGGTATTTTGGTAATTGTACCGGGGCTTTTTTAAAAACTAAAAAAGGGTTTTTTGTAGACTAAGAAAATGTGTATTATATCTTGATATAATCTGTACCCTAAACCTAAGCAAAAAGCACATAGTGGAGAACCCTAAGGAAAGCCGAGTTTCTTTCTTCTAGACATAGTTGAGTTTCATGAACCACGTAAACCTCGTGTGATTTTCTCTTTTTGTGTGGCTTGTTGATTATTGATCATGGTGATTCACGCTTTTGCACACATGTGCACAAAGTGATTCACGCTTCTGCACACATGTGCACAAATAAGTGGTATCAGAGACCTAACATTTTAAAATATTTTGAGAATTATACTTTCAAAAAGTGACTTTTCACATGGCTAACTCAACAATTTCTTACAACTCAAATCCAATCAAATTGAGAACTTAGGACTCCTATAGACTGCTACTACATTTCTCTCAAGAATTCCAAATAGGAAATTCCCATTAGAAATGCTCTCAACCAAACTAGCTCTAAAACTTCTCAGACATTGAGAAAACTCTACCTATGAGATTTTCTAAGTTTCAATACTACAAAACTAATTAGATTTCTAAAATTGAAAGTATTTCTAGGGCTACTTGCGCAGTTGAGCCTATCATAAAAAAATTTATCATCCCTCTAGAATTATCTGTCAAACGAACAATTTCGATAAATGAGATTGGATAAGAACTTGAAATTTGCAAACAAGGCAAACTTCAGTAAAAAAATTCACCTTGGAAACACTGATAATGTTTGTTTCTCATGTGGTAAAATTAAACGCATGGTAAAGTGGTTTTAGTTGCAAAAAGTTTTACCACACCCATATTATGTTGGTCAAAATGAGTAGAAAAGTAAAGTTTCAGCCGTGAAAATTTCCACCATTACTTTACTGCATGCCGCCAAATAAATTCACTTATTGCGCTTACTACCAAATCACTGCCCATTACTTTACTTCACCACACTAAAACAAACATCATATATACTCATTGAAAAGTTACTTTATCATTACCTTTTCCATTTATTTCATAATTGCTTGAGTTTAGCAGAAAATAAAGCAAACAAGTCTGTTTATTGGCTTGGCATTATATTCATTGAATTAGTGGTGAGGTTGAACTAAAGAAAGATGAGATAATTAGCGAAAGGTCCCTAGAATTGAATCTATCTAGCCTCCAGTCCAAGCAAATTCCTTTTAAGGACTCTAGTCTAAGCAGCTAAACTGTTTGCAGCCAGAGGTCCCTGGATACATTTTACATGACTAATTTGCCTTCTTTCAACTGTTTAGGCATCTAATTTTGAATTTTAAATTTCAAATCTTTTATTCTCCCACTCATTACTTCAAACCGGACATGGACATTGACAGATTGGATCTCAACAGTTGAGATCAATCTTTGAAGAAGAAAACCCTTGCAACGAAGAAGAAAAAGAAGAAAAAGATTGCAACGAAGAAGAAGACCCCTGCAAAGAAGATGAAAAAGAAGAATAAGAACAAGAACAAGAAGACCCTTGCAAAGAAGAAGAAGAAGACCCCTGCAAAGAAGAAGAAGAAAAAGAAAACCCCTGTAAAGAAGAAGAAGATCCCTACAACGAAGAAGAAGAAGACTTGCAAAACACGAAACGAAGAAGAAGACGATCTTCTGCGCCATCGCCGGATTTCCTGCGCCACCGTCGTTCCTACCTGTTGCCGGAGAAGGGGAATCGCCACCGGACACCGAGCTATGCCATCGCCGGAATCGAGGAAGAAGGCGAATGGAAGATGGCTTTCGTGTTTCTGATTCTCGAACGATGAAGAAGAAGAAAGTGGGCCTAGGATCTACAGCAGTTCTAGGTTGGTTCTAGGTTAGGTTTGACCTGACCCATTCCAGAAGTCCATCCACATTCCAGTCAAAGTTAAATTTATCTAAGTTTTGTATTTTTTTGTCAAATTTATTTGTGTTTTGGACAAAATCTATCAGAGTTTTTGGCTATTTATATGACTTCTGGCACAAATTTATCTGAGTTCTGGATGAATTTATCTGAGTTCTTGACAAATCTGTCTGAGCTCTGGATGAATTTATCTGTATTCTGGACAAATTTATCCGAGTTTTAGGCTATTTATCTGAGTTTTGAAACAAATCTATCTGAGTTATAAACAAGTCTATAAGAGTTTTTGGCAGATTTATTTGTGTTTTTGAATTTTATTTGTGTCTTTTGAAATTTATTTGTATTTTTTGAAATAAATTTAACTGAGTTTTTGACAAAAAAGACTTGAGTTTTTTGCCACATTATTCTCTAATTTGGAAATCCGGCGATGTCTTAGTTTTGGCAAATGTATTTGCATTTTTTTTAAATTTATTTGCGTTTTTTAATTTTATTTACTTCTTTTGAAATTTATTTGAGCCTTTTGAAATTTATTTATATTTTTTTTAAAATTTATTTCAATTTTTTGAAATGAATTTGGATCTTTTGGAATTGATTTTCATCTTTTTAGATTTATTTATATTTTTTGAAATTTATTTGTGTCTTTTTCAATTTATTTGCGTTCTTTTGAAATTTATTGCTTTTTTTTCAATTTATTGTGTTTTCTTGAAATTTATTTCATTTTTTGAAATTTATTTTCTTTCTTTTGAAATTTATTTGGGTTTTTTTAAATTCATTTCATTTTTTTTAAATTTATTCATATTTTTTAAATTTATTTCATTTTTAGAAATTTATTTGAAATTTGTTTCCTATTTTTTGAAACTTATTTGTGTTTTTTTGAAATTTATTTGAAAATCTCATTAGTGGTATTTTATTAATCGTGCCTAATTTAATGGTAGTTGACCATTATTAATGGCTTATCCCATTAATTATGGGATATGACTTGAAGAAAGGGTAAATTAGACATTTTAGATTTCCAAATTTGGAAAAAGGACCTATCACTGAAATGTTCAGGGACCCGTCGCCAAATCTCCCGAGAAAGATAATGAGGGAAGGAGAGAGATATATAACCATATTGTAGATGGGATCCCACTTTAGTAAGATTTCATTGATCCTGTTTGTTTGCATTAAAATACATAGGAATTGAATTCACAGGATTCATACCATTAACAATTAAAAATGAAGATTAAAGGCTAATTATAAAAAAACAAGCATAGAATAATTCTCCTTTTAAAGGAAATAGAATTAAAAGAAGATAGAATATGAACTATTGGGGTGATGGCTAGTAGACCTGTCAATTCGGCCTTGATAGAAGGGGGCCCGGCCCAGCCCTCAAAAAGCCCTTAAAGTGAGGGCTTTTGTTTTTAAGAAAAAGTCCTAGGGCCGTGCTTGGACTTTTTTTTTTTTGCGTGCAGGCTCTGAAATTTGAGGGTCGGGCTTGGACCGTACTAGCTAGGTCCGACCTGGCCCTAGTCTTGACCCTCATATTTTTTTCTTTATTTTATATATGCAAATATATGCTAATTATTTAAGTTTTTTCACTTCATCTTTATTTAGTCATTTAAGTTATATATTATACTTAATGCATAAGTAATAAGTGTTGCACAATTGCTTCCAATCATTTTTTTCTAGTTTTATTGCTTATTATTTAAGCTTTTCATATTAGTTTTTATATATTGTTGCTAGTGCAAAGTGGGGGTGTACTCAACTTTAGAGACCAATATGGAATTCAAAGGATATGGAGTGATCCAAATATTCTTTTAATTAGATAATTATTACCATCAATTTTCTTAATGTCTAAACTAATAGTTATTTTACGTGCATTTGTTCTTGTGATTGAAATACGACTTGGCTTGGTCAAATCGGTGTTAAATTGAAAATAATGTCAAGGGGAATATAAATGGTTCCAATTTCTCAAACATAAGACTATACCAGAATGATTTGGTATGTGAAAATGTTTGTGAAAAGTGTGGGATAGAACAAACTCTTTAACCCTCTTTTTTTTATTACAAAATAAATCAAACTTTACGTCTAGAGCCACATCACCGAAGCACCTATAACTTTGTTTGATAAAATAAAAAAAAATTAGCAACAACTTTTGTACTCCAAACATTTTCTTAGTGGTCCCTTCATAATAGAGGTTATAGATAGACAAGAAAATAGTTCTTCGACACTCAATTCTTGGTAATAATGTAAAAGAGAATTTATATAATAAGTTTTTTTTTATTTTGCCGCCCTGACCCTTGCCTTGGCCCCACCTTGGCCCTCGGGGGTAGGGTAAGGGCCTAGGTAGTGCAGACCCTCCGAGGGCTTTGGCCCGTCTAGGCCCGATCCTGCATATATTGTGGGGAGGGTAAGGATAAATCCAGGCCCAGCCCTTTGAAAGCACTAATGGCTGGTTTATTCATGTTCCAACTTCTTTTTATTCAATTTACATAGGAGAAAATATTATTTGATGTTCTTTTTAAAATACTCACATTTAATTTTCATTTTTTAAACACTTATGATATTAAATCAATGTATTCAACACATATCTATTATAATGCAAACAAATAAGCTCTTACTAAACTACGACGAGGCACACCCTGTGTCTATGTATGAGTAGTGTTACGTTGTGCTGAAACTAATCTTGGTGTGCCACCATCGACATGTTGATCCGGCTGGTCACCCATCATGTTGGTAATTTTACCTGGAGTATCATCAGCTTGAGGTGTTTCCACCTGTGTTATTGGCGACGAAAAACTTTGGATAGGTCTTTTTTCCCTCAATTCCTCTAGAACAATTCTGCTTTTTGGTTTATTGTTCATTACATAGTCATCTTCTAATAATCGAGCATTGGTGCTAACAATGACTTTTCGATCTTTAGGATTATAGAACAAACCACCTTTTGTTCATCTGGAATAGCCAATGAAAATGCAAACTTCCGTTCTTGTTCCAACTTATCTGCGTTCCCTTTCAGCACATGTGCAGGAGTACCCCAAATCCGAACATGCTTTAAACTGGGTTTGCGCCCAGTCCATGGTTCGATGGGTGTAGTAGGTACTGACTTAGATGGAACTAAGTTTAGAATATATGCAGCCGTCTCTAAAGCATGCCCCTAGAACGAATTAGGCAAATCAGAATAACTCATCATTGACCTTACCATATCCATAAGAGTCCTATTCCTTCTTTCTGCAACATCATTTTGTTGAGGTGTACCTGGTGTAGACAGCTGGGATGTAATCCCCTCTTGTGCCAAGTAATTCCTAAATTCTCCAAAGAGGTACTCGCCACCACGATCAGATCATAGTGTTATGATACTCTTACTTAAACGCTTCTCCGTTTCCCCCCTATACTCTTTAAATTTTTCAAAGCATTCGGACTTACGACGCATTAAGTAAATGTACCGATACCTTGAGTAATCATTAATGAAAGTAATGAAATACTCAAAATCACCTTTAGCCTGGACATTCATGGGACCACAGAGGTCAAAATGAACCAATTCCAACAATTCTTTGGCTCTATAGCCTTTTGTCGAAAAGGGACGCTTAGTCATTTTCCCCTCTAAACAAGATTCGTAGACTGGCATGGCCTCCACTTCCAATGAATGTAATTGACCATTTGCAACCAGTCTTGAAATCCGGTGTAGATTAATATGTCCAAGACGTAAATTCCAAAGGTACTTTTGGTTCAATTTAGAAGGTTCATTTCTCTTACATGGTAGTGTGGTTGTGTTATTTGATTCGGTCAGTTGCAGTTTAGGAGAGACAGGATCAACAATATAGAGATCATCCACCAATGAACCATAACAGATAAAACGCTTATTATACTTAATAACCACAAATTTATTAAAATAAACAGAATATCTGTCTTTAACTAACCTGAAAACAGAAATTAAATTCCTTCTTATGGAGGGAACATAAAGACAATCTTTTAAAATTAAAGTCCTATCTCTACTAAAACTTAGACAAACGTCTCCTACTGCAACTATTGTTACTCTCGTAGCATCACCCATAAGCAAATAAATCTCTCCATCACTTAGCTGCCTGGTTTCCTAGAACCTTTACAAAGAATTGCAAACATGATTAGTGGCTCCCATATCTACACACCAGGTACCGGTAGATGCAACCGCCAAACATGATTCAACAACTAGTGAATGAAATTTGTCTTTATTGTTCACTTTGTTGAGAAAAGTTGGACATTGCTTTTTCCAGTGCACTGCTTGCTTGCAATGAAAACACTTGCTCTTAGGCTTTTTCACTCCGCCCTATGGTTCGTTGCCCCCTTGAGGAACTTCCTTACGATTATGAGTCTTTTTCTGTTTCTTTTTGCCTTTCGATTTAGAAACAGAACCTTTTTCAGCAACGTGAATACAAGGTGGCTTTTTCAGAAGGCCCTTAGTAGCCTGAAGTTCCTTGAGTAATTCTGCTAGACAAAAACTGAGCTGGCTCATGTTGTAATTTAAGCGAAAATTCTCAAAGGAATCAGTCAAGGACTGGAGAATGATATCGATCTAGGTTTCCCCATCAATTTCAGCTCCAAGGACCTGTAGTTCATTGAGGTGTCCCATCATTTTCAAAACATGGTCCCTCACAGAGGTACCTTCAGCCATCTTAGTATTAAACAGTTCTTTCATAGCAACCTGTCTAGCTGCCCGATCCTGATCACCAACCATCTCCTTGAGACTGTACATGATGTCATAGGCAGTGGGACAAGACTAATGCTGATGTTGCAAAACATTTGACATGGATGCCAACATGTAACATCGCGCCGTCTTATCAGCCTTCATCCATTTTTTGTATGCCTCGATGGCGACCTCATTGGTACATCCATCTTCATGTTTCTCTGGGAAACCTCATTGAGCACATATTTGTACTCTTCAGCAGTTAGCTCAATATCCAGATTTCTTTTCCAGTCAATGTAATTAGGTCCAGTGAGTTTGTGTTCTTTGAGAATTACAGCAAGTAGATTGAAGGCACCCATCTTAAAACCTGAAATTTACATAATTAACAAATTATGATGGGCAAAAATAAATCTTTGGATTCAAATAAAAAGAAAATGGCTCCCTCCACCAATTAATAAAAGAATCCGACGGCAATCTAAAACACCAATGCATAGTATGCCTCGATGTGAGGACAAGTACCATACTTATTTTGTTTAGATATAACATAACATTTTAGTTCTACTATCAAGGCAACAAACCATGCCAAGTAAAACCAAATAGCTGTCATAACTTCGGTCCTCTAAATAATAGAATTGGTTCAGATGGAGAGCATGTTGTTATTTATATCTAAGTGTATACCATCATTTAATTCAAGGTCCATTATTCCGTATTTGGTCCCATCAGATGGAGAAGAGACCTATACTAATAATTACTGTAAGACCCCAACTCGAGTGACTCAATTAGTGTTAATTAAGTTGTGTGATAGCCTTAAGCATGATTAATGTATTTTAGTTTAGTTGGAATTAGAATAGCTTTGTTATAACTTTGGAAAATTTTAAGTACATTTGTGATTAATAGGGCCCTTTGGGAGTTCCTTTTATGACCTTGCGATTTCTTGGGGGATTTTCTGAAATTCTATTGATTAGTTTTTTTATCCCGTTTTACACATCTCGCTAATCTCTACAACTTTCATGTTGATCCCGTTCTTGTCCGAAATCCCGAAATCCGACTTTCCTAGCTTCAAGGGCAAAACAATCTTTTTACACTAAATCTGTACCCAATATTTGATATTCCTGAAACCAGCGAAACATATACTTTTTGGAAACTAGAAATTTCGAAGATCATTTCTCCCTATTTCGTCGAATTCATTTGAAGCCCCGAAAGCCATGATTTTAGCCCCACAAGATTTCTAGTGGTGGAGCCCACTCCTCACTTGTATATATGGAGGACCCTTCTTCTCTTTCCCTTTTCCAGCACAAAGCTTAAACACTAAGCTAGGGTTTCTCCTTTCCCTTCTTCCTCTTGCTCTTCCATCTCCCAACTCACTACCAAACCTTTGCCAATGGAGAAATGCTTGTCTTCACTCTCTTCCTTTCCTTGAGAGCTATCTCTTGATACTATTTTGAAGGAAACCTCTCAATCCAAGACTCTCTTTGAGCTCACCTTGTCTATTTGGAGAACCTACATGTAAGCAATCCTTCCCTTTGTCTTTGATGTGTGTTTTCCTAGCCTATGGGAGTCTCCTTTTCCATTATTGAAGCTTGCTTCTTCTTGATCTTTGTCTTGACCATTTTAGGGTTTTATTTGGGGTTTTTATGTAGCTTTTGTTCTTGGCTTAGAAGAGGTGATTAAAGGCTTGATTTCTTGATTAGAGACCCAAGGCAAGTGAATGATTGGATGTTTTAAGCATTGAATGGTTTTTATGAGCAATATTGATGATTTCACTATCTATTTTATGCTTTTATTGATTTACATTGATTTGAAATAAATACACATTAATGAATCTTGTTAGTTCATTTAATGTCTTGGAAAAGTTGGTTTATAGTTTTCATTTGATTCTTGATTTTTTTTTTTTGTACAAATGAATCCTTGTGAATGGTAGTTTCTTTTCTCTTTCTCTTTTGGTTGAATGAGGTGAAGAAGAAAGAGATTGGGTTGAATGTTTATGGAGAATTGATGGTGTTTTCAATGGGTTTAAAGGAGTTTTGAGGCTCTCAATTTGATGAAGAAATAAGACTCAAAGGAGTTGTAAGAAGTGGAAAAAGAAGAAGAGCAGAACTTTCCAGAGAGCTCGTCGCTCGAGCGATGGACACTGTTCACCTTGGGATTATTTTGGAGTAAGAATGAAATATTTAAATGATTGAGAGAGGTTTGTTGGGAACCCTATTGTGATGGAAAGGCTTATAACCATTGTTTAACACCCGATTGAGAAAGAAACCACATCACGAATATTCATTGTATGTTTTGAAATACCAAGAAATATTAGGAGTCCAGAATGTCTCCAAACTCAAAGAGTACCATGTATATATTGAAATCAACATACGAGACCCTTATTCACTTTGATTAAATTTTAAATCCCGATATTGGTCCCGAAATTCGTGATTTATGATTTATCATTCCCGAAAATACTAGAACTATAATTGTAGCATTTTGTTAGTCCCGATTTACACTTCTTGTTTGAAATGATATTTGTGCCTTTGAGCACCCCGTCCCGCCCGTTTATATAAGTGTATCATATGTATTTTATAGATGACTTGATTTCCGTTATTTGACCTATGAGTCGGCACCACTAAGCTTGGATAACCTTGTTGGTCTGATCCACCGACCTGGAGATCCCCCTCCCGTCCCACCAGCTACAGTTTGGATCCCGCTACTCGATTATTTCCGTGGTCTGTCCCGATGCTGCAGATTGCTACTGTGGTTCCCGATGCCCGGTTTACTACCGTGGTCATGTCCCGTATTATTATGTATATGTATATGTAAATTTTGTTGTACCTCTTCACTTCGGTGATTGAGGTCAACATCCCGATATGCTCTTGTCACTTCGGTGATAAAGGACTTAGCTTCGTGTGGATGCCATCTTGCTTGTTTCCCGATTTCCTTAGATACCTTACATGTTTTATATTGCATTTATGTTTTAAATAAAAGATTCTCCTGTTTTATAAAATTTATTGTTTTAACAGGTTTAAATGTTTTCCAAGGTAATTTCTCTTATTGTTATATCTTTTCACCCACCTGCCAAACCGTTAAGTTTAAAGCCATTACTTTTGTACTCAGGTCCCGTCGTTGGTTTTCCTGATGAGGAGCATGAGGAGGCGGTTGGAAAACCGCAACGATTAGTCGAGTGGCATGCCGATGATGTCGTTTAGACATTCAGATGTCTGAGTCGTATAAAATTTTGGGTTATGGTTAACCATTCTTTTGGGTTATTTATTTTGTTTATATTGGCCTTTGTTAGCCTCTATTTTTTGGAAATGTAATTAAATGATTTTTTGTATAAGCTTTGACTTTTCTTTTGGGGATAGCACTAATGATCATTGCTCATTCTGATACTTGTTGTAAATGAATTTATCAATCATTAGATTTGTTACACACTTCCGCATTCAAAAGAAATATACATGTTGTTGTGATATCCTCACCATGGACACCTCTGGGAAATCGCGTATACGAGTGACATTCTTATATTGATTCGTATACGTATTGGTTAAAATAAATTCATAGTATTGCTACCGTACATCCATTACATCTTTCATTAGTCCCAATCCCGGTTTAAGCCCGTGGACCCGGTCCGGGGTCGTGACAATTACCCTAAATCATCCATATGGAAGTTTGTACTAGAGATTCTATAATTAACTCATCCGATTAGGAGGAAGACTCCAAGGTCAACACATAAATCAATTACATCTCCTACAAACCAATGATGAAGACCATGGGAACTAAAGAAGTTCCCTCTCCCACTTAGTTATTTAACAGTGAGGATTCTTATAAAACAATAATTAAGATCAGTTTAAAATCTAGTAGTAATAGGCAACCATGTCTTTACTACTACACCATTCTAAACATAATTAAACATGATTAATATCATATCTAGCAAGCAATGATAATAATAAACACTCAAGCACAAAAAGGAATGACAACCAGCAGAAGATGCCTAGCTATCATGGTCAAGTAGGATCCTTTCGTCTTCATGATTGTTACTTCTTCAAACATGCGCTTCGCAGATAAAAATATTTTTAACATCAAGTTCTTATTTCGAAATCGAATTTCTGCCTTCAGAACCTGTGCCCCTTCTTAAAAAAATTACATTGAGTCTTAAGCCTCCTTACGAACGGAGTTCATGTGCTATCTCAATATAATTACTTATCTAAGAAAAAATTACATTGAACCCTAAGCCTCCTGACGAACGAAGTTCACATGCTATGTCAATATAATTACATTACCATAAACTCACATTGAACCCTAAGCTTCCTGACGAACGGAGCTCACATGCTATGTCAATATAATTACATCACCATAAAAATTTGTATAGAATACATAAAACAGTAACCATGAATTTAATTCATGGGGTCCATTCACATAACATACAAACATGGTGACCATGATAGCCAAATCAGTAACTCAGTTGCTGCAAGTGTTAGATATTTCGCTGCAAAGCAGGGGTTACTTACAGTAATAGCAGACCATGTTTCCTTATAACAGCCTATAATCTTACTATGTTTCCTTCAATCCATACGCTATATCAAGATCGTCTCTGATACCAATTGTTAGAAACGAGTAGAAAGCAAGATCTCTAGACATAGCGTACAGATTACTACGGAAGTAATTTCTAACTAATATGATTAGATCATACCTGCGAGATCTCTCTATTTTGATCTTGATCTTACAGTAACTCGAAAACCTCAGAATCTTCTACTGTATTCCTATATGCTCAAACTCTCACCAAGGAGTGGGCCTCTTCTGCGAATTCTCTTTGTCACGTCCCAAAACCGAAATCCTGCAACAATCCGATCTCGGGGAGCGTGATTTGGGGTTAATTAAATTTTTTTTTTCTTTCCCCAGGATCCGCGTGTGTGAGGATTACAAAATTCCACACAACCTGAAATTTTCGCGGAAGCTGATGTGGCGTTACGGCTCGGAGCCCGTGGCCATCGGGTTCCGTGTCGCACTCAACCACTAACATAAAGCCATCAAATCAAGGCTCATAATCAGACTGGAACAGTTTAAGAATCATAAAATACGGAGCTGGCAGTAACAGGACAATTCATTTCCCACATATTTTCAAGTTACAAATTATACAAATATATTCATGAAAAATTCTAAAAGAAAAAGGCTAATAAAAGCCATCCAAAAATAACCAACTAAACAAAATACTACCAAAATTACGTTACGAACTCCGGCGCCAAAAGCGACATTTAGATGACATCGTTGGGCAATCACTCACGTCCAACCAACGGCTCAACCGCCGCCCCTGCTCAAACCGTCTAAAAGGCAATGGGGGGTCGAAATCTGGCACCAAACAAGAGAGTATCAGACATGACAATCTGGCAAGCAAATAAACAGATAAAGGGTGACAAATATTTATAAAACATTATAAAACAATTAAAAGCCTAAACATGAATATCGATGAAATAATTAAACAATTTCTAAACCATTAACAATTTTAAAGAGACATAATAAACTGAGTAAAAACACTAGCAATCCACATATAGCTACATTCTCCTATTACCGAAGTAACAAGAGCAAACAGAAACCGTGGCCACTACCCGTGAGACCGGAACAAACAGAGTCGTTGCCACATAAACTAGGACAGAAATCAGAACCGTTGCCACTACCTGTGGGACTGGAATACAGAACCGTTGCTACTACCCGTGGGACCGGAATACAGAACCGTTGCCATGGCTGGAGCAGACAGAGTCCAAACTGCAGTTGGCAAATAATTTAAAGATCCCAAGTCGGGTGATCAGCCCAACAAGGTAACCTAAGTTTAGTGGTGCCTTAAATTTCAAAACCTGAACCGATACAAGTCAAATCATAATAATTTATTTCTGAAATCGATAAAACAACTACTCCTGAACAAATACATACACAGTTGTTCTCCTTTGCTCATGGGCTCGCACTACAAAGCTCTGGCCCCATCTTGCCTCGAGATTTTGTTTTCAAGATAATAGACCCTTTTCGAACGTGGCGAACCATTCAATTCATTTCAAAATGATTTGTAGAAAATATACAAATTTCCATGGTGAACCATTCAAATCTATTTCAAATCGATTTGTAGAAAAATATACAAATTCATGTGGTAAACCACTTGATTCTATTTCAAATCACCGATGCTTTCAAACGTGAGGAATCACTTAAATCCTTTCAAATTAATTTGCCGAAGAATACATATACATTTTCTAACATGGAATGAAATAGTGTATAGTGAATTTATGGCCTACCAAGGGATACCTTAATGCACACTTATTTCTTGGAGGTTAATATATAATGGGTTTGGTACCAATGAAAATCCACAACTCCTAAGGTTAATAAGTGTGCCTTAAGATTCACAAAAATTCCCGGGTAAGAATCCTATCAATTCTTTCTCTCATCTCTCCCATTCAATTTACACGTCCCAAAGTATTATAATTTATCAAAATTCATTAATGGGCTTATATACATTATAAGGAAATTTACGAGCCTCAAAACATATAGGAGGGATGGGATGAAATGGGCCTAAAACAGGTCTAGGAATGACCCACAAAACAGTCCCAAACAGGCCCCAAAAAAATCAGAAAATCAATCCATAAATAGCCTAGAAAATGGGCCCTGGACAGACCTGGGCTCGCTCGAGCGGGCTGTCACAGAGGCCAGGCCCACTCGAGCGGGCTGGGCTTCTGCCTAGCCCGAGAACAGTCAGCTGACTATTCTGTTTTTTTTTTTCTCTTCTTCTTCTTCCTAGTTCAAACTTCATTCTTTTCTCTTCTTTGATTTCAGAAATTCAACACTAATTAGAGGAAAACATTGAAATCCCAATTGGCCTCTCCATGCACATAATTGTTGCAGAAATTCTGATACTAACTAAGCTGAAAACAGAGATTTAGAGAAGGATTTCCAGCATTCTTAAAACATTAGTAAACCAGAAATTTTCATATTAATATAAACAAAATCATATAAAAGGGCTGAACATAAATTCATTGCTAGAAAACTTCTGCAAATCAGATCATACATGGCTCAAATAATCATTCAAATGAACTAACATTTTTAAAACAGAATTTAACATAATAGAATTATAAAGATATAAATTCTGAAATGCATCCTCACTATCTTAAAACAAAACAGAAACTTTAATGAGAGATGTTCATGTTGCTATAACAAACAATATGTGAAAACATAGTATTAGTCATCACTCAAAACATTTCTAATTCAAATCTCAGTGATAAAGAACCCATTTAAAAACATTGGAGTTGCAAACAAGGAATTTAAAGAAGAATAGATTTTTCATATCATGCACCACATAATCTGATTATTCACTTGCCTGAGACAAAATGGGTCACAAAACAGCCCAAACAACTCCTATTCAGTTCAGCTGCAGTCCTACACCAATGCCATGAAAAAACCCATTTAAAAACTCAATATTTTGGAAAGAGAAGAAGCTCTCAAAGAGCCTCCTTGCATGCATGAAGAAGAGCTTCCAAAGGGTGTGAAAAACCCATATCTAAAAGAAGAAACAAAACCTTACCTGTAGGTATAAAAATCAGCAACAAAAGCTTGAAAAATGAAGTTGGTTTCAGCAGGAATTTCACACAAATGATGTCTTTGGGTTGCTCATTGCATGAGGAAGATGATGCTAGAATCAGAATTTTGATTTGGGTTGAATTTCCTAGGCATGCAAGTGGAAAAGAAGTTGAGAAGGAAGAGAGGAAACTCTCTGGTTCGTTGCAGGAAATGGGATGGGGAAGATGAAGTTCAATGAAAGCCTCTTTTATAAATGGGTTTTAAGTCAAAAGTGTGGGTCCCAATGGCCATATAACTTCAAGGCTTTAAAACTCCCTTTTGTGGGTCCCGGATGAAGTCGACGAAGAAGAGAAAAATGATCGTCGAAAAATCTAGTTTTCAAAAAGTATATTTTCCTCATGGTTTTCAAAATTCGAAATTTATGCGCAGATTTAGTGTAAAAAGACGAATTTGCCCATTTTTCTCGAAAAACGTGATTTTCGATTTTCAAATTCAAATGGACAAAACATGAAAGTTGTTAAGATCAATAAAACAAATCGAGAGGAGTAAAAATCGAAATTCTTTTTGAATAAAAGAATAAATTCTCACGCGAACGCAAATCACACGGGCCACCACTGGCCGGGTCAAAATAAACTCGCGGCTCTCAAAATTCTCCAAAGCTATGAAAAATCTAACCAAACTCACAAACGAAGCCAAACAACCTCTAATCGCACTCAAAAAGCTAATCCACAACTAAGACAACACTAAACACGAGAATTAGGGGTCGGGGTCTTACACTCTTATACCCTCTAAAACCAAGATTTCTCTCTTGTTATTCTTGTATGTTAACGTAGAGAGCAATACCGCATATTTATAGACTACAATAGGGAGCTTAAGAAGGAAATAAAGATAGGCTCCTTATGGAAATAGGAAACTCTATTTCGACCCAAATTAGAATCCTAGTTCCATAAATTATAATTCAGTCCACTAAAGAATTGTAATTGCACTCCTGTTCTTATTCTCAAAATAATATTTCGAGCTTCTTGATATTAAATGCTTATTAATCTCCCCACGTTAAGATTTCAAATATTCATCGATTAAATAATTACTGACATCTATATTTAATCGATATCTTTATAATTCCTTGAGACCTTACACTTAACTTATTTGATATATTGGACACAAAGTCCACCTACAGGGTTTGACATAATTAAAATTTAAAAGCTTCATCAAGAGGATATTATCATCAATCCCTATTATGGGACGTGGATTCCATCAATAAACTAATATCCACCATACACGTAGTGTAGTCATCCAATTCACTAAGATTATTGAGCCATAAAAGATCCCACTCCTTCGTAAATCAAAATTCCCAACAGTAATTGTATGTGTCCATTATTTACATTGGGATTAAGAATATAAGCACTCATAATAACCAATTGAGTGTTCATCATCTTATATAGTTAGTATAAAGACAATATACACAAAAACACGGTACAGTTCAATACACACAAAGCGTACTAGCATAATGAGTCGAAACTATACTGTTTCCTGCAGCCAGGATAAGTCTACTGAAACATCATACTACAATCATATCGATGGTGTGTCTAGATCCATCTAGATTGTAAACAATAATTAAATTCCATAAAAGCCGACGAATAAGTCTTCCGTGTATAAGGAAAAATCTATACACCAACTTGTCTACTTTATAGAATAAAAGACACTCACTTGCATAATAATTAATAATTCAACCATTTGCCTATATAAAATTTCAATTAGATGAGAAGACATAATATACAAAAAATTAATCAGTCAATGACAAATACATAAAGTATGTTTTTAGTATAAATTTCCAATAATCCTACTCTTGATCTCTCTCAAATTTCACCAATGTGGGTCCCTTTCTTGATTTCTCCTATACAAATTAAAACAAATGGATTCAAGAATAATTTTATGTAAGGAATTTAAATGGACGATACATAAGACCCTATTTGATGCCCTCAAAATAACTGACTTTCCAAAAATGGCAGATTTCATGACTTTATGCAAAAAGTGTGATTTTTTAGTAAATTATACATGAATGCACTACAATGGGCTCTAAAAAAAACATGATTTGACACTGAATAAAGCTCTTTAATATTAATAAGCCCTTAAAATAGTCCAAAATGTGTATGAAAATGTACGCTTTTTAGGATTTATTACTAATCCTTTTGGGCCCAAAGAGAAGTCGGATAAAACCCATGTGGGCCTTAAATGGTAGCACAAGCGGACTCAAGCTTGGATTTCTCAAAATGAAAATCAGGTTGGTACCAAAACTTTAAACTAAAAAAAAAAAAAGGAAAAAAAAAAAAGAAAGTATCAGCCAAACCCTCATAGGAGTAGGATTCCCTGAGAAGAAGCATGCAAATTTGTAGGCAGGAGCACAGAAAGACCTCTCCATTCCCTTTCATCGACAAATGGCCCCTAGTGGGCCCCAGTACGAGAGAGCACCAGGATAAGCCGTGTCGAAAGAGACGCGCAAATAACTCTGATCCTATAAAACCAGGAAACACTGTCAGGGGTTGTTGAACGTTCCACAAAACCTTCATTACATGCTCTCATTCTCACCCACTGTCTGCAGCTCTCATTCTCACCGACTGTCTGCATTGCTTGCTCCCCATTAAATCCAAAACACATCTCTTCATTAATCACACACCTATCTCCTTTTCAATCCCATTCTTTTCCCAAACACTCCAGCTCCTACAAAAGACACCTCTTCCTTTCTTTATTTCCTCTGTTCTACACAAAAGCAAAAGCACTGCAAAACATAGGAACAGAGACATGGGTCTTTTTCCTCTGCTGCTCCTCTCCTTCCTCGCTTTCTCCAGTAAGCATTTCCAAAAACAAAAACATGGGTTTTCTTTATTTTCATCTTTTCTCCTCATCTGACCCCTTCTTCTTCTTCTTCTTCTTTGTTGAATTCTAATTTCTATCTTCTATCTACAGATGCAGAAGTCTCAAGAATGATGGGCGTGAACTACGGCCAGCTAGGAGACAACCTCCCATCTCCTTCAGAGTCCATAAACCTCATCAAAACCCTCAAAGCTGCCCGTGTCAAGATCTACGACGCCAACCCAGAAATCCTCAAAGCCCTCTCGGGTACCCCTCTTGAGGTCTCTGTCATGGTACCCAACGAAATTATCTCCAACATCTCCTCCAACCAATCCGCTGCAGACGAATGGGTCCGCTCCAAAATCCTCCCTTTCTACCCCAAAACCCGAATCCGAATCCTCCTTGTGGGCAACGAAATCCTCTCAGAGTACTCCAACAAGCAGCTCTGGTACGATCTCGTCCCCGCCATGCGTCGTGTAAAGCGCTCTCTCAAAACCCACAACATCCTCAACGTCAAGGTCGGCACCCCACTTGCCATGGACGCGCTACAAACCTCCTTCCCTCCCTCTAACGCCACGTTTCGGCCCGATATCGCCGGCACCGTTATGAGGCCGCTGTTACAGTTCCTGAACCGGACGAAATCGTTCTATTTCGCGGACGTGTACCCGTACTTCGTCTGGGCCGCGAACCCGAAAACGATCAAGCTCGAGTACGCGCTGCTGAAGCGCACGGGGATAACTTACGCCGACCCTGGCAGCGGGCTTACCTACACCAACCTTCTGGACCAGCAGCTCGACGCGTTGGTAGCGGCCATGACTCGTGTCGGATTCGGAAGCGTCCGAGTCGCGATAGCCGAAACGGGTTGGCCGACTGCGGGCGATATTGACCAGATTGGAGCCAATATTTACAATGCTGCCACTTACAACAGGAACCTTGGGAGAAAGATGGCGGAGGATCCGCCACTGGGAACCCCTGCCCGGCCCGGAAGGGCAATTCCGACATTTGTCTTTTCGCTGTACAACGAGAACAAGAAACCCGGACCCGGTACGGAACGGAACTGGGGCTTGTTCTACCCGAACGGGTCGCGGGTTTATGAGGTGGATCTGACCGGGAGGAGACCGGATACCGCCTACGGCCCGTTGCCAGTCCCTCTGAATGATGAGCCGTACAAGGGGAAGATCTGGTGCGTTGCGAAGTCGGGGAAGCGGGTCAACGCGTCCGATCTCGGGTCGGCTCTATCGTACGCTTGCGGGCAGGGGAACGGCACGTGCGATGCTATACAGCGCGGGAAGGAGTGCTACAAGCCGAACTCGCTGGTTTCCCATGCGAGCTACGCGTTCAGCTCGTACTGGCTGCAGTTTCGGAGCATGGGAGGGAACTGCTATTTCGGTGGTCTCGCGGTGCAGACTACCAAGGATCCGAGTAAGTTGATGTGAATACTCGATGGAGAAATGACCTCACCTTTTCTGATTTTTCTTGCAGCCAAAGTTATAGGATTACGTGCGCATTTCGAGATGCACATGGAAGCCACTACTGTGTGGTTTGAATGTGACGTGTCGAAATTTGAATGGCTGGACTTGAGATACCTTCCCAAATGGGTCTATGGTACTATGGACCTTTTTAATCGGGTCTTGGAATGGGACTAATGAAGGCCATGTCCCATGTAACCATTTGTCCAAGTACAACATATAATATAATTTAGTTTAAAATATAGGGCCGGCCCCCTCTATATACACATATATTCCCTATCTATGTAGCATTGTAAAGGGGTTGGTTCCGGATCGGGTTCACCGTTAAGTAAAAGGTGGAACTGGATTCAGATCCTAAACCATTTTGAAATCAGTTTTTTTAGTTCGGAAATCAGAACTAGAAATCAAAACTAAAACCACATATGGATGGGTTTGGATCCGAGTCCGGAGTTTAAATAGAGAATGATATTAAAAAGAAATATGGTTTTTAGGAAAGATTTTCGAAAATTAAAATATTGTGTCGGGTCTCGGGTTGACGGGTCCGAACGAAAGGTGGAACCGGATCCAGATCAATTTATTTATTGAGGCCTAAATAAGGATTCAGATTCGATTTTTAACAAGTGAAAATCTCTCGATTAATCGGAGAATTGAGGACCGACCCATTTTTGTATGGGAAGCACACATTGTGCTTTGCACTATTTTATAATACCCGGTTAAAATTTTCTGTTCTTGTTATTCGATTGTTATCTAGTGCTTTAAAGTCAACACTTTCTAGCAAATAATGTAATCTTTTGGTTGTGTGATATGAGCTACTTACATTCATGAATAGCTGTTGATTCATCCTCCAGTTTCTAACTCATATTCATAATCTTCTTGTGATGATGCGTGCAGGCTATGGATCTTGTAAGTACCCGGCAGTTAAATTAACTGACTGAAGCTCTCCCCTACAGGAGGAGGGAGGAGGGAGGAGGGAACTGGGAATTGGGGCTTGGGGCTTTCTCCCTTTTTGTCTGCAATGCTTTGCTGGGCCGAATTTTGCACATTTGCAGAGTAGTTTCTCTATAACCTGATTTGCTTTTGCTTCTCATTGGATTTGGATTGGGCAGATGAAAATGCCTGTGATTCTTCTTGTGGACTACTCTTCTGATTTGAGGCTTTACTTTATATATTCTCTAATAATCACATGTAGATGTAGAAACAGGAGAAATGACAATGGGGGTAATGAATTTTTTCAGTAAATTCTTATCATGTTGGATTCTGTTGGGTTGGCATAAATATTATTCTTGTCATTGGATACTTTCATAAGTCAAGAGCCGGATTTTGTGCAATTGGGGAAAAAACAAAACAGACAGCAGCTTCGAGGGCCTTTCGGCTGTCGGGGGATGGTGTCGAAACAAACGGCTAGTTATCATCCAACGGTTACTTACCCAACACGAAAGTACAAACAGCTCTTTATTTTGACTCTTTCACTGTTTGTTTTTGCTACTGATATTCCTATGTTGTCAATGAGAAAATTGTTCATAAAGCAAAGTACTTTATGCCAATTGCCATATCAGAAATGAAATACTATATGCATCAGATCCTCTGATATCTCCACTTTGCGAATTCTCTTTGCAAAATGGGAAAGGGAAAGGAGGAAAAAAAATGGAAAACAAAAGGGGAGTTCACACCCAGCAGGCGAGGGATGGGAGTTCAAAAGGGTAGTTCACACCCAGCAGGCGAGGGAAGGGAGTTCACTATATTGCCCCTCCTCGATTTCTTTAGTTCCCTAGAACATAGATCATAAGTTTGGAGGTTTTTGGGCTTCTTTAATTTTGTCCCTCTTCTTTATCTTGTTCCTTGATAAAAAAAAATATCTTAGGCTACTTTTGTCCTTTGCTTGCTTTAAAAAAAAGCAAGTAAATCAACTCCAAGTTTTAGAAAGAGTTTATTTTATGTAAAAGAGTGGTTTCTTAGGTTCCCTCTAATGAAATTTTAAGATTATCTTTTCTTAAAAAAAAAAAAAAAAAAAAAAAAAAAAAAAAAAAAAAAAAACTAGTTGGATTTTGGCTTGTTGGCTAACCTTTGGATTGAAATAGAAGTTGGTCCAACTGTATTTACTCAATCTTATAATGGGACCAACTTCTATTAGAATAAAATCCGAGAAAAGTCCACTTAAGAAGAGGACATTTATTCTAAACAACATCAATAACTGGCTATTTACCTTTTGATGGCATTGTTTAATGTCTACCAATGATGCGCTCACAACCATCTATATCGTATTGCAACCCATCGAACGATAGCAAGTAATTAATTAATGGGTTTTAAAATTATCCATGCCTTCCATAATTATTATGGCCCATTAAATAATCACAAATAACCAGTTAATAGTTTTTTTTTATTAATTAATTATGGGTACATTGATTTACGCTTGATCCATCTGATATAGGCCTGCTTTGATTAGAGTGAGCTACAGCTCTCACTCTTAAAACAAGGAGCAAATGGCAGTGTGTTTTCATTATGGTAGTCTTTTTATTTTTATATTTTAAATGTCCTCAAAGTATTGAACAATTATATTTTTAAAATATTGGGGTATTGTCAAATCTATGATTTTTTAGATACAAGTATAAAACTCTACAAAAAAATTAACAAATTTATTTTAAAATGATAAGTAAAAAAAAAAAACAAATCTAAACAATATTATCAATCGCCTCTAAAATAAAATAAAAACCCTTGTTTTGCTTGTTGTTATTCAACTATTGTTTGCTCATCCTGGAAGAAAATCCTAGCATCTCCGCCATTCTTGACACCTTCACCTCTATAATTTTTTTTTTTATTGTTTTGCTTGTTATTATCCAACTATTGCTTACCCTTCCAAGAAAATCCTGGCTCCGTCATTGTCACATCTTTAAATATCCAAAACTATCAAAAACTACTAACATGTATTACTTAGTGTAAAGTTCATCACATGTAAAATGTATGATTAAAGCTAAGAAATAATAAAGAAAAGGCACATGATCTGCACTCGATCAATCTGCTAATGTACTAGGGGTGAGATTTTATCTATTAATAAGAAGAATGGACAACTTTGTGTACGGTTGGGATTTAAGCTGGTGGGTCTCGCTTTTGTTTTTATTTAGTTTTACTTTTTGAGTACTAACATCAAGTTCTCTGAATACTGCGTCGAGGGATTTGAATTCAAAACACAAACCACATGAGTGGGAATGAGAGATGCAAACTGAGAAAAAGGATTCTCAGCTTTAATCATTTTTTTCTTAGTCAAGCCTGACAGTACTTCAAGTAACCTTTCTTGAAAAATAACAACTACTGACATCAATCAAGTGGATCTACTTTTTTTTTTTTTTCTTTGCAAAAAAAGAAAAAAAAAACAAAAAAGAAAAAAGGAAAAAGCTGAACTAGAGGTGTAAAAAAGGCCGTGCCGATGGCTTTGAGACTGGCCCAGCACAGCCCACGGCAATGCTTGGGTTGTGCCATACTGGGCTATGCCTCAGATGGGCTGGGCCGTGCTGCCAACGGGGCGGTCAACATGCCTCTCCTTGATTTTTTAAAAAAATTAAAAAATTCTTTTATATAAATTGAATGAGATTTTATGGACTTTTAGGGATCTCAACTTGAAATAAGTTTGAAACTATCAGAACAAATGCACATACATTGATGCTAATTTACAAATGAAAAATAAAAATTTAATTATTTTAAATTTTATAATTTAGAAAAATATTCATGTGCATCTATCCCTCACCATAACATTGTAGGTTGATTTTATAATACATATGAACCATCCACACACATGAGACCCCTTAAGTACGATAGTTTCATTGAATTTTCACATGTCCAAATGGATTGGACCGTTGGATCGAGGGTCAGTTTTTTTCCCTTAAATATAAAGTCGTTAAATTTGTGGGCCACAGATGAAGGGGTTAGAGGCATGTGATTGATCCCAAATTTGATTTATGGGCTCATCCAAAATGTCTCTTTTCATCCCTCACAAGTCTCATGATCAGTGGGTTCCTAGGTAGGCCCCATTAAGTTTGTCCCTCACCAGAAGGATGCACAGGAATATCCCCCATATATTTTATATTTATATATAAAATTAGCATTTTTATATATAAATGTAGTGTCGAGCCGTGCCTCGGCTCAGACACCTTAGCCCACCATGACACAACCCAAGTCCCCGTGCCATGCCACAACCCAGGGCTCCTTAGCCCATCACGTCCCATCCTTTGGGTCGTGTCGGGCCGGGGCGGCCCGGTCAACGTAGTTAGCCTACCGTGCTGTCCCACGGCCCGGGTCTTTCGTGCCGGGCCATGTCAAGATTGGGCAGCCTGGCCCAATTTACACCTCTGGACTTAGTTGGATGTATGATAATTAAAGAAGCGAGGAAGTGATAGGATTGGATGTGGACTAGGAATGCCCTTTGCCCACCATATAACCATGATCAAGTTATCTCAACTTCTAATTTAGGTATTTTAAAGTTGAAAATGGCTAAAGTAAAACACGCAAATTATTGTAATATAACTTTTTTTCTCTTACTTGGTTAAAACTAGTGTCTCCACAAAGAATAATACGCATTAGTGAATTAATTAGTTTTGTAAGATACTCTTGATAATTACTGCTTTCTTTTTGGGCAACTGGTTGATCAATTTTGATAAATATGTGGCTTACTTTAGCAAGGGGATTTGCAATATGAGAAAAAGAGAGCTTGCCAAGATCCTAGGTATTACGCTCGTGATGGAAAATGAGAGATACCTAGGAAACCCTCTCATCATAAATAAATAGAATGAAATTATGTCTTGAAAACCAACCTCCCCCCCGGAACATGAGTCTCCTCATAAAGAACAAAATTATGTCGTAGAGGAGGAAAATCAGAGATACTTGAGAAACCCTCTCATCATAAATAAATAGAACGAAATTATATCTTGGAAGCGCCGCCCCCCCCCCCCCCCCCCCCCCCGATAAAATCAATTGCTTCTGTTATCCCCAACTTACAATATGTCTGTGCTCCAACTTTCATCGAGAACCATTAACACGGTGGATAAAACGCTAGAAGTTTCTTTTGGGGTGACTTCCCTGAGAAAAAGAATATCCACACCATTCGATGAACCATTAACACGGTGGATAAAACACTAGAAGTTTCTTTTGAGGTGACTTCCCTGAGAAAAAAAATATCCACACCATTAAATGGAAAGAAATTTGCAAGGCTATAGAAGATGGACGGCTCGGAATCCGATAAACCAAAGAAAACAATCTTGCCCTATTAGCTAAAAACTTGGTGGACAGGTTAGGTTCTAAGGTTTTGAAAGCAAAATATTTCCCAAATAAGTGGGTGTTAGGTGTTTGGATAACTGTAAAATATAATACCACCAAATTTGCATATTATAAAATTTTATTATCACATAATAAAATAGTGTCATATTATAATATTATGTCACTTATGGTGTTTGGCAAATTCTACAAATTTCAAATAGCGTCATGTTATAATATTGTGCCGAAACTGTTTTTTTTTTTTTTTTCCAGTTAGAATATGATGATTTCTCACTTCAAATCCCTGAGCAGTTGCTTCATATCAATATATCTTCATCGGTGGCAATTATTCTAGATCATCAATCAACCGCTTGAGGACCACCTCTACAAGTCTATCAATTGGACACAATCATTAGGCCACTGCGATTTATGTTTTGGGCCCACTGGCCAAACTAGATGGTTCATATAGATGAAGAACACATGCATTGATTACGAAGCACGGCCCAACTCGAAAAATGGGAAACTCAAGGTTGGGCTTGTTCGGGTTTTATTGCAACCAATATTTATGACCTACATAGAAAGTTGTGGGACTTTATTATGGGTTTTAGGAAATGTTATTGTATCCAGTTTTTTCTTACACACCTAAGCACCTTGACTTTGTAGAGATCTCGACTTTGACATATAAATTTGAGTGAAATGGGATAATGTAAATTTGAGATAACTTATTATGAGAGAAATCTATGTTAGCTGATGCAATTAAATATTTTTTTAATTTAAATGTAATATATTTTCTCTTTTTCTATTGTTGATGTGAAAAATGTCTAAGAAAGGAATTGTTGACCTTTTCAATTGACCATTATCTGTTCCATCCAAATGAAAATCCTGAGTTCACCACTGGATGCACCCATAGAGTTGTGAAAGTTTTCGCCTTACCAAACAAAATAAATATGCTCTAGTGTTGTACATTTCAACTACTACTTTGTATGGCTTCTTTCTTTTTTCTCATTTCTCAACCATGTGAACTCGACTTGTGGACCGTCACTGTCACGCTTCGATAGTGGTTCCATGTCAAGAAGATTCATGCATATTTGCTTTGGTTTGATACATGTTATATATAGTTTTTCCTATCATGGAGGGTGATTCGTCAATAGGAAGCCCATATATATAAGCCATGTTTTCTGAGAGTAACTGTGGCCCCCCCGCATGAAAACTGGAAAGTATCCATCTCCGGCCTCCATCTCTCACCCAAAGAAGTGATCAACACTTGGTCTATGGTCATGCTATCGATTTTCGCAAGGTGCTCGAACTTGATATCACTACTAAGTTAATTGACCTACAAATTGGGCATGTGACAAAACAAACAAACCATTGATTTACATACTCCATGTAAGATGTGTTCATGAACGGTGTTAGGATTACAGTGTTCCGCCTGTGGAATCATTTTGGTCTCTTAGACATATTGGACACTCTTCATGGGGCCCTTACTATATGTCATAATAGGGTAGAAACCTTAGAACAGTTAGGGACGATCCATCTTCCCTTGAAAGCCTGTTGAAGCTGACTAGACTTTTACTAGATCCGAGAGTGGGAATGGAAAATCCTTGCTGTAGAAGAGCTAGAAGATCGCATCAGTAGGATGACCAATGAGAAGTACTTTACATATGGGCCTAAGGACAACTAATGTCCTTGAATCTTATGGCTCGTAGGCTCTCTGATAAAATAATGAATCGCCCTAAGTTTTATGGTGACCATCACTCAATTTTACAATGGTGGCTACGCCAAACCTTCACAAGCACTGCATGGTTAGACTTAATTTCCCTGCTAAGATTTAGGCATGTTTGTTTGCAAGAATTATGAGAATCTTTGTTTGGGAGGATTCTGAAAATTTTAAATGCTGCTCCCTAAAAGTAGAATTCTAAATGCTCAACCCCACTCTGGCATTTGGTGTCCTTGAGTTTTGAGAATTCAAAAGTTAAAAGTGGCTTCTCATGTGGGATAGAATCTTGAATTCTAATATCAAACAAAGTATCTTAAGGGACAAAAGCTGAAGGTGGCATGTCAAAAATTCTTAACAAACCTAATTCCTTGTCAAGAGTGCATGTCAAAAATTCTTAACAAACCTAATTCCTTGTCAAGAGTGCTTTTAACCAAACAGGTAAACAATCTCGCTTATGAAAATGACAAACAAGAAAAATGTATACATCATAACTTCTAGGGAAGTAAACGAAATGAGAAGTTTAGAATGACAATCATTGCTTTAAATATGAAATAGGAGAGTTTTCTCCCTCACCTAAGCAAAAGAAAGAATGATAAATATACATTGTGTCACGCCCCGATCCCGAGATTACGCCCATCTTAGGGTGCGATCTACGCTGCATGGGGATTCGAGTCAAACTCCCTAACTTTTGGTTCCCACGAACAGGTTTTTACCACAGGACGTGTGAGATTAGATTTCCATAAACCTATACAATTTCACATGTATAGTTCAACGATAGATATCCATTCATATTCATCATCTATCACATAAAACATGATATAAGTGCATCAACTAGTTCATGAGCATAAATTAAAGTTCAAGTTTCAAAGTTAAAAGATAAGAAAAGTAGTAGTGGAGGAAAAGTATTAGTTAAGATTTACATATCCAAAATAAAACATCCTAACATTAACTAAACATGTGGCGATCCAAGCCACGGTCCTGGAAAGTATAATGTCCAATAGCTCATCGTGTAGATGTCGAAAAGACATCCTCTGGGGTCTACTCTGCTAATAGTTAAGGAGTCTCATTCTCAACCCCTGCGACCTCCTGGGCAGTAGCGTTGAGGTCCTCACTTATAACGCCAAGTGTAACACTATTAGATTAAGCTAAGCAAGGTAAACGGGTATAAAATATAAAGTGTGTATCAAATGAGTGGAGATGACAAGATAGATTATATGAAGTCAAAGAGAGTAATCTATACAAAGTTAGTGCATGGATAAGCATGATCCATAAGGATAAAAAAAGACAAGTGCATAGACATATATAACAAGGTGGCACAACCACATGAGCTATATTCTCCCACATAAGCATGTAAACATGAAATCAAATGAAAGCATGGGCATGACATAACATAACATAACATGAGGTACCACTAGGAGGAATAGGACCTGCAAACTTCATCGAGGACCCGAGGTACCGATCAACCCCCCCCCCCCCCCCCCATAAAATTCCATCTGCAAAGGTCCATGAAAATTACTAAACCCACACCCAGTCAGGTCCGACTGTATTAGGGTCAAAGCTAAGTGATGCTGACTCAAGGAATAGAGTGTATAGTTTGCATATCATGGTGTGATATAAGTATAAGCATAAGACACAAATATAAGTAAGAGTATGATCATAATCATAAGTGCAAAATACAACATAACCTATGAACATATACAAATGCATAATGCATAGTGAAACAAATGGCGTAATAAACAACAAGATACATGAGCTAAGCAGATAGACATAAGAAGCATGTACATATCATGCGAGAGTATTGGAAACGAAATGCAATGCATGCATAAATATTATATCCGGAATCAAGGATGCATGACAAGCCAATCCTACGGTTTCGGGAATACTCGTGGCTTTATCGTCCAACAATGTGTAGTTCTAAGGTTTCCGGCGTCATCAGGCTACAAAGACCCTTGGCGTTACATAATTTGGGGCGCTAAATGCCCTAAGATAACACCTTTGGTTCGGGTCAACAAGTCCAAGGAAACGAGTATCTGTGTGGGAGTAAGGTAGCTCACACCACACCCACCAAGCTAACAAGTCCATTGGGCATAAATTGGGGTTCAAGAGTTCTAATGCTAAGGTCCAAGACTAGGTCCAAAACCACCTAAGAAAACCAGAAAAGTTCGGTCACTACTCGGTTAGCTGTCAGTTAGCTGAAAAGGGACATGTCGGTTAACCAACACCTGACCGAGTGTTAGTATGCATGAAAATGAACTACCAGTTATACTAATCAACAAACTTCGGTTAGCTGTCGGTCAAGCAGTTGGTAAACCAAACTCCAGTTCGGTTAACCGACCTCACTTTTTGCATTTTCTCACCTTTATGTTATCCTAACCAAATTCATGATCGGTTAGCCGACACCTGACCAACAGACTACGAGTCTGACTTGGGAAGTTTCTGATTCGAAGATTTCTCATTCCCAAACACTTTCTCACCTTTCCAAAGCTCAAATCTGCATTGTAGGAGGATCCTAAGCTCTTCAAAACATTCATATAACATATATAACCACAAATCAAAATCCTAACTCACAATATTACCAAATCCATGCACAAATCTAGTATCAAATTAAAGCAATTAACTACATGAGCTGTGTAACTTGGATAATCTAACATGAAATCCATGACAAGGATAAAAAAATAGAGGAACATGCACAAATTATAAATGTTCACTGCCTTAGGTGCTTGAATATCTAATTTCTACCAATTTCAAGCCTTATCCACTTAATACCAAGCTTCTAAGCAAAAACCCCCAAATCTATAGCTCCCAAAACAAAGCCTTACACACACAAGAGATGAAATGATGATTGAAATGACTTGCCTCACTAGATCTAGGCTTCTAAGAATGATTCTAACCAAGGGGAAAAGAGTTTGAGAGTAGTTGTTTACCCAAATAGATGAAATGGAGAAAATGAAGCTTGAAGAAGATGAAAGCTTGAAGGAGATGGATTCTTACTTGAAGAAGATGAAAAAAAAAAAAAAACACTCTCTAATCTCTCTTTTGAGGTTTGGAAGCAAGGAAATGGAAGGAGAAATTATGGGCAAATAAACCCTAGGTGCCTCTTGCAAATGGAGATGAGAATAAATGAGAAGAGACGGTTTTAGGGCTTTAGAATAGGATTTTATACATGAAAGTGAAAACAGAGTGTTGTGTGTTGAATGGCTTAAACAACCGAGTGTTTGCCTTGTATATTTATACTGTGTTTTGAGATTACAATTGAATGGAGATTACAATTGAATGGGTCAATCCCCAACTGTACAGAAAGAATGGAAACAAATTAAATAACAGATTTGATTACAAGGCATGAATAAAGGGAGAGAAAACTGTAATTCCTTATCTTCAGTAGATCTTCTGTTATTGTGCTAAGTCTAGATGATTTCAGGCATCAGTTATGTTGTTATCCCCCTGCAAACTGATGGGTGGTAACCACAACAGTTTGGATCGGTGTTGTAAGAAAGAAGGTGAGGGAAGTCCTTTTGTGAAGATATCTGCAATCTGATAATTGGATTGAACAAACCGAATTTGAAGTATGTTATTGATCACTAAATCACAGACAAAGTGTTAATCAACCTCAATATGTTTAGTTCTAGCATGAAGAACTGGGTTGGCTGCCATATGTTTTGCACTTATGTTGTCGCAGTGTATGATCATAGGTAACTTGACAGGGACATGAAGATCATGTAAGAGATAGGAAAGCCATAACATTTTGGAAACTGTGATTGCAAGAGCTTTGTATTCAACTTCCGAGCTGGATCTTGAAACTGTGGGTTGCTTTTTAGATCCCCAAGAGAGGAAATTAGATCCTAAGTATGCGCAAAATCCAGTGGTTAACCGACGTGAATCTGGGCAACCAGCCCAATCCACATCTGAGAAGGCAACAACAAGAGAAAGAGGGCCCGATTTGAGAATGATTCTAGCACCAACAGAGTTCTTTAGATAACGCAGAATGCGTTTGACAGCTTGAAGATGCTCGGTTGTTGGTGCGTTCATAAATTGGCAAACCTGATTAACTGCATATGACAGATCTGGGCGAGTGATGGTGAGGTATTGTAAGGCGATATTCATGAGGATCCGACAATGGAGACTTAGAGTGCAGAGATAATTTAGAGCCAGACAGGACTGGAGTCTTGCTGGGTTTGCAGCCTTACATACCAATTTTATACAAGAGATCAAGCGTGTATTTGGACTGAGAAAGTACAACGCTAGCATTTGTACGTTTTGCTTCCACCCCCAGAAAGTAGTGAAGGTTGCCAAGATCAATCATGACAAACTCAGTGCCAAGACGTGCTACAAATTGATTTAGCAAAGCCATATTATCGCCAATTAATATGATATCATCCACGTAAAGAAGTAAAAGGAGCATACCATCTTTTGAGTGGAACACAAATATAGAGTTGTCAGCAAGACTGCGGGTAAAGCCTATGTGAAGTAAAAAGGTGCTGAACCTTTGAAACCATGCACGCGGTGCTTGTTTAAGGCCATATATTGCTTTATGAAG
>QPKB01000003.1:29325744-29645742 GCA_003546025.1 Camphora micrantha | reverse complement strand
ACGGCACACATGTGTTGGATGAGTGGCACTGACAAACCCTGGTGGTTGTTGTATGTAAACTTCTTCGGTTAACATTCCATGTAAAAAGGCATTTTTTACATCTAGTTGTCGAAGTGGCCAATTTTTGGAGATGGCAACTGAGAGAACAGTGCGAATTGTGGCTGGCTTGACAACATGACTGAAAGTTTCTGTGAAATCAATTCCTGGTTGTTGGTGGAAGCCTTTTGCAACGAGTCTCGCTTTATACCGTTGAATAGATCCATTGCTCTTAGTTTTGATCTGGTAAACCCATTTACATCCAACTATATTCATGGAAGGAGAGGCAGGGAAAAGTGACCATGTATTATTTTTAAGGAGGGCCTCATATTCATCATTCATGGCCAGGACCCAATTTGCATCTTTAGCCACAGTCTTGTAGGATGTAGGTTCTGTAGGTGTAGTATGAAGGGTGGACAAAAAAATAGTAGGAAGTGGATGGGTTCGTGAGGAGGTGGTGGTGGGTTCAGCCAATGTGGGTGAAGGTACTGCAGTGGATGGAGAAGAGTGGGTATAAGCAATGGAAGAGCCAGAAACCACAGCTTGGGGAGTATGAGCAACAGGTTCTGCAATTATATATGAAGCAACAGGGTGAGGTACTTGCAGAGTGACAGTATTTGATGGAGTGTCACGAGATGGAGAAGAGATATCTCTATCTGCAAAAGGGAAATAGTGCTCATTAAAAATCACATGTCTAGAGATGTAAACACGGCCACTGTTTGGATCTAGACACCTGTAGCCCTTGTGATGTTGACTATAGTCGAGGAAGACACAAGCAATGGACTTTTGTGACAGCTTGTCAGGTCTATAAGGTCGCAAGCAAGGAAAGCATTGACAGCTGAATACACGAAGAAACAAGTAGTCCGGTGGTGTCCCATATAATACTTCATGTGGAGAACGACCCTGTAAAACTGGTGTCGGGAGGCGGTTTATAAGATAGACTGCAGTAAGAAATGCCTCTAACCAGTACCTCTTTGGCATTTTGGCTTAAAATAAAAGAGACAACCCCATTTTAGTTATGTGTTTGTGCTTCCTCTCAGCAAGACCATTTTTTTCTGGCGTGTAAGGACAAGAAATTCGAGAAACAATCCCACAGTCATCCAAAAATATTTTAAGCGCACCACGTGTGAGCTCCAAAGCACCGTCACTTTGGAAGTATTTGACAGTTGTGGAAAAAATATTTTTAGCCATTAATTTAAAATGACGAAAACATTCCAAAGCATTAGATTTAGCATGCAACGGATAAATCCACGTGTGTTTGCTATAATTATCAACAAAGATTATATAGGAATGAAAACCACTAACAGAGGGCACCGTTGGCCCCCATAAAACACACTCGTGAGACTCAATAAACTCAAAATACCCAAAAAGTCATAATGCCACCTACCCAATGGTCAAACCCCATTCTAATCTACCTAATCAAGTCCAATTGCATTCAAAATATCCATTAGGTAACTAATTATGGTTAATTAGATACTAAACATGATTAAAATAGGATCGGGGTATTACATATAGAGAGATCTATAAAATGTAAAGCGGTTTGATAAACGTACCTTAAAATCTTCAGCACTCTCTGGATGCTAACAATCTAACAAAATAAGAAATGAAATATCAGGTGGAGTTTTCGTGAGTATCTAAAATGTTGGAGGAATGTAATTGATTTTTATGGTTTTAGATCTTGCCAAGCCTACAAAAGCACACATCGTTTTTTCCATTAAAAAAAAAAAAAAAAAAAATGAAAACACGCGTCGTCAACAACATATTATTCAAGAGTGAAAAAAGTGGCATGTTTGAGAGCATTGATGTTCTTGCAGTGCCTTTTATCTAGATCAGTTGGAATGCATCTGATATATAGGGGTGTTCAAGTAATTTTACAAACTTCATAGGGAAATAGGGCATCCTTCTATAGGGGTCTAATTTACAAATTTTGTAGGAAATAAAAAGAATTTGTGATTTTTCCTTGTATGTTTATCATACCTAAAACCCTAACCCTAATAGGGAGTGCATCATTTTTCTTAGTTTTGTGGTTGTAATCAATCTTTGCTATGTGGGTATTTAAGGAAGTTTAAATTTGAAGGGCAGTGTGGGTATGATGGCTAAGATTTAGATTGCTCTGTATAGGATGTGTGGTGGGGAAACTACATACCCATTTGCAGGGGAAAATATAATGACATTTAATTTTCTTATTTATGCCCAAAAAAAAAAAAAAACCACAATCCCCTTCCTTCTGCAAAGCTATCATATATACTACCCCTTTCATCATTTTATTCATGTGGTTCAAGCATCCAATGCCTCCAATAAGTTTCCCTTTGCTTCATTTGCTGCAATTAACTTCTTCTATATTCTTCCAAAAATGAAAAGAATTCCCCTGTGGTGCTACTATTGTTTTTTTTTTTTTTTTTCTTTCTTTTTTAGATTTAATCAAGGGAGACCATTGCACACAAATAATAGTTAAAATCATAATGCTGTGCTAAATTATCTACCCTAATTTATACAGATGATTGGTAAGAACTAAGAAGGGTGTTTTTCTTTCTTCTTTTTTTTTTATGACATCTGGCTAAAATATTACCACTGAATATCTTTTGTCATCTCATAAGGATACCACCAAAATAAGTGGCTAGAATAATCCTATCCAACCATTGTTTATCTGCACTCTATTTATTTAACAATTTTGATAGTGAATCTTTTTGAAAATTGAAATATGTGTTACAAATCATCACAACATAACAACATTCTCTCCTAAAATCATATGAAAAATATTGCTAAAATTGAAAATGTCAGGAGAAAATTTGATTAGAAAAACGAAAAAAATAAGAAAAATCTATATGATATTATTCTTACAGTATTTTATATTTAATTTATTTTTCACAGCATTTTCCTGATAATGCACCTAGAAAATCACAAGATTTCTTGGTATTTTCTGGAGGATGTAGTTTCCAGAAAAGAAAGAAAGTTTTGGTGGTAGTTGAAATCTAGTTCACATGCCATCATCAATGGGTCATTCCTTCCCAACCACCCCACTACATATTTAGGTGGTTAGGTGAACTGATTCCTTTGCCCCCTCAAAAGGCCTGTACAAATGCCCTGAAGGATTATGATCTGGCAATGGGGCCTTAAAGAGTCCCAGATACTTTGTGTTTTTTGCTACTTTTGTTGCTTGTATTTCCCTCTCCTGCTTACTCAAATGTAGAGCCTCAAGAATTACCAATGAGATCATTCAACCCCAGAAAAGGGATTTGATTGAACAGCTAGCAATATTCAGGCAACATCTCATTCACAATCACAACCTGTGCCTACACTTAAATGGGTTGAGTTTGGGTAAGACTGGGCTTTGTAGGTTTTGATGGGTTTGAAACGGGTATGGATTTACAGTTTTCTCAACCTGAACTAGGTTCGAGGCCGCGGGTTTAGGATTTAGCAGGTCAAACTATGTCCAATTTGTTTGTCCTAATTACGTATTTTATTAAAGAAAGTTATATGGCATAAAAGAATAGAAAGTCTTAAATATCTAGCTTTCAAATCTGATATGAGATAACCATCATCAACCCAACCCAAAACCATCATCAAGACATCAACCCAACCCAACAAACACACAGCGTGTGGAGAGCTGGGTATTACATATCCTAAACTGGGTCATGGGCAGGATGGTGTGAGTCAGGGCAGGTACAATCATTGCCATCAGTAGTGGTTGAGTAATGATTCATCATTGATGGCATATGATCTGGAGTTCAACAAGACTTAAAATGATCATAATAACCATGGAATAAAAAAGGTGGGTGATCATTTTCATAGAATTGTTGTTCTTCCCAACTTATTTGGAGCCCTCATTAGATGTTTATGATCACACTGAAGGTATATGTAACCATGCTAAGGGGATGTTTGAATACATGCAACACAAAACATCAGCATATTTTTGCAAAATTGCAACAAATCTGTGTGTCCAATGTGGATGACCTAGGCAATCTTCTAAAAAACGGTCATCAGTACAGATTCATCAATGGAAGATGGATGTGAAATATGGATATTAAAGGAGGCCATCCATCCATGAGAAATCTTCTGAATGGGCCACAGTCTGAAATTGAGCTCCATTTTCTTTACTGACTCATTTCATATTGGTGGAGCCCAACGACCTAGGGGGTTAGACATCTACCTAAAATCAGCTTTATTTTAAAGAGTAGCCTTTGTACTTATTGGAACTATAAATGACTACTAGTAAAGCATGCATCCGCTAAGCCCGGGCCCAGAAATAAAAACACGTCCAATTTGTGGCTACTTTATGAGATATTAATTAATGAGAAAATAAATATAAAACAAACAAATATGAAAATAAATATAAAACAAACAAATATGAAAATAAATATAAAACAAACAAATATACCATTTATTACGGTTCAAAGCATGGCCCAGCCTGACATTTATACAAAGTAAATATTACTTTTTATATAAATGAGTATGAAACTTCAAGTTTTATGTAAATTAACATAAATATTTATGTATTTATTTTAGTAATTTCAACTTTATTTCAAGTTGAAAACCCTAAAAGCCCATAAAGTCTCTTTTAATTTATATAAGCAAATTTAAAAATAAAAGATTAGGATGGGCATGTGGGTCAGCTCGTGGGTGGTACTGCCTGGCCTAATTTGGGTACGGCACGGGACAGCACAGCTGGGCCAATCTGAAAGTGGGCCATGCTTCTTTGATAAAAGTTCAAATCTTATTTTTATTTGAGAATTACTGGAGGTCTTTATATCTTCTTGTAAGAATCCCTTTTATTTTTATATTTTCTTAAAAATAACTTTGAAATATTTTACTTTCCGCGGAATTGGCCAAAATCTCAGTTGGACGCCAGACGCCAATTCATACGATAATTTTTAATTTGATTAGTTTGGATTTCACAGGTACACATCAGGATGAATAAAAAAGGTTAAAAGAAAAGCTCCTCGATCAAGGCTTTTTTTTTTTTTTTTTGTTGCTGATAAAGGAACTTTATATTAGAGGTAAGGATTTACTTATGAGTACAAGAGACACATCAGTTACATAGCAGTGTTACAGTAAAACGTTGGAAAGCAAAAGTAAACAAAAAAGAAGGGATAATAGGAGACAGCAGTATCAAAACGACCAAAAGTGTCCCAACATTCTGAGCCAACTTCAATGTTGTGCGATACGTGCAACCACAGGTATCTGTAGTCATGAAGTTACTGTAGGTGCTTATTCCCAATTACCAACCGTGGTGTCTTCGTCTCCATGATCAGCCATGTGCTGCGTGCTGTGGCTGCCCTGTTTGAGACATGGAGCATAGTTTCTCCTGCATGATGGTGGTAAAACATGTGCTACTCACTTGTTTGTAGCTGTGGGCGTTGAAGGCATGATTGTCCAGTTGCAGAGAATCAGAACCACAAACTAAGATTAGCTTGGATCTTAATTTGGTGATGGGGTCGATCCAGATCTGAAACTGTATAGTCTTTATGTTGAAATCATTATAATTAAGGACTTTATCAATTTCTTGCAACATCTTCCTTGCTGTTTCTAGGTCTTCTTTCACTCAGATGATCAAGACTACCCTGTAATATCTACCACGTGGATGGAAGGTTGGCTAGCAAATGAATAGGAAGTCGTATAAAGTCAATACAGTGAGTCAGTGACTAGCTTGAGAGGCCCGTGTTCACCGGAAAAAAAATTTAAAGGATTTAACCGGAAAAAACACTTAATGCGCACGTGTTACGCAATCAAACACCTTAGCCGGTGGGGCACCAATTAGAGCAATTGGGCCCTATTTTCATTTTTTTTTTTACCAATTTGTCACATCGTCGGCGCCGACCTTATTTACACTCAATAAGGTTGGCAATGACCCTGTCCGCGAACCCTACATAGTCCGATTTCGAGCTTCGTCCCACTTCTCCCAAATCACAGAGGCCGCCTTCCTTCAGTATTGTATAGCTGCGAAACATGATGACTAGTATGTTTTTCCACAGTTGATGTCGCCATTAATTTTCTATCAATCTCCTCTTACTACTGATAGGGTCTACAGAAAGGAGGTAATGAAAATTTTTCTCTTCACATGATAGAACCCTGGAAATCAATCTCCTCTTTCTATTGACAATGTATAATACATATACTATCATTCAATGCATGAATACATGTTCTCTTTCATTGTATGGTGTTTATTGTCTGTTTAATTGAATATGGTATATGTTGCATATGAGCCCTATTTACTGTTTTGAACTGTTTAAAGTATTTTATACATAATTAGTTTCTAATAAGGAGGAAAATGTTCACAAATTTAATCTACACCCCATGCATTATTGCGTGAGAAGGATGGTCCAAGTAATTTATGTTTTTTATGATGTTCTGATAGCATGTCAGACGTTGAGCACCTCATAATCTTTCACTATGACGGTGAGTTTGAATTTGAACTCAATCGTCCTCAGTAAAAGGGTGGAAGGCAGAAGATGAAATATCTTTCGAACAATGTTACGTTTAAGGAGCTATCCAAAATTTCTTTGGAAGCATCGAGTTGGGCAACAACTTCCGATGAGATAACTCTAAAGTATCTTCTACACAATGGCAATTTTTTATTTCATTGATATATATCGACGATGACAATGATATCAATAGTTTGTTAAAATAGTTTGAGAAGCGAAGCAAAGGGGATATTATTATTCGTTTTAAGAAGGCTATGCAATGAAAATAGTCTCCAACACACCCGTGGCAATAGGTGTGTTCTAAAGTTGAAACTATATTTCAACATTTTCAGCCTGGATCGAAAGTAATTGTTTTTTCATTACTCTATATTGCAAGTCTTTACAGGATGAAAGAAACGAAATCATTCGAGATGCTCCTGGCATTGGAAAGCCTGATAATAATTTAAAGGGCGAGCTACCACCGTCATCTCCACCTTTTAAAGACTTTCCCATGATCGAAATACAGGACGATCACGATATAAAATTTCCAACAACATTGTCTTATTTTTCAAACGATGATGAGTCCGTGTTCGAAGAAATTAATGTAGAAATGCTTCATGTGCATGGAAGCGAAAGTGTGCATAGCTTCATAGGTGCTCCCGAACTAATGTGGTTGGGAATGGAAGTTCAGCAACTGCCGAACTAATTAAATCAGGTGTCGAAAGAGATATTAAAAGCAGAAATGAAGAAGAAGGCTTTTCAAAAGCTCCCCTCGTGGACACGATGGTCCCTAATAATGTCGTGCTCGAAGAAGGGACCAGTTCAAGTAGGGAGATGTGGCTAGGTATGGAGTTTCCTGATTGTGAGGCTTTTAGAAGAGCTATAGCAAAATACGCAATATACAACAACTTCACCTTGAAACACGAGAGGACTAACATGAAGATGGTCACAACGAGTTGTAAAGGAGTAGATTATCCCTGGCATATACATGCCTCCATGGTAGATTCTGGTCCACACTTCAGAGTTCAAAAGTATAATTCCAAACATTGTTGCTCTAAACCACTCATAAAAACTGCACATCGGCAAGCAACCGCGAAGCTAGTAGCATAGTTTATTAAAAAGAATGTGCGATGTAATAACGATCTTAGGCCCAAGGAGATCATCAATGAATGTCAGATTGAGTTTGGGACCTGCATTACATATAGGAGAGCACATATGGCAAAGGAGCTTGCACTGAGCAAAGTGCGTGGATCGTATGAAGAGTCTTTTATGATATTGTCGTTCTATTGCAATGAGCTTCATAGAACCAACCCCGGTGCGTACACTGCATTGGACATCAGGGAGGATAACCAATTTAGACACTTCTTTTAGTCGTTCGGTCCATGCTTAAGGTCATTCCAAACCTCTCTAAGGCCATTGATAGCGGTGGATGGATCACACATTCGTGGCAAATATCCAGGAGTGCTAATGGTGGCCGTAACACATGATGCAAATTATCAACTGCTCCCCATTGCATTTGCCTTTGCAGAAGTGGAGCATCATGATAGTTGAGAGTGGTTTCTTACACACTTGTCCTTGTCATTGGTTGAGCCAAAAAATCTGACAATTGTATCCGACCGTCAGAAAGGTCTGATTCCTACAGTACAAGCCATAATGTCAAGCGCAAAACATTATTTTTGTTGCCATCACATAGCCGAAAACATAAAGGCGGCTTTCAACGACCACGGCATTATAAGAAAGTTTTGGAGCTTGGCGAGGGCATACCGACCTTGTAAGTACGATGCTTGCATGGACCACATAAAAAGTGTAGATGAGCGTGCATATAATTACATTTATGAGATCGACCATCAGCTCTGGGCAACGGCATTTGCTCATGGACGCAGGTATGACATGCTTACCAGCAATGCTGCTGAGTGCACAAATAGTCTCTTAAAAGACACCCGAATGCTGCCGATTACAAAACAAGTGGAAGAGATACGTGCAAAACTCATGGAATTCTTTCGGAGACGGTCAACTCAAGTACAAAACATCACTTCACTACTAACTCCGTACACAGAGAAGTACCTAACTACATAGATGGAAGAATCAGGAAGACTGATGATACGGGTAGCGACATTGAATGAATATCAAGTGCAATCTTCAGAGTATGTTGATGTAGTTAATTTAGATCGTAGGTCATGCTCGTGCCGCAAATGGGACGTGATTGAGATCCCACGTTGCCATGCTGTTGCCGCCATGAAAGCGCGGAATATGAATCCATATGAGTATTGCAAGCACTGGTACCTCACAAGTACGTACCAGAAAACGTATAATGATGTCATTCGTGCCACCCGTGATAGAAAGCAATGGGAACGGCATTTAACCATCGGGAAAGTCCTCCCACCATTGGCTAGCAAGCAACCGAGTCGACCAAAGAAAAACAGGATTTGAGTTGAAAATCGACATCGCAAGCAAAGAGTGGTAACTTGTTCATGTAGTAGAAAGAGAGGTCACAACCGTAGGAGCTGCAAAAATCCGCCAATTCGACAATGACGTTGATGGATTTTGTACTTTGGATCTACTCATGTAATCTTTTTTAGCAACCGGGTCGACCAAAGAAGAGCAGGATCCGAGTTGAAGATCTACATCGCAAGCGAAAAGTGGTAACTTGTTCGTGCTTTAGAGAGAGGGGTCACAACCGTGTGAGCTGCAAAAATCCGCCAATTCACCAATGACGTTGAGGGATTTTGTGTTTTGGGGCTGCTCATGTAATTTTTTTATTTTTGTTGTATGTATATTTATGGGAAGTTTATTAAAATGGCAGTAATGGTTTTCGTTGCATTTTTGGAAGTTTGTGTATAAATTATCATTTCTTTTGAAACGATGTTTTGCATTTTTGTAAAATTTATTATTTCTTTTGAAAAGAGGTGTGGAACCCAATATTTTGTTGTGAAAGATGATGTAATGCATGTATGCAACGTAACGATTCTGCATTGAACTTTGATCTAATGCACGTGGAATGTCTCATTACAGAGTCGGTAATGACCTTAGTAGTGTTAAATAAGGTCACCACCGACGCAGGCTAGCTATTTTTCTGACAAGAAGTTGTAACTTTTCAAGAAAGCGATGAGAAAAAATTGATTACAGGGTCAGCGATGACCTTAGCTTTGAAAAAAAAGGTCACCACCGACGCAGGTTGCCAATTTTTGTGCTAAAAAGTTGTAACTTTTCCAAGAGGTTTGTGGAAAAATTTCTAAGTAGGGTCGGCGATGACCTTAGCTTTGTAAAATAAGGTCGCAACCGACGCAAGTTGCCAATTTTTGTGCTAAAAAGTTGTAACTTTTCCAAGAGATTCGTGGCAAAATTTCTAAGTACAGGTCGACGATGACCTTAGCTTTGTAAAATAAGGTCATCACCGACGCAAGTTTCCCCTTTTTTTACCAAAAATTGTAACTTTTTCCAGGCAAGCGCTGGCTAAAATTCAAAGTAACGGTCGGTGATGACCTTAGCAGTGTAAAATAAGGTCATCACCGACGTAGGTTTCCTAATTTTTCAACCAAAAGTTGTAACTTTTCCATGCATCCTAAGGTTTTTTGAGTGCTACAGGGTCGGTGATGACCTTACCGGTGCAAAATAAGGTCATCACCGACGCAGATTTTCTAATTTTCCAACCAAAAAGTTGTAACTTTTCCATGCATCCTCAGGTATTTTGAGTGCTACAAGCTCAGTGATGACGTTGTACGAATAAGGAAAAACAATGATATGCTGAAACTATGACATTTAAAATACAAGCACAAATAAACCATGCATTCAATTGACATTCAATCAACATTTGATATACAATTACAGTTAAATTATGCACATCTCGTAAGTTTACAGTTAGAAATTCACAACACTCACAGCATAACCACTCCAATTACAAGTTACATTACAACGCATTTGGAAGAACACATATAGCACAAGGAAAGGTTCACTGCAAGTCAGGGGCCAAGACCAGGATTAGGGTTGTAAATGGGTACCCGATTCTCTGATTACCAGAAGGTTCCGACCCGTTAGGTTCTGGGTCTGGGTCCTTATTTTGGTCCCGATAAGCAAATGGTTCCGGTTCCGGATCCGTTTTTTAGAATCGATACCTAAACAGTTCAGGTTCCGGATCCATAGTAGCTCAGACCCCGAGGACCCGGGACCCGACCCAATATACACTAACATAAGGTAACTTTAGTATGTGAAAACAAAACCCTTCTTACTTTTTTACTTTTCTACATTAGGATTTCTACTTTTCTACATCTCATACCTGAAATCGGAACCAGACCCGCCTCACAAATGGTTCCGGTTCCGGTTCTGGTTCCCTTTAATATTATTGGTTCCGGTTTTCTGGTTCCGAAACGGTTCCGGTTCCGGTTCCCCCTCTTAGAAAACAGTTCCGGTTCCGGCTCCACCCTGGACCCGGACCGAAACCGACCCGTTTACAACCCTAACCAGGATTGGAGGGAGGTTAAGCCTCAAAGCATTTCGAACCCAGTTTTGCTAAAATATGTCGATGACAATAGGCCCGAGTTCTGCACATATCCTTGGCCTCTATCGTCTTCTTCTTTGCCTCTCATTTGCCTTTTTTTCTTCTTTCCTTTTTGCTTCGGCTTCTCCTTTTCCCTCAACTCCTCCTCTGTACAAAAGTACGGCTGGTTGTGCATTTGAGGTACTAGCCTCATTTTAGGTACTAGCCTCGTTGTGGGCACTTCAGCGTTGCTTGTATTCTTTTTAGACATCTGTGTACATCCAAATTAGACATGATAGTATTGAATGTTATGAAAGCAAACATGAATAAACTATGAAAGCCGAATATCCAAAACTGACCACCCAATACTCTCCCTTATAATGGAAGATGAATCAAGAAGCAAATGGAAAATGAAAACACAAACATCACCATAGTAATTCAAATCCTAAGAAAATCAAGGTCCTGTATATATCTCCATAATGTCTAAACATATAACTATTCATCTATTCAATTATCCTAAAGACAAAATACCCATTCTAACAAGCATTTAAGCCCACAAAGAAGATATGAAATGAACAAAATCAACCAAGAAATTATCTATCAATCCAAACAGTGCACAGATCAACACTGATTCCACCACAAACACAAATCATTCAATGATAAAAAATTGCATTTCCACATCACCTAAGGAATAGCTAAGCATATAACCATCCATTCAATTGCCCTAAAACACGAAACACCCATTGTATCAAGTATTCAAGCCACACAATGTCCACATTAAAACTTGTTCCACCACAAAGCACAAATTACAAATCATCAAATGAAACCCATAAATTGCATTTCTACATTTACAGACCACCCAAAGAATAGTAAAAACATATAACCACCTATTCATTCAATTGCCCTCAAAACAAAATGCCCATTCTATCAATCATTTAAAGCGATAAGGAAAGCTTAAAATGAATAAAATCAGCCAATGAAGTGCTTGTTCATCAATCCAAATCCCATATACGTTGTCATTGATTTCACCACATAGCACAAAACCCAACTAAATAAAACCAACACTGATGGATTGAAACCATAGAGATGTTCTTATTTCTCTATTTACATTCTAGATTATCGGTTGCAAGTTTGCAACCAGCTATTCATCTTAATTTCTTGAAATGATAGGAGTTATAGACTGTGTTAGTATATAAATGTCAAACCTATTTGCTAAAGAAAGTTCCTTGTGCCAGTTTCAAGATAACTAATGGTGTAAAGCCATTGAAACTCTAATGATCTATTTGGTTAGTGAGGTGATGATTGGTTGATGAAGCTCTGAGTATTAAATGCTGTGGTGTAATTCTTTTAGAGATGGTGGGTACTGTAGTTCAAATGTGTCATCAATTCACATTCTACATGTTGTGTGCAATATTCAGTTCATGTGAGGAGGAGATGACATGGTTCGATAACTCATGTGGACGTGGTTCTTTGAATAGGGATTATTCTTCTTTTTTTTTTTCACATATATGAATTGATGCATTACAGGCTGCAGTTGCTAATGGTCCATCTATCTCTTACTATGAAGAGATTTTGAGAGGCTAATGCTAGCATATGAACCCACTCACATTGTCAAAATGAAGAAACACAAAAGTAACAAATGAACCACTAGTGGCATTTGACCGTATACAACATCCTCAAGTTTGGAAAACAAAAATAACTCAATCAAACTTCTCTGGAAGTGTTAAAACAAACCTCAATTCTCCATCGTCCTTCTCAACTGAAAATACCCTAAATTTGGAATCTACAAACCCTAATCAATGCAAACAAACAATGTACAAATTAAATACGACATTGAAGATAACAAACCATGCACTTCGATATCATATGCGGGATGGAGGGAAAACAAAATGGAGGGAAAATACAAAAACATTGACAAGGATTCAAAAACGGAAGGATATACATACCTTGGGAGTGTCGGTAGAAATCACGGACGATGGAAAAAACGATGGAAGCAAAGAGAAGCAGTTGAGGAATTCAATTTGAAGGTTGGTGGTTTTGGAAATTGAAGCAACCGCTCTTCGTCACTCGTCCAAGGTCAGTCTCGACGGTAGGATAGAAGAGAGAAGAAAAAAAATGAGAAGAAACATGGATATGAGCCCTAAATATGTTCACGGACAGGTCATCGCTGAGCTTATTCAGTGTAAATAAGGTCAATGCCAACTAGGGATGTAAATGGGTCCCCAATTCTCCGATTACCCGAAGATTTCGACCCGTTAAAAACAGGGTTTGGGTCCTTATTTAGGCCCCGATAAATAAATGAGTCTGGGTCCGGTTCCACCTTGGTTCGAACCCGTGGACCCGAGACCCGATATATTACATCAATTTCCGAAAACCTCTCCTAAAAATCATGTTTTTTCAATATCATTCTCTACCTAGATCCGGACTCAAATCCAGACCCATCCAATATATGGTTCCGATTGTGGTTCTGGAGCCAAAAAAACCTGTTCTGAGACGGTTACGGGTCCGGATCTAGTTCCACCTTCTCCTTAACGATTCTGGTTCCAGGTTCACCTTGAACCCAGACCGGAACTAACCCGTTTACAACCTTAGCACCGACAATGTGCCAAATAGGTAAAAATAAAAAAAAATGAAAATCGGGCCCACTTGCTCTAATTGGTGCCCCACTTGCTAAAGTACTTAATTGTGTAACACGTGCAGATAAAGTAATTTTTCCGGTTAAATCCCCAAAAATTTATTAAAAAACGATTTATAGTGAAAGCAATATGAGGGAAGGAGTAAGCAAAAGATAAAAGATTTGAACCGATTAGATGGGCCATAATTATATAGTGTTGTCCTCATGAATAAAAAAATTAATAACACTAACCTATAGAAAAAATTTTGGGGATGATCAAAAGATTAGATATATAATATGAATTTTATTTAAATGAATCTCTTTATAAGAGAAATCCTAATAGATAAGATATATCTCTATTTTTTAGAAAAAAGATAAAATAGAGTCAATATTAAAATCAAAATCAAACAACCAATTGCAAAATTGCATGTGACCCGGCTTTAGAAATTAGAATATGAGGCCCACTATAAAAAAAATTTATTATATGTGGAACCCATATGTATAAATCACTATCAAGAATCTACTTTTAAAAATCACAAACATTAAGGATTTTCTAACCATAACAGATATATTAAAATTCTAAACCCACATAAAGAAGACTCCTTTTAACTTGGTTGAATAGAGTTATTGATCAAGGTGGATTTTTTCATCTGGACTCTTTAATCACCTACCCATAATAGATATATATTAAAATTTGAATTCACTTAAAGAAGCTTAATAAAAGTGGACTCTAAATTGATGGATAGATCGTATCTCTTGAAATTGATTTGAGATCCAATTTCTCAAATTGATTTGAGATTAGAGTCCAATTTTGCAATTGATTAGCAAATTGAACTCCAATTTGGAAATCAATGCCTACGTCTATAATATATAATAATAACTAACAAAGCATGCCCGCTCTAAGCCCAGGCCCAGAAAGAAAAACACGTCCAATTTATGGCTATTTTATGAGATATTACTTAATGAGAAAATAAATATAAAACAAACAAATATACCATTTATTATAGTTCAAAGCATGGCCAACCCGACATTTATACAAAGTAAATATTATTTTTTTATATAAATGAGTATGAAACTTCATGTCTTACGTAAATTAACATCAATGTTTATGCATTTATTTTAGTAATTTCAAATTTATTTCAAGTTGAAAACCCTAAAAGCCCATAAAGTCTCTTTTAATTTATATAAGCAAATTTAAAAATATAAGATTATGATGGGAATGTGGGCTAGCTCGTGGGTGGCACTGCCTGACCTAATTGGGGCACGGCACGGCACGGTTGGGCCGATCTAAAAGTGGGCTATACTTCTTTGACAAAAGTTCAAATCTTATATTTATTTGAGAATTACTAGAGGTCTTTATATTTTCTTGTAAGAATCCCTTTTGTTTTTATATTTTCTTAAAAATAATTTTGAAACATTTCACTTTCCACGTAATGAGCCAAAATCTCATTTAGACGCTGGACGCCAATACATATGATAATTTTAGACTTGAGTAGTTTAGATTTCACAGGTACACATCATGGATGAATAAAAAAGGTAAAAAGAAAAGGTCATCGATCAAGATTTGACATTTATTTCTTTTGGAACTGAAAACTTCGGTGCCTTGCTAAGTTGCAATATAATTATGTATATTACAATTTTTTAAAATTGTAATAAAGTCAATATTAAAATCAAAATCAAGCAATTAATTGCAAAATTGCATGTGACCCTGTCTTAAGGAATTAGAATATGAGGCGCACTTTTAAAAATCTATTGTATATGGAGCCCATATGTATAAATAACTAACAAGTAGGGATGTAAATGGGTACCCGATTCTCCTATTACCCAGAGGTTCCGACCCGTTAAAAACCGGATATGGGTCCTTATTTAGGCCCTGATAAATAAATTGGTCCGGGTCCGGTTTCACCTTGGTTCGGTCCTGTGAACCCGAGACCTGACGTGTTACCTCAATTTCTGAAAATCTCCCCTAAAAATCTTATTTTTTTAATATCTTTCTATACATAAACCCGGACCCGGATTCAGACCCGTCCCATATATGGTTCTGGTTCCGGTTCCGAAACGGTTCCGGGTCCAGATTCGGTTCCACCTTCTCCTTAACGGAATTTAGAACCGACCCATTTACAACCCTACTAACAAGGATTAACTTTTAAAAATCACAAACATTATGGTTTTTCTAACCATAATAGATATATTAAAATTCTAAATCCACCTAAAGAAGACTCATTTTAACTTGGTTGGATAGAGTTGTTAAGCAGGGTGAATTTTTTCATTTGAACTATTTAATTACTTATCCATAATAGATATATATTAAAATTTGAATTCACATAAAGAAGCTTAACAAAAGTAGACTCTGAATTGATAAATAGAGCTTATCTCTTGAAATTGATTTGAGATTCAATTCCTCAAATTGAGTTAAAATTAGAGTCCAATTTTGCAATTGATAAGAAAATCGGACTCCAATTTCAAAATCGAATCCTACATCTTTAATATATATTAACTAGCAAAACATGCCCGCGCTAAGCCCGGGCCAAGATATATCTATATTTTTTAGAAAGAAAATAAAATAAAGTTAATATCAAAATCAAATTCAAACAATCAATTGTAAAATTGCGTGTGGCCCCGTCTTTTTGAATTAGAATATGAGGTCCACTTTAAAAAAGTTTATTGTATGTGAAGCCCATATGTATAAATCACTAACAAGGATCCACTTTTAAAAATCACAAACATCAAGGGTTTTCTAACCATAATAGATATATTAGAATTCTAAATCTACCTAAAGAAGACTCATTTTAACTTGGTTGGATAGAGTTATTAAGCAAGGTAGATTTTTTCATCTGGACTCTTTAATCACCTATCCATAATAGATATATATTAAAATTTAAATTCACATAAAGAAGCTTAATAAAAGTAAACTCTGAATTAATTGATAGAGCTTATCTCTTTAAATTGATTTAAGATCCAATTTCCCAAATTGATTTGAGATTAAGAGTCTAATTTTGCAATTGATTAGCAAATCGGACTCCAATTTCGAAATCAATGCCTACGTCTATAATATATATTAATTGTTTGAGATTCTATTCCAAAAAGCCTCGAATTGGATGGCAAAAATCCAATGAATCTGATTTTTGATATATGGATAACACACATCCCATCCTTTCATTTGCAGGCCATCCACTAAACAAATGTAGACCATTTGTTAGGCAAGATCTTGATGTTGGATGGCCCCATCTATGATGATGACCAGCAGTCAGACGTATGCAACTATTTAATCCTCCTCACAAGCCAGGCTCGTGGCAAACTGGCACCATGTACTGATCAGATAAATCAGTACCATCCATTTGGTGGACACCAAATGGATGGTCCAAGTTCAATGGTACCTACCCAATTACTGTGGGCCATAAGCACATGAGAGAACAGTGGTGTAGGGACATTGCCGCTGTAGCAGGAATCCAACATGACACCTCCATTCTAGAAAGGAACTTTTCAAACACCACAGCAGATGCCTTGCCTGTAAATGCTTTCTTTTTCAAGATACTACCCCACCCCACCATGTGGAAGGTCGTACTTTCTCAGGTCTCAGCACCCACCTAGGACAGCCTTTTGTTACCCAATCTTTCCCATGCAGTCCCCACCTTTACTGGATGCAACTAAGCATAGCTGGCAGAAAGAGAGAATCCTACTTACTACCAACTATGAAAAAACCATTAAAGAAATCAGCGCAAGCAAACAATAAGAAAGGGTCAACCCCACCCAACTCACAAAACCCAACTAGGAGTCTGTGTATATAACAACAAAAACTGATAAAACTATACAGATTTGGGAAAAAAAATATCATACAATCCATCATCCAACCAATTTGTCAAATAAGCATTGCATAAAAAAGAATCCAAATCCAAGAACTAAAATCTTAAAAGGTATAAACAAGAAGACATGAGGGAATCATAAGACTAAATCAAATGCTTGGAGCAAGAGGTGTCCTTCAACTATAAATAAACTAAATAAACTGATAAATTAAAATATGGTATGAACAAAACTCGGGGTTTTTTTTTTCACCCTCTTTTTGAATTTTCTAGTTTTGCATTCATCGGCCATCCATGGAATCAAAGGAATCTGCAAAACCAGAAGGCTTTGAGGGTATGCTAGTTTGGGTGGCATCAAGGCTTATCGTGCGATGATGATAAGGGTCGCCACCCAGTATGGAAGTACCTTCCCCGAAGGTGCCTTCATTGGCTTGCCATTGACGTAGAACTTGAGAGAGGGACCTATGAGGGCTATTGTTGGAGCCTTCATCTTCCCTGGAACTGCTAGGCTTCCATAGCTCTACCAAAGGAGACAGGATATTAACCACGTGGCCCATGTCCGGTCTCTGATGTGATTCACGTGATGTGCAGTAACCCGCAAGCTCAGCCACCTTCAAAATGCTCTCAAACGTTTCCTCATCAGGGTCAAGAGAGGGGTCCACGACCTTCCTGATATTATCCTTGTTGATCAATACTCTGCGGAACCATGGCACCAAATGAGTTCTTTCATCAGGCTGGGATTCATCAAGCACTTTTCTACCCGTTACCATCTCCATTAGGATCACACCAAATGAGTAAACATCACTCTTGGTGGTCACTCTTCCAGTAGCTGCAGGGGAAAAAATGATAGTAGGTAAGAATTAAAAAAGAGTAGAGAATTCCCCTTCAAACTACAAACTTCATCACCCGCACATATTTGAGCGAAATGAGTAAACCCTTGGAAAACAAACCAAAGAACTAAACTAACACCAAAAATGATGATGATGATGATGATGATGATGATGATGATGAACAAGAAGATCTGTCCTGCAAGTGCCAATGTTGGAACTCAAACGTGCTCAGCATGAAAATTGTCCTATCTAGAAAAAAACTGTGGTATGGACCACGAACCTAAATAGAACTCTTTGATGCCTAAAAGGAGTTAGGACAAAGGGTTTCAGTAAGTCATTTTAAGTGCAGATATCACGATGCATCTGTTGAAGCAAAAACTAAGAATGAACATGAGAATGTTTTGACAGATTTTACCTTCAATTGGTTATATAGATAAAATGTGGAACCCAGCATTCCAACAACATTTCCGCGTTTTACCCCAAAAAAAAAAAAAAATCACAAAGATTGCATAATTTTACAGGCCTAAGAATGCACAAAGTAAAATTCTCAGAAAGAAATAAAAAGTTGGTAAAATTTTACTTTGCCTGAGAATTTTCGCATTGCCATATATCGAGAGAGGCTAATGATTTAGCACACAAGTTGGTTAAGATGGGGAGCAAAAGAGAGGATAGTTCATATGTAAATGGCTTACTTAATTACTTTCTTTAATGGTAACGCAATTTTATTAATAGCCAAATGGCTTAATCACATAGTTTCACCAGTTGCAATTGCTACATATTAAATGATCACTTCCCTCAAATAATATAATTCATTAAGGACTTCAAGGTATGCAAAAGGTGTTTTCTGCACCAGCTGGAGTACTATTATTATGAGCAGAAAGAATGCCCCCAAAAGTAATAACCGATATAATCCATTCATAATTAAAAAAACTACAACTATTTTTCCATCCTTAATTCTATTCAGTAATTTTTAGTTCCAACCATCAATTATTTCACGATTACCAATTTCAGGTGCCAAACTGAAAAACAGATATTGGAAATCATGCAAGAATTGAACACTTGAAATGCCGCGTTTTGCCAGATCTTGTTATAACATTATGTAGAAACATGAAATGAACGAGGGAAATGGGAATTGAGAAACATACATATTTGAAAGGACAAACTTTTTTGTGGGTATGAAGAACTTCACCCATTAAAAGCCAAATACATATCTTAGGCCAAATTTTCAGCTTTAACAGAAGGCTCAAGAATGCTATCAAGGAAGAATTCATATTTCTCAAAAACATCCAGAGCAAGAATGCCTCATTTCAGTATTTTACAGATATAGCCAACGCACATCATGGTTTTCAAAAGATGATAGCCATCAATGTGTGTATTGGGTGGATAATGTTGACACCCTCTTTCAAAAACACACATTGATGGCTCCAGTAAACTTTCAGCGTTTCTGGCCGCACATTGATGAGTTCAGCCCACTGCCCATTAGCTATGGTCTCTACTGAAGTAGGGTCGATAAACAGCTGAGTTAATTATCCACACGGCTTCTTCTCAAATTCATCTAACATTATATTTGTATCGTTTCCACTTTGCAACCTTGAAATTAGTGCTTGAATGGTAGTTTGACTATACTTGACTGTATTGACTAGCCATGATGGGCTAACAGATTTTCATTCATGACAGCAGACATGATAAAACCAACACAAATTTGATGGAACCAGCTATTTCTAATCGAGAAATAACTTTAACAAATGTTCTGTAAGCACACACACATACCAAAAAACAAGATGAGAGGAGGAAATTGCCACAATCTCCTTAAGTTAACTAAAAATAGGAATCAAATTTCACAAAAGAGCAAGCAATGTGCATCTACTATGATTTTTAGAGTATAGCTTTTATAAGCTTAAGGGCTTGATGATGATTGTGTAGAGATGTAGATGTAGATGTACTAGGACATTACAAGCTAGAATGATTACTGAATTTTGTAGAAATGATATCATATCACTCAAGAACAGTTTTACTGAAACTCATCACAAACTAAGAAACCCTTATTCCTACTCAAGCATAGAAGTTTAATTTATAGCAAATACAAGTTCTCCCAAGGGTTTGATAATATCACAGCACTCCTGCATCATTTCCACATAGATGGGGCCTTCCACTAGCCATTTTTCCAGGTCTGTATGTGGCAGACGCTACCTAATGCATAACATATGGTGGATGCAGAAGAAACAACAATAATTGCATGAGAATGAGCATAGGAGTGGCACGTGAAATAAGCATAGAAGTGGCATGTGAAATTAGCAGACTTGATTCCTTCAGTATCCTGATTCCTGAAGTATAGGAATTTTTCTAAGATAATGCATTACATGGAAGATTCTTGGTGATATAAACGTGATTAACTGTATTTTAGATTTGATTATAATCATCAGAACGGGAAAAGGAAATAAAATATAGAGAGGTGTAATTACCAGCATATTCAGGCGCTAGATATCCAAAAGTTCCCGCCAACCGTGTCTCCACACAGGATTTTCCTTCCGGAGCTAACTTGACCAGTCCAAAATCTGAAACCTTGGCTCTCATATCATCACCCAAAAGTATATTTGAAGGCTTCAGATCTCTGTGAATGAAGCTCTTTTGTGCTAAGCTATGAAGATATTCAATCCCTCTGCCAACATCCAAAGCAATCGTAAGCCTCTGCTTCCAAGTAAGTGCTTCGTAATTGTTCTCTCTCCAGTCAAAGAGATGCTGCCCCAAAGTTCCTTGAGGCATATATTCATAAACCAAAAGGTTCTCATTCCCATTAATGCAGTAGCCTAAAAGAGCCACCAAATGCCGGTGTCTCACCTTTGTGAGAACAGCAATCTCTGCTTGAAATTCATTCATCCCTTTTGAACTGACAGCAGATGATTCCATCCTTTTCACAGCAATCAGCCTCCCATCAGGGAGTTTCCCCTTGTAGACAACACCAAAGCCGCCTCTACCAACAATGTTAGCATTATTGAAATTGTCCGTTCCTTGTCGAAGGTCCTGGATTGAAATAATCAAGCTTCCAGATTCAAACACTTGGACATCACTATGCCCGCTGTTCCCTATACTAGTTTGTCCGCTTGTTGTCCCGCCATTTGAACTTGGACCCACAGCTGTGAGTTTCATGGTTTCCACCCTATTCAAAGGGATCTGCTTGGATTTCCTTAATCTTCTGACAAATACATATGCAATAACTAGAGCAAAGACACAAACTACTGCAGCAATAATAATAATATTCCGTGTACTTTTTGATATCCCAGAACTTCCACCCCCTGAAGATGAACCAGACCCGCTTGAACCTGAACCAGAATTGCCGCCTCCTGATGTTGAATTACTTCCAAGAAAGGGATTTCCTGTTGTAATCACATTCACACTTTGTGGAAAAACAGGTATCTTTCCTGTAAGGTTATTGTTGGAGACATCGATAGTCTGCAACTGTGACAAGCTAGTCAGGCTCTCTGGAATTGAACCTGTTAGATTGTTGCCACTCAAGATCAAAACCTTAAGTGAGGTGAGATTCGCAATGGCAGGGGAGATGATACCACCCAATTGCTGATTCGCAATATTGAGCCGCTCGACGTTACTATTCTGGCATGAAACAAACGACCACCCACTGCAGGGGTCGTTCCCCGTCCACAAACTGGCAAGCTTTGCAGGGTACCCAAATGCCCCCTCCACCTCAAGCAAAACAGTCACCCTCGAATCGCAGGGCCCCGGGTTAGAATTGCAGAAATTGTTCTTACTGTTTGCTGAATCAGACACATTCACCCCAGGCTTGAAGCCGGGATAAGGCCCCTGCAACATGTTATTCCCAAAAGACACATTGACCAGCTTGGGGAGATCATAAATGGAATTGGGAATCACCCCAGTAAGCTGATTGTCGCGCAGTTGGAGATCAAAAAGTGAAGTGCAATTTGAAAGATCTGGTATAGGTCCGGAGAAGGCATTGGCCTGTAACCATACCTGAGAGAGCTGAGTCATTGATCCAAGAACGTCGATGGGACCCGAGAGCTGCTGGTTATTGAGCCAGAGGTTCTGAATCAACGAGCCGGAGAACGAGCTGGGGATGCCACCAGAGAGGTTGTTGTAGGAGAGGCGAAGATCCCGGAGACTCGAGAAGCGGCCGAAGAAGGAGGGGATGGTTCCGGTGACACCAGCATTGCTGGCTTCGAATTGGGCGAGGGAGGCGGAATTGGAGAGGTCGTCTGGGATGAACCAGGATGCCAATTGGCGGTTTTGATTGATGCTGAAGGTTGTGAGAGAGGTGAGTCCAGAGAAGAAGGCTTGGGGTATTGTGGTGAAGTTGTTGTTGTCAAGATAGACTGTTTGGAGGTTGGATAAGGAGGAGAGAGTAGGGAGATCCCCTGAAAGCTGGTTTCTTTGGAGCGCGAGTGATTGGAGCTCAGAGAGGGTGTTGAGATCTGAAGGGAGAGACCCAGAGAGGGATAGGGATTGGAGGTTGATGGAGATGACTCGGCCGCTCTTGCAGCCGACACCGGGCCATGAGGGGCTGCAAGGGTCCGAATTGGTGCTCCAGCCTTTGGGGGTCGGGTTGAGGACTTTGGCCAGCTTTTGCATTACAGAGGCGTCGTCTGCAGATGTGGAAGTGATGGAAAGGGAGAAGAAGATGATGAAGATGAAAAGGGGCAAACGAAGGAGTCTTTTTGACTCTCTCATTGCTTCTCCCTCTCTTTCTGGCTTCTGGATGCTGAGAGAGTAGGATTGTCTGAGGGACCGAATGAGAGCGAAAAGAAGATCTACTCTCTCTCTCTCTCTCTCTCTCTCTCTCTCTGACTTCTGAAGGACTGAAGAAGACTGAGAAAAAGATCTATGCTCTATATCTGTATCTGGATTCCTGGGGTGAAAGAAAAAGTTGGTCTAAAGGATTTAAGAAAAGTGAGAAGAAGCAAGGGTTTCTGGGGTTTGGGAGAAAAGGGTTGTCTGAAGGATTGAAAAAGAAGAAAGGGTTTCTGTGGGTTTGAGAGAAATGGGTTGCATAAGGTATTGAAGAAGATTAAAAAGAAGGGTATCTACGGTATGAGAGAAAAAGGGGTTTGTGAAGATTTCTTCTCTCTCTGGTTTCAAAATGAGTAAAAAGAAGAAGATCTCTGCGCTCTCTCTCTCTCTCTCTCTCTCTCTCTAAAGGTGAGAGAAGGGTTATCTGCAGAACTGAAGGAGATTCAAGAAGAAGAAGAAGAAGAAGAAGAAGAAGAAGAAGAAGATCTCTGGTTCCCCATTCTGAGAAGGTGAGTGCCAGAGTGGTATGAAAAGGAAGAAGAAGATTTCTGTTGCTTGCTTAGCTTTTTCCTTTCTATGTAGACAGATATTGCAACAAGGGGTGAGAAGGATGGTGACATGGGGGTAGTTTTGCTTTGATGGGACTCTGTGGATTTTCAATGGGGCCCCTGTCGATGTTGAAAGCATTGATGGCTGTGATTTATTTTGCCCATCTGGACGAGCAAGAATACTGGAGCATTCAAGGCCGGAGAATCTGGAAAGTGGCCCACACCAAAATGAGAAACCACGCATCCAAACAGGATACTTTCCCTGTAATCTTAGCTGGAAAACCGCGTATGAGTTCCTTTTGATTTGTTTATTATTTTTAGTGGGGTTGCACTTGCTGTTTATTTCCGTTTCAATTCAGTGTGGTGGGTGTGTGGCGGTGGTGAATGATCGTCTGGATCCTTGTTAAAATATGACAGTCTGTAATGAATCGCCAAACAAACCCAACGTTCCAAGTTCCATCCAACTAGGGAAAGAAAGAAATATTAAAAAAACAAAAAAAAAAAAAAAAAAAAAAAAGGGGGAAAGAAAGGGGCTCTTTAACTTTTATTTTTAAAAGGGAGAATTTCAAAAAAGTTTTTAAGTTTCGGCCTCATTTCAAAAATATATATAAATTTCAAAACTTTTAAAATTAGTCCCTAAGTTTTTCAGGAAGTTTTCAATTAAGGACATCCATCTGTTTAAAGTTATTTTTCGACAATATTTTTTCTTTTTTCTAAATACCCAATTTACCCTTCATTGTAATAAAACTCTCCTTCACTTCCTCTACATTCTCCTCATTTCCCTCAAAGTGATCAAAGACACCCCATATTTCTACAGCAATTAACTACATGTAGTGGCTGCCAAAACCATGTTATGGCTTTAAATGAAGGTTAATTTGGGTATTTTCAAAAACTTGAGGGAAAAATTCACCAGAAAATACATTTAAATGGCCGGATGTCCTTAATTGAAAATTTACTAGAAAGCTTAGAGACTAATTTGAAAAGTTTCAAAACTTGTGTCCTTTTTTTTTTAAATAAGGCAAAAACTTAAGGTCATATTTGAAAATTTCCCTTTTTGAAATTGACAAAACTTTTTAGATCTGTATTTCATTCTTGGATATCTTGCCATCTTGGGTCCATTTGGATGTGAAGGAAAAAAGATAAGAAGCATGAGAAGAAGATAATTGCAGAATTGAAGAATTTTAATTAGGTGACATCAATTTCAGTGGAAAGGATTTGCTTCTCTCTACTTGCTACATTTTCATTGTTTGCTGAAGCAATCTTTCAAGGAAAAAAATGATAATCAAAAGTAGTTATTTTTTAGTCCATAAAAAAGAACTTCCTAACAAGATCAAAATTGCTTTCATGTGATTTGGATTGCAGGTTTTTCTTCTTAATAGAAATTTATTTTATGATATTTGATAAATAAAAGTTAGTTTTAAATAGTTGAATGTTAACTTTATTGCTAAGATGTTCAACTTTGATGAAGAAAAGGATATTTTAGAGAATTCGTGTTTAGAGAATTTGTTAATTCTCCAATAGTTATTCTCTAGGGTGGGATTTATAGACCCTCATACTTAATATACGAGTTGCAAATGCCAAGAAGATTGAAATCATGATAATTTTAAAAGTTTTTTAAGACTTTGTAGGTGGCAAGAATCTAGAATCCTAACAATGAAACATGACATTTGCAAATACCGAAAGCAAAAACCATCACATTATATCTTTGAATTCCTAATATTACAAGTTTTTAAGAAAAAAATATTATAAGGAAAGGGGCCTTTTAGAACTTCAGGAATTCACATATAGAGAATTTGAATTTCTCCAAATCTGTTGTCCCAATGCATGGAATTCCCAAATTCTCTGCTTGGAGGGAGCATCCAAAAAATATTAAAGGGCAGGACTTTGAGAATTTCGAAAGTCAAAAGTGGTTTTTCAAGTTGTTTGAATTTGAAATCATAGCAAGAAAATATAGAATTTCTAAATGCAAAGGGATAGCCATCACATTATGTAAAAGAATCCAGCATCTTAAATTCTTGCCAAGAATTTGGCTAAAGAAACAAGCCTTAGGCATTTTTACCTGTTTTTTGTGAAAGTTGTCGAAAGGAGTTAGACTTTTCTCCAACAACACGATAAGGTAAACCATTTCACTTGATAAAAGATTTCTTCCCCTACTTTTCATTATATCAAGATGGCATAAGCAGGAAACCCCATCCAATGTAAAAATTCAAAGAAAAAAAAAAAGAGTAAAACATATGTGACAACTTAATATCAATTTGATTAGAAAAGAAGTAGAGGTTTTGTTAACTATTTCTTAATTGTCATTTCACTCAGATGCTTGTAAAATTAAAATTTTCGATTTCTAAGAAATGACTAGAAGAGTGAACACTATAAAAAATTAAATAGAGAGAAAAAAGTATACATCTCCGGCTATTGCTCAACTGGTTCGATAAAAATTATCCACATAAATCTTTGCGGCTACATAATAAGAGAAATGGGGTCTAATATTTTTTATTTTATTTTAAGATATAAAAATAAAATGACTTTTAAGATTAATGTTAAGATTCTTATGAATTTATAATTAAAGACAAAATTGCATTGCAGTGCAGTCACTCTTTACAGCCTCAAACAGACCATTGACATGAGCGAAATATCGCTGGCAATATGTTTACATAAAGTCAATCAAACAGTAATAACAACCAGATTGATTTAAAGTCAATGAAATAGTAATAATAACCAGACTGAAGTAAAATATTGGTGGATGAATGTGGCTAAGGCAGTTTGTCATATGAATTGATTAGAGAAATTAAAGATAGGTCCTATATATGTCAAACTAGGTTATTTTCTTCTCATCTATTTTATGGCAACAGCTATAAATATTATTATTATGTGATTATTGATGAATACGAAATAAATGATGTTGCAAACTTCAAGGAGTCTAGAAACTCTGTATGGGCCGTTTCTAATATATGGTATGTAGATTAGCATAAATATAAGAGAAAATTATCAAAAAAGGGATCATAGATGGCCACTAACCAAAAAACATGCCACTAGTCAATATTTTTAGGAAGTGGTTCTCTGTGACCACTTCCGTTTTTATTTTATTTTATTAAAGATTTAAACGTATGATGACGTCGTCGCTTAATATCTCATTTAAACGTGTGACGACGTCGTCGCTTAATCACCTGAAACCCCATTTTTCCCTTCTTCCTCCAATCATTTTCCCCCTTTCTCTGGCAATTTCCTTTCCCCCTTTCTTAGACTAATAAAAGGAAAGAAATAAAATAATTAGTCACATTCAAATGTCTTAAATGTCCATCAATGAACGAGGAAGCGCAAAAGCAGATGCAATAAATATGAAGTGGGAGAATGGATTATACTTGACAAATGATAATCTGAGAGAAAAGTAGGAAGAAAAAGGCTGCCTTTTGTTCTCTTTTATTATTATTATTATTATTATCAAGAATATGTCATAACAGAAATTATGCATGTGGCATACACCTGATACTCTTTAACCCCACCCTGTGTTCATATTCTCCAACACACACAGACACCACAGCCCACCCAGCTTCTGCAAATTGAGTACCCATCCTACTCTAATATCCCATTCAAATGTGACTAAGGTCATGGGTTTGAGAGAAAGCACTAGTCTAAGAAAGGAGGAAAGGAAACCGCAAGAGAAAGGGGGAAAACGATGGGAAGAAGGGGAAAATGGGGTTTCAGCGATTAAACGACAACGTCGTCACACGTTTAAATGTGATATTAATCGACGTCGTCGTCACACGTTTAAATCTTTAATAAAAAAAAAAAAAAACGGAAGTGGTCACAGGGAACCACTTTTGTGCAATATTGACTAGTGACATGTTTTTTGATTAATGGCCATTAGGGTCCTTTTTTTAGTAGTTCTCTCTAAATATAAAGAATAACATAAAAGGAAAGATCTCAGGTGAACACTAGTGTCTACAATAAGGTGTGAGCACCCACATGCCTAAATACCTAATTAGGCTCGTTTATTAGTGATCCGTCTCAATGGACCTTAAAACAAGGACTCCCCTGCTAGTTACCGATCTTGCATTTGACACACATCCGAATGAACTGGGCTGTTGGATTAATTGTATACTCGTTTTGGAAGGTAAAGGCTGTTGATTAAGTGGTTGGGATGATAATTTGAGCTTGTTACAGTACACAGCTAGGTGGGTCCCCAATCTCATTCCAGGTGGGTCCCGCATCAAACAATGCCCACCTTATCGTAGCATAGGCTTGGGTGATGAAGGGCCAGCATAAAAATAAGGTCAATTAGCCATACGAACATTTTCATTTTTAGCCACCATTGATTGATGTTTATTAACAAACATAGCCCTAATTTGGGTACTATATGTGGTCACCAACATTTACCTGATTTTAATGCTATAATCACCAACAGGTACCTAAAAAATTAGAAAACAAATGTTAATAAATTGCCTACCGGCAAAACAAGATGCATACTACATGGAATTTAGAATTTTATTAAAAAATGCAAAACATAATTTCCATGAAAGATGCAAATAATTTGTATATAAAATATAAAAATAACTAATTGGTAATATAGTTGAGTTACATAACTTAAAAAAATAGAAAAGAAAAAACCTTAAATCTTTTATATTAAAAAAATTATACAACTACAGTAGCAATGGGTACTTGAATTTCTAGATAAAATTAAGAATAGTAGCCTATTGTTATTATTATATGTGAAAGGGATAGAACTCCATTTTGAAATTTAGATCCGATTTTGCAATTGATTGCGAAATTGGAGACCGGACCACCTATCAATATAATTTGGAGATATAGGCTTAAAATAATTTTTTTAAAAAATCAATAATAAAATTGAGTAGAAACGTGACCTTAGGTTACGAGCTCAATAGGGAAGACCACTGCGGTTGTGCCAATTGTGTGCCTTAGCGGATTTTCTGGTGCCTAAGTAAACCTTGTCTTTTGGCACCAAATTTTATAAAATGAGATAAAAGGGTTTTAGTTAGCATATATTAGAGTATAATTATGCCCAACACTTAAAACTAACAGGGAAAAAAGAAGAAGGATGCCCAGATGTAATCTGTAACTTAAAAAATAAAAGTCAGATTTAGCGAATCCCATCCAGATAGATGGAAATGATTTGGATAGCGATGGGCATGTTCATAAAGTGAGTTTCACGTATATATAAATGAATCTTTAAACAAGTGGGTCCGAAGTTGATGGGTGATTTTGTGGGTCCCATGTGGTTCTTATTAAGGTGTTATGTACATATAAACATGGATTGTGAGACAATTCTAAGGGATAACTCAGTTGGCCTTGAACCACAGTTTGTATTCGGAGGTTGTAAGTTGGCCCATAGGGTTATGAACCCTCCGATAGCCGAAAAAAAAAAAAAAAAAAAACACACGGATTGTGAGATCGATGGAATTAGAAATTAGATGGGCCAATCTTTTAGTATGACATGTTTTTTTTATATAGATCAATGTTGAAAATGAAAGAATAATTTATACATTTAGCCGGTGCCAGATGGATGGTTAGGGTAAAATTTTAATAGGTAGGATGGCCTGTTGTGTGGATCATTCATTTAGCAGGTCCCATATACGGATGGATGGACAGGTGGATGCATGTGTGTGATAAGCAATTGAAGTAGATTCATCAACCACACATTATGATTACTATTTAATCCATCAGTCTTTTGTATAAAATCAGTGTAAGCCTGATCTAAGGCTCCCTTGATCAACAATCCCAGCCATATGATCGATGCTTTGTTTGTAATTTATAGTGAATTTATATATATAGGGAAATTCTCAAAGAATGCCACACGTTAAAAATACCCATTTTTTATCCTCTTTTTGTTTTGTCATGGAGCCAGTTGATTCAATTTAGTCTTTTCACACACACTACCCGCATGAATAGTCAAAAGTCCATGTTTGGCTTTTCCTCACGATTGAATTGAAATTATAATAAAATGATGCTTAAGGGTCATAAATCAAAAGATTAGGATGATCTTATAAATTCAGGATTTTACATATAAGATAGGTCTCATATGGATCTTTCCATCCAATAAACCATTATCATTATACATCCTAGTGGGCCCACTATGAGGGATATTTTCTCCTAAAAAATGCTTGGTCACTGTGTAGGGCTCCATGTGATCTTATGATTTCAAAGTACTTATTGATACTTTCAAGTTAAATTGAGATGTATATGGGAGTTGATGCAGAATTTTACCAAAAAAACAAAAAAGATGCGGAGACTGTGTTGAAAAACGCGAAGGAGATGAAGATGTGGAGAGAGAAAGAAACAGAGCCAAAGGAGAGAGATGCAATACATTTAAGTTATGCAAGTTCGTTTGGGGAGAGAGAGAGAGACATGAGAGATGAAGAGACCAGCAGAGAGCGATGGAATGAGAGAGAGATGATGGAGAGAGGAGAACCAGAGAAACATGGGAGATGAGAGAAATGTGGAAGGCAGAAAAAGCAACAGAAGCGAGAGCATATAACGTTGGAGAAAGAGTAGAGATATAAATGTAACGTTTCCTCAAATCCTAGTTGTTCATGTCTTTTAAAGTACGGGATTGCCCAGGCACGCGTAGGAGAGTGAATATATATATATACACAGAGGTATTTTTGTGAGAAATACTCTCACCTTACTATGAGAGATAAAGGTAGGGGCCTCACATTTAAGTTGTTGACATTGGATATAGATGTGAGACCCCCATATTATCTCTCATAGTAAGGTGAGAGTGTCTCTAAAAAAAGCACCTCCCATATTTATATATTTAGAGAGCGAGACCAACTCTGAACATAAGCTCAAGTGTGCGGGTTGCACGTGAGAGCTTAAGTGGATGGAAGCCCAAAAATTTCAAAGAGCCCGCCTCATTTTCATTTTCCCCCTTTCATCCCTACCAACCTAATTGATGCATTCAAATTTCGCATCTCTCTCTCTCTCTCTCTCCCTCTCTCTCCCCACGGCTAGGGCACGTTGAACGCTGGGAAGACGCTACGCATCTCCTCCTCTTTCACAGCTTTCCTTCTCCACAGCCAAGGCACATTGAGCTTAGGGAAGATGCTTGACGTCTCCTCCTCTTTCGCAGATCTATCTCCACAGCTAGGCCAGAGAAGGATGGGAAGACGTTGCGCATCTCTTCCTCTCACCACGTCCAGTCCGTCAACAGCCCTTTCCAGAATCGATTTCGCCCATCTCTGTCGGTTGAAATTTGAAAAATCTCTAACCATGTCCGGGCCAACATATCCTCCATCTCTCTGGCGATCGACTGCCAGCCCGGTAAGTGAGTTGCCACTTTTCCCCAGTTTCTTTCAAATCTGTTTACTTGTTTTTTCCATTTCACCCATTTCATTTGAAATCTCTGTGTGTGTGTGTTTTTTTTTCTTTTCTTTTCTTTTTTGAAATCTGATTTTATCTCTTTCCTTTCAAATATGTGCTTTTTTTTTTTTAATCTGATTTCATCTCACCCATTTCCTTTTAAATATGTGTTTTTCCATTCCATTCCATTTCATTTCACATATAGGATATGAAATCCGTGTTGCCATTCTTCCCCCACAATTCTTTTTTTTTTTTTTTTTTTTCCATTTCACCCATTTCATTTGAAAAACATACAGGTAGAGATTAGTGACATGAAGTTTGAAAGAAACCTTGTCTACAGAGGTATTATGCCTACAAACAATATTTACCGTTCCAATGTCTCCCCTTGTGGAGAACTTCACACCTTCCTTTGTCACTGAAATAACAACTGCCATCATTTCCCAACCAAGAGCCCAGAGGTTAGCATTTTGACAAACATATTACATGCACATGGGCCCTTGATGTTCAAAAAAAAAAAAAAAAGTCAAGGGTCGTTCCAAAAAAGAGTTATTTGATACAGTATGATGTAGTTATCAAGGCCCACATTTTAAACGACATGCTCTTTTTAAATGGCTCACCCATTTGATTAGAAATCCTTTTTTTTTTTTTAGCCCAGGCAACCCTTTGTTTGTTCATTCATTTGAAATCTATTTTACATATTCCATTCGAAAGATTCTCTTCTTTTGCTATTGGCATGTCTTATGATGATGTGAAGCAGATGTTTCATTATATTACCATATAAGGAAGAGAGGAAGATTAACACAGAAAATTAAGGGGAAGAAGATGTTTCATTAAGGGACTGACACTTCACTGCTACCCACTTGCCCTATTTTTCTTTATGTGATGATGTGAAGGTAGGGAGTTTTGGAGAAGTGTTACCTTTGAAATCTGTATGTGGGTTCTCATTTCCCACTGGTTTTATTAGTAATCTGTTTGAAAGGTTTCTTATTTCCAATATTCTTTGCACATATTTTAATTATTTGTTGTCTAGATTGCAAATGGATATGATTTTCTCATCGTCACAGTCACCATCCATGCACTATCCGGTTGTAGATGAAAACATGACACCAAGACTGGGCATGCATTTTGGGGATTTAAATGAGGCATCTAACTTTTACAATGCTTATGGAAAATTTGTTGGGTTTAGCGTTAGAAAAGAATCAACTCATAAAGAAGATGGGGAGGTAGTTTGGAAGCGATTTGTTTGTTCAAAGCATGGTAAAACTGATGAGAAACATTGGATTGATAAAGAAATAGTTCAAAGGTGTTGAATGGAAACAAGATCCAATTGTAAGGCTCAAATGCAGGTGAAAATGGTTAAACCAGGTGGTTATGTTGTATCCAATTTTGTTTATCAATTCTCATGCCCCCGCTACTCCTAGTAAGAGATTTATGTTGAGGTCGCATCGTGAAGTAAAAGTGTCACGACCCGGGCCCGAGATCCGGTAACCCCGAGCCGTGATCAACATACTTATTCCCGTAAACCCCGAATTAACCGATTAAAACAGAATTCACAAGGAATAACATTCTCAATATACCTATCAAATACAAAACTTTTTGCGGAAACAATTATATTTGACAATACCAATCTACAATTTACATGTATACAAAATAAAGTCCTTATACATGTATCACTTCCGATATACATTAATCAACACTGCATATTCAAAACATTATGCAGATGAAAAATTAATTAATTCCAAAATGAATTTATAAACAGTTCCTCAAAACATTTCTCAAAACGTTTCAATTTCCATTTCGCACTCGGATACCTATTTCAGATGGTATCCCGTTTATTCCATTCAATCAGTCCTCCTGGAGAAACCGAAGCGGTCTCCTCCGCTGCCGCCGGGGGGCGCTGCTGGACCAGCAGGGGCAATCGGGTCTGTAATGCCATCAATAATACTAATGAACACGACGATTCAACAATGTATAAACAATTCTTGCAATAGCATGTTAACATACTCATATTAAGTTCATTCATTCTATATAACAACAATTCCAATTCTAGAGAAATCTAGACAATTTCTACAATGACAATAGGAGACACAATGTCAATTAATAAACATGTACAAAATGACCACTATCATAGCATTCATTGTATTGTATTTCATTTCATTACCATCTTCCTTCAAAGGAATGATTCATTTTTATTTACCATCTCCCCTCAAAGGGAGGATTCATCTTCCAATGGAAGGCAGGATTCATCTTCCAATGGAAGGCATCAATCAATACTTGAAGATACGATCGGAATTTGGTGGAACTTACTAGTGTCCGGGCCAGGGACAACTAGCAACACCACGGAGTTCCTGAACACCCCAATATACATCTACTGCAATAGGATTAGTCATTCATTAATTCATTGAACTCATTTAGAACTCTAATACAATAGCTAGGTAGTGCCAGACTCAATGGTCAATAACCTTCAGTAAGAAATCCTTTTATGGATTCAATTCAATTCAATAATTCCTTTCATAACAAAGGAAGGGGATAACAATAATACCAATCTCATTAGATTGTATTACAATAACACAATGAGAGGATCATTAACCACCTATGGTTTTACTCAATCTTATCTCAATCCTAAACAACCATTTGGGTGTAACCATTGGTTTTCAAATGCACGTGTTATTCACGATGGACATCACATTTATACATTTAATATGTGCATTATTAGTCCTCGTAATTATCACCCATGGAGCTTAGGCAATTATCGATTAATATGGTTCGTTCAAGGAACCCTTCTTAAAATATCACTAATTCTCAAAAATTTAATTTAACCCATGATTAGTCTTAAAACTAATCGGGGAAGCATTTATACTCACTAGAAGTACTCCAATTTCTCGTAAAAATCCAAAACCCAAAATCCATTGGACTCAAACTGAGTCCCCCAATCGGTCGGACCGTTAGGCCAGTATCGGGTTCGCTCGAGCGGACCAAGACAGAACGTTGTTCGCTCGAGCGGAATCACTATTCGCTCGAGCGGACCAAAACAGAACTATGTTCGCTCGAGCGTACTTAATGTTCGCTCGAGCGAACTCTTCAGAACTTCTGTCAGTCCAAACAGAACCTTGTTCGCTTGAGCGGACATACTGTTCGCTCGAGCGGACCCTTTAGAATTTCATCCGAAATTCTGATACTCTCTTCCTTCTTCTACTTTCTTTCTCCATTAATTTCCACAACCTGCATAAGAGATTTGGAACCTCCTATTCCCTCCTCATACATCATTCATTCATCATTCAATCACAATAACACTTCTAATCATCCATTAAACATTTCATTAAATCCATAATAATTCCCAAAATTCAATGGAGAATGCATAAAACACATGGAAACTCTATACGCTTCTACAATGATTAACACTAATTACAAGGGATGTTTATATTTGCCTCTCTTGAAGCCAATGAACTCGAAAGCTTCTTTTACTTAGCTTGGTTTGAAACCAAAATTCCCAATTTCAAACCCTAATTCATAAAACAAGCATATGCACTCTCATGAGCCATTTATGCTAGAAATTACTACAAAACCACTAATAGGACTTGGAAATTCTATGAAAACACTTAATCGCTTACTTGTGGTCCAAAGGGAAGGATTTTGAGATCTCTCTCAAACTCTACACTTCAACAATGGAGGACTGGCTTGAGGAAGAAGATAAAGTAGCCTAACCTCACTCCAATCACTTGGGAACTCTTCCAATATTCACACTAAATGGAGAGAAAATGGAAGAGAAAAGAGGAATGGAGAGTTGCCTAGGGTTTTTCTTGAAGTGAAATGGAGAATGGCTCTCCTACCTTCATTTCATTCTAATATAAACACTCTTCACACTAAAACCCCCTCTTATTAAGCTTATTTACATTCAGAGTAAAATGACGCCTCACTTGGTCCATTTGAGGTCAAATGGAATCGCGTTTATTATGAAAGTTAATGTACTCTTCGAGATACACACGTTGGTATCAAAAATTTCCGTATTTGACGAAATACGTGAAAATCCGTATTTACGAAAAAGTACATAGCCTACCTTGTTTGAGTCTAAACTCATTTTAACCAACTCAATTCCATTCAAATTCATTTCATTACGCTTAATGCATCATTCGAGACTAGTTTGTCTCTCTTTAGTCATTAACCTTGATTAATCCAATTATCCATGTTTAATTAGCATTAATCTCACTTAATTAGTCTTAATCATGATTAGTTCGGGTCGGGGTGTAACAGAAAGAGATTTATGTTTAGGTCGCATCATGAAGTGAAAAAGATTTATGTTTAGGTCGCATAGTGAAGTGCCACAATCGAAGTGACATATCATAAATGCATATGATTCTGCAAATGTTCAAAGCAAATAGCAAATGCAAGTCTTTACATCACAATCAGGGGGACTTGACAAAATTGGATTTGCAGACACCGATGCTAATAATTACTATAGGGATGAAAAAGAAAAGAAGAGGGGCCTAGATGGTTAGTTGTTATTTTAGCTCTTTGAAAACAACAAAGAAATGAGTGGTTGTTTTACATATACCATTGAGGGAGATGTAGATAAAAAAATAACACATGCTTTTGACAAACAGGGCATTCCGTTTGGCACACAAAATCTTTGGTTATGTTGTAACATTTGATACAACGTATAAGATAAATTGTTATGAATTGATCTTTGCTGCATTTGTAGGTGGCAACCATCATGGTCAGACAACTTTATTTGGATGTGAGTTCTTACCAAATGAAAAAACTAAGTCATTTGAGTGGTTGTTTAACAAATGGCTTGAAGCCATGACATTTAGTCCACCAAAAGGAATTATAACAGATCAAGATTTGGCAATGACTAAGGCCATAAAGAATGTCATGCCGAACATATGTCATCGGTATTGCCTATGGTACATTTTGGATAAATTGCCATCAAATTTAGAGGGGTCCTAATACACAATGAGGGCTTAATTGATGAGATAAAAAAGTGTGTTCATAACTCTGACAGTTCTTCTCAGTTTGAGAGTTCTTGGTTTGAGATCATGACAAAATATAAGCTTATGGATAACGATTGGTTGGCAGACATATATATATATATATGATTTGTAATATGTGGGTTCCGGCATATTTAAAGCATAATTTCTTTGCTGGCATGTCAACTACTCAAAGGAGTGAAAGCATGAATGCATTTGTAAAGCAATATGTAGAATACAAAAATTCATTACTTGATTTCATTTTGCATTTTGATGCTGGAGTAGAGCGTTTAAGATACCTTGAAAAAAAAAAGGAGGACTTTGAGAATACTAGTGGGAAGCCTAAATTGAAGACATGTTCACCAATGGAGAAGCACATGGCCGACATCTATACAAGAAACATATTTTATAAGTTTCAAGATGAGTTATCCACCATGTCACTTGGCGAAAAGCTAGTAAATGAGGATGATGTGGGATGTATCTTTGTTGTGAAGAATTTTTATGATGAAAAGGATTTTGATAGACAGGTTTTATGGAAAAAAGAGGAGATGCATGCATATTGTTCATGTAAAAAGTTCGAGTTTGAAGGTATCCTATGTTGTCATGTAATGTGTATCATGAGGCATTCACTCTATTTTCTACTTGCCTGATCGTTTCATTTTGAAACGATGGACGAAAGGAGTAACAAAAGAAATATTTGTTGATAGGTGGATGACATTGGAACTGTCGATGTTAACTCTTGCGTGGCTAGTCATAGTTAGTTGTCATGTATGTTTGCGAGCCTTATTGACATAGCTAGTCAATCCAGAGATGGATTCGATATTGCAACTAATTGTCATACAGATTTGGAAATCAAATTGCAGCAGATGAAGCTAAACAACACAACAGAGACAAGCATACATAACGGAAAGGGACTTTTGGACAATAATGTGATCGAATATCATGAGCAAGCACATGCTGTAACGAAAGGACGCAGAAAGAGACTTAAATCATCGAAAGAAAAGGCAACAAGAGGGCGTCTTTGTCGTGACTGCAACAAGCGTGGTGTATCGCACGATAAGCGAAACTGTCCTATGTTGTTGAATAGGTAATAATCTAATATGTCTTTTTTGTGATCCACCATTTTTCATATGAATATAGTACTTAAAATATGAAATTTCAAGGTAGTTGACGGTCCAAGTATCTCAAATGACTCTAACTGTGCAAGTTTAGAAAGCTCCGATGCTGAAATGCAGTGATCATGTGTTAAAGTTGATTGGTCAGGTAGTTTAAGGCTGGAGGACTTCGGATTTTGATTTCTTTTGTTGTTGGGTTTCTCTAGTTTCTCTTTTGTTGTTTGGTTTTAATAATTTCACTAATGATTCAATCATTCTTTGTAAAGCCTCAATGGTGAAAAGGATGTTGAGTCACTGATATCAGCAATGTTCATTTCTTTCTTTTTATCACAGTAAGATATCCTCAAGAATCATCCAAATTTCCAAATTTTTCATAACTGATATCAGTAGTTATGACAATGTTATCTTATAAGTTAAAACAATGTTTCCAGGGCTAATATGGATCAAAGAATCTTAGTCGTCATTTTCTGCATTCAGTGGCAACTGGCAACAAACCTCTAGACATTTTCAAAATCTTCGTCCAGGATTGTGGCCTGTGCGAGAAGTCTTCAAAATCATGTATCCATATCCACATGGGCACTTTGGAGCCCAGCCCATTCTAAGCTTTGCGATGTTGCAGATGTCGACCTACCTACGTTTTCATGACGTAAGACCTCAAACGAAGATAATGAAATTAAATTGAATGTAAAATATATAAACATTATAGGATCTATTGAGTTTAATGTGATTCACATACTTGAAGTCGACATGTAGAAAGATATCTTTTGATTTATATCAACTTGACCGAGCAGAGTAATCTGCCAAATCACCAGAAAACCAACACTATATAAGTTTTTTGTTTGTCATAGCAAAACAAAAACAGTTACAGAATGTTAACGGTATTTTACATTGCATCCATTTCTGTAAGCACTGATGAGTTCAAACATCACCAGAAAGCCAACACTATATAGATTATTGACTGGGCACCTTGGAGGCCCTGACAATGAGTATTCATCTCCCTTGAACTCCTCAGTTAACTTTTTTTTTTCTAAATATTTTGATTGGATTGGAATGGTATGTATTTTAGCCAACAGAGCATCATGTTGAGAAAGTTACATAATTGAATAATTTAGAGTATGCTATAATACACTTGTAATCCGATGAAGTGAAAGAAACAATGTTCAGATGTGATGAAAAATGACCAAACCTAACAAAGAACATGGATTTTTATGTGTAGAAATTTAAAAACTTATAATAACATCCACCATAAAAAAATAAGGCAAGATTTTCATTATCAGTAATAAAAATGAAAGGACAATTTCAAGAGTAGGTAAAGAGCACTTAACCTTACAAACACTCAATAAAACATCTTCTTCCCTTAATTTTCTGTGTTATTCTTCCTCTCTTCCTTTTATGGTAATGTAAGGAAACATCTTCTTCACATCATTAGATGACATATGTGTAGCAGGACATATGGGTAGCAGTGAAGAAGCCCACATGCCAATAGCAACAGAGTAACATAATCGAAGGGCATGCCAAATAGATTTCAAATGAATTTTGAAAAGAACATTCATTTGAAAAAGATTTCAAATGTAAAAAAAAAAAAAAAAAAAAAAAACTCTAACAAATTCCAAAAGAAAAGGAAAAAAAATATAGATTTCAAATGACAACTGAACGAGATGAAAGAAAATGGATTCTAGGCTGAGCTGATTGACGAACGTGACCTGGCTGCGCTGGCTAGTTGATGGACGTGGCATGGATTGGCTGGACGTGGCTTGGCTGTGCTCGCTGGTCAACGGACGTGGCCTGGATTGGCTAGACGTGGTCTGTAGACAAGGTTTCTTTCAAACTTTTTGTTACCAATCTCTACTTGTGTATTGTTTTTCAAATGAAATGGGTGAAATGGAAAAAAAAAAAAAACCAAATTTGAGGGGGAAGAATGGCAACACAAATTTCATATCCTATATGTGAAATGAAATGAAATGGCAAAACACAGATTTGAAAGGAAATGGGTGAGATGAAATCAGATTTCAAAAAAGGAAAAAAAAAAAACACACAGACACAGATTTCAAATGAAATGGGTGAAATGGAAAAAAAAAAGATTTGAAAGGAACTGGGGAAGAATGGCAACTCACTTACTAAGCTGGCAGTCGATCGTTGGAGAGATGGAGGATGTGCTGGCCCGGATGTAGCTGGAGAGTTTTCAAATTTCAACCGTTAGAGATGGGCAAAATCGATTCTGAAAAGGGTTGTCGACAGATTGGATGTGGTGAGAGGAAGAGATGTGCGGCGTCTTCCCGTCCTTCTCTGGCCTGGCTGTGGAGAGAGATCTACGAAAGAGGAGGAGCTGCGAAAGAGATGCGCGGCGGACTGGATGTGGCGAGAGGAAGAGATGCACGGCGTCTTCCCGTCCTTCTCTTGCCTAACTGTGGAGAGAGATCTACGAAAGAGGAGGAGCTGCGAAAAAGGAGGAGACGTCCAGCGTCTTCCCTAAGCTCAACGAGCCCTGGCTGTGGAGAAGGAGAGCTTCGAAAGAGGAGGAGATGCGCAACGTCTTCCTTGCGTTCAATGTGCCCTAGCTATGGGGGGAGAGAGAGAGAGAGAGAGCTGGGAAATCTGAATGCATCAATTATGGTGGTATGGGATGAAAGGGGGAAAATGAAAATGAGGCAGGCTTTTTGGAAATTTTTGGGCTTCCATCCACTTAAGCCCTCACGTGCAACCCGCACACTTGAGCTTAGGGGAGCTACTCTCATATATATATATATATATTATTACAAAAGAGAGAGACCAAGAGAAAGAATCTTAGAGGGAGAAAACAGAGCATTTATATTATCTCATTAACACTGTACAAATACAAATGAGGAAGCCTATTTATAGGCAAAGTAACCTCATAAGAGATAAACCCTAATTCTAACCCTAACTCATCTTAAGTGGGCATCCACTTAAGATCCATATCTCATAACACTCACCCTTGGATTACCACCATTAAATGAAAATTGCCTCATTAAAAACATTGCTAAGAAAAACCTAGTGGGAAAAAATCAAAGCGAAGGGAAAAAGAGTACAACATTCTTTAAGATCATTGAACTGGTGTTGGACGTGTATAATGTGCCTCGTTAAAACCTTAACTGGGAAAACCCAGTGGGATAAAACCTAGAAAATGAAAAAGAGTACAGCGCACAAATGTCCATGAGTAGCATACTTCAAGTTACTCTCTAATAAACCACTCCCCCTGATGATAGTAACCATTTACACAATTTGATGGTGAACTTTACTCATGCCAATCTCATATACAAACTTCTGGAATACTGATTGTGGCAAAGATTTGGTAAACAGGTCAGCCAGGTTGTTACTCGAACAAACTTGCCTGACTTCAATTTCATTGTTCTTTTGAAGTTCATGAGTGAAGAAAAACTTTGGTGCTATATGCTTAGCCTTGTCTCCTGTAATGAAACCCTTTCGAATCTGTTTTATATATGCTTCATTATCTTCATAGATAATATTCAGAATACCTGCAATAGATGACAAGAATTACAAACATGCCGAATCAAAGATCTTAGCCATACTCATTCCCTACTGGCTTCATAAAGAGCCAAAATCTCATCATGGTTGGAGGAAGTATTTACCAAAGTCTGCTTAGTAGAAAGCCAAGAAATGATGGCATTACCATCAAGAAACTCATAACCTGTCTGTGATCGACCCTTGTGAGGATCAGAGAAATAACTTGAATCTGTGTATCATACAAAACTGAAATCTTTACGATCATAAGAGTAAAATATTCCTAAATTAGTTGTTCCATGCAAATATCGTAGGATGTGTTCAATACTAATCAAGTGCCTTAATTGAATTAAGTACGTACTCCTTGGCTTTGCTTCAAGCAAATGAAATCATTTTGGGATTTATAGAACGTGGTTTTGTGTTTTCCTAAATTTATTTTTCCCTGGCGGCGGTGTAGGCCCGACCCGCTAGCTGCGGCGGGCCAAGGCTGAAGCGGGCCGTGCTGGCCCGGCTCGTTTGACATCCCTAATCCAGTATCGGTGCCTCTTCAAGGGCTTCCAAAGTCTCATAAGAAACTTCCATTATTCTAAAGAGAACGAATTTTACTATAACCTCTTCATGAGCGTTATGTGCCTCTTCAGAAGGAATCTCTTCAGGAGCGTTACTTGCCTCTTCGGGAGGAGCCTCTTCAGGAGGGTTACTTGCCTCTCATTTCTCATTTTTTCACAGAGTTGAGTCCTTTAAACCTGTAGGTCTGCCACACTTCTGGCATATTGTAGATTCTTTTGCTACTATATTTTGACTTTGTCCTACAGGGACATTAATCATGCCTGGCGCATTCATAGCCGGTACATGTGACTTTGTCACCTTTATACATCGTTAAATGCATCAGGTAATCTGTTTGCCATTTCTTGTAAGTGCACATACTGGAAGTATTCCTTGTTAGTTTTCGCCATTCTTTAGAAACGGGTTGTTCTACAGGAACAATACGTTTTTTAGGAACTATCTTATCTCCCCCTAACGGCAGGAATATTGTCTCATCATATGAGCTGTTCAAGAGCCTTCAATTATTTGCACAGGTCCAGCTATGGTGGATACCTATCGTGGAATGAACAACAATTCTGAGAAAAACCTCTGATTTTTCAGAATGGTGTGTTATGACGCTTTCTACCAAACATAGATTGTTCTCAGTTCCATGATCCATACCTTAAATAATAAATCAATATAACTATACAATCACATGATATAAGCTGAAATAATTAAACCATTCACCATAAATTATGACATTAATGAAAAATAAAGATATCCATCATAAAGGAAAAGTCTAAGAAACATGCATTTCAAATGAACTAAAAAAAATCAAGTTTGTGAAAGTTCAAAGAATTATTGGTCTTCTAGACCATGCCAGGGGGTACTCCCAAGTGAGTGTTAAATGCCTCATTGTCTAGATGTTGGATGTCCTCATCCTAGAAGAAGTCTCGAGTCTCCAAGTTTGTAATGTCAATTGGAAGCCTCTTTGGTGTCATTGTATTCAAATTCCAACCTTCCAGATCATTTGTTTCTATTAAATGAACAGAGGCCTTGTATGCTTTGGTGCAAGGCAAGTGCGTGACCAATGCCCACTTCTTCCACATATGTGGCAGTGTCATAAGGACTGCAGGTAGGATTAGCCGGTGGATTCCGGTTGTTCTTATGCTGAGGGGTAGGCCACTTCTAGTGATTTTTGAATTTTGGAGGGGCACCTTTAAAACCACCTTATTTGGAGGAGTTATGTCTTTCATTCCCCCTTCCTTTGCCTCATCTACCTTTGTTTGAGATAAAATTGGCATTTGCTTCAGGAACTACGGAAGATCTAGTTGGTCTAGAGTTATGATTTTTCATCAATACTATACAATTCTGTTCAGCGACTAGGAGACAAGAGATAAGTTCTGAATATTTGGAGAAACGTCGTTCTCGATACTGCTTCTGCAGGAGCACATTCGAGGCATGAAAAGTGGATAACGTTTTCTCCAACATCTGCTCTTTCGAAACCTTTTCACCACATAGTCTTAATCGGAAAACAATATTGAAGAGGGCAGAGTTGTATTCAAATATTGTTTTATAATCTTGTAACCTCAGGTTTAACCATTCATTCTGAGCAGCTGGTAGTATTACCATCTTCTGGTAATCATACCTATCCTTCGGGGATTTCCATAGGCCTGCTGGGTCTTTCTCAGTAAGGTATTCATTTTTTAGGTCTTCATGTATATGATGGCGCAGGAAGATGAAGGCTAATGCATTTTCCTCTGGGGACATCTTGTTACCTTCCTTTATTGTCTCTCGTAGTTTCTTGGAATGCAAGTGGATTTTAGAATCCAATTGCCAAGATAAGTAATTGTCCCCATTTATGTTAAGTGCTTTAAAGTCAATTTTAGCCAGATTTGACATCATACAAGAACTATAATAAGACATATATATTAAGTTAACCGTGTGCAAATAATCAATAAACTAAAAAGGAAAACATAATGAAACCTTAACATCATAAGTAAATTAAAGATGGAATTAAACATGACAAATAAGTTGGCCAATGAAAACTTAGAACATCAGGTTCTCAACTTTGAGAATTAGAACTACTGGTTCTGTCAAGACCTCAGGCTTGATTTAGAACTTCAGGTTCATAACACATGATATTAGAACTGCAGATTCTGTCAAATCTTCAGGTAGAACTTCTGGTTCTAACAAATGATCAGAACTTTTGGTTCTGTCAAATTTTTTATTTTTAATTTCATTGCCATATAATTTATTTAGATTTAAACCAAAAACTCCAGGTTTTGATTTATATATATGAATCTATAGGTTCATATCAGTATTCCAACTTCTAGGACTTCTGGTCCATAGATCAATGAACTTCAGGTTCAGATTTAGAACTTCTGGTTCTATTTTATGATCCATTTATAGTATTGATAAATTTAAATTAAAAGAGAAAAAAAATCGTGTAAGATGATAAATAGTAACCAAGCACTATAATTGCAGTAAATAAGTATCATAGACTAATTTTGTGCATTCTAATAGATTTGGATTTAACTATGGTTTAGATACCATTTACTGTGATTGCAGTCCAGAAAAATTTATGACCGTTGAAATGCTGATCTATTACATCTATTAGGTAATACTTGTCGCCGCGAATCTACAGAACCAAACCATTCGTCGATCAGAGATCGGATGAATGAGTTATGGACAAATCCAATTACAAGACGGACTCTTGCACGAGTCTCGAGAGCAAGCCAACAGTAAACTGCAGAATAATAATAAAAAAAAAAAGAATGAGAGTAAACCAGAAGTCGTTTGTTAAAGGTTTGTTGCACGCACGCAAACCGAAGACAAAAGCATTTTGGTTTTATTTTCTTCAAACACACGCAAACTGAAGAAAAAATGCTTTTGTTTTCTTTTCTTTCAAACGCACGCAGACCGAGGCAAAAGCACTTTGGGTTTTTTTTTTTTTCTCAACCTATGCAAACCAAAAAGAATCGTGCTAATAACGTGTTACAAAAGAGAGAGACCAAGAAAAAGAATATTAGAGGGAGAAGAGAGATCCTTTCCATTATTTCATTAACACTGTACAAATAGAAAGGGAGAAGCCTATTTATAGGCAAAGTAACATCATAAAAGAGGAACCCTAATTCTAACCCTAACTCATCTTAAGTAGGCATCCACCCAAGATTCATATCTCATAACATATAAATATAGGGAGATGCTCTTATGATATGTGAGGGCCCCCCCACCTTATCTCTCATAGTAAAGTGAGAGCATCTCTCATAAGAGCATCCCCCTCTGTGTGTGTGTGTGTGTGGGGGGGGGGGGGGGGGGGGGGGGGGGGAGCTCTCCTAAGCTGAAGCGCTGAAACAGTGCTGGACGTGTCTCACAAACCAAAGTCGATTATCGTTATTTTTTGCATGATGATCGACTATCGTCTCTAAAATCAAGATAAATACAATCAGAACTGGATTTTCCTGTTCCATCATGTAAAAAACAGATATAATCAATTTTGATTTGCTATTTCAGCTTAGGAGAGCCCTGCTCATATATATATATATATATATATATATATATATATAATGGGTTATTATGTAAGCTTGATCCCATTACATTTAGAATAAAATCCAAACGTGCGGGTCCACTTTTCAAAAGTTAAAACTATTCAAGTTGAGGTCTCACCCTGATCACCTGTAAAAGGCCTAATCTCCTTTTTAAAGCAAGCTTAATGCTAGATTAAAGAAAAATAATAATCAAAGCACTAATCAGCAATAATTTTTTCAGTGAAGTTATATATATCTATAGAATGGGGCACTTCATGATCAGGATGGTCTACTATATGCACCTTCTTCCTGTGATTTTAGTTCAACCAAAGTTATATTGACAGTTGGATTGGACAAAACAGAATTGTTAGTGTCTCAATTCTCGAGTTATTAGTATAATATTACTAGCAACACATGGAAAAACTCAAGTGAGAAGTCATACATTATTGGATTGTAATATTCACAGCATAAAGAATAATATGTCATACTTGACAGAAATCAAAGAATCTTAATCTCCTATAAAAAAAATCACAAAAACAGAAAGAAAGATTTTTTTCAGTGGATTAAAAAGAAAAGAACCCCAACAAAGTTAATAAAAATGATATCTAAATCTTATGAAAATGAACCAATGATTGAATAAAAACCCAACAAAACTTAGCAAGGATCTCTTTTTTTTTTTATGACATAGGTATCCCTGTGGTATTTTTGCCCGACCCGAATGTTCCCAAGAGGAAAAAAAAACCCAGAAGCCAAGAAAAACCCAAAAAAATGAAAAAAAAAAAAAAAACGAAAGAAATCATTAGTGATTATTTAGTTTAGAAGGAATCCAAGAAATCAATGAAAAGATAAAGAAAGATTGAAACAATAAATTCTAATAAATTCAAAAAAGACCCTATAAAGATGTATCCTAAAAAAACCCACAAAAAACAGAAATAAAAATCACATTGCAGTGGGATAAAAAAAAAAGGATCCAGCAAAAAATTGAAAAAAAAATGAGATAATGGTTTCCTAGAGAGAGAAAAAATTGATTGAAAAGAAACCTAAATGAGATATTACTCTTTGAGAATAAAATTCATAAAATATAAATAATTAAAAAAACCAACAAATCCATAAAATGAGATCCTCATGTCTTAAAAAAACAAAAAAAACAAAAAAAAAAGGAAGAAAAGAGACAGATAGTACAAAACCAATTCTAATGAATGCAAAACCCAAAAAAAGTAAAAATTAAACGATATTATATCTTTATTATGAATTCACATAAATCATCATGGCACAACTAATAATAATAAAAAACAATAAAATAATCCAATGAATCTGACTTAACAATTGAACCCAAAAACCCGGAAACCCAAACACAGAATCAAGCAAATTAAAACCGGATAGGTTCTTCTAGTTATTGTCTATTATAAAGCAACAAACTACCTAGAAAATCATAAGTACTTGAGATGATTTACTTAGTGAATGATACGAAAGTTAGAAAGTTTGGAAATAAGAAAGAAAGAAAAGAAACTAAGAAGTGGTATTTGGCTTTAACCGGATACAAAATAGTTGCTACAAAATGATATCAATACAACAAAGGTAGATTGATGGAAACATAGATTCAGCTGCATAATGCCAAATGGCTGCTTCTTTTGCGGCTTCCCAGTTTGGAACTTATATTCATCTGTCCATAAAGTCATTGAGTACTCAGGATTAAGATTAGCAGTAATGATCTTGGACACCCAATCTAATCAAAGATGTTACACATAAAAGATCATAAATGTAAAAAATTAAATTAAATTGAAATAAAATAGGAGCAAGTATTATAATGAAATACTCGGATGCAACATCTCTGACTCTAGAGTAGAACTTAAATCCTGCCTATTGCAACAGCCCTATTCACAAATGGGCATACACATAAATCACAAACCTTCTTCTCTTCCTCCAGGAGTTTTTTGTCTGCATAGGATTAAGAGCAAGAAGACCATGTGTGCATCTTGCCCAAGAGATCAACGACTTCCTTGATCCTTCCCTATTGACATAGTGATGAGATCCATGGAGACAGACGAAGGAAGTTTATGCATGAAATAAGGTAATAGGAAGAAACCGTGTTATCATCGAATGAGATAATTTAAGGTGTGTGAATTCAAACCCAAATGAATCAAGAGTCCAGTAATATCATGGAGGCCCGCGTTTCACATATTTCTCAATCCACCCGCTGGCTATTTGTCATGTGTATACATATGGACATCCTAATAAAGCTACTAGAAACCATCAATGGAGATGTCTGACAAAAAAAGGAGATTGTATATCAAAAGCTATTTGACAAGTCAATGTCACATTCATTACTAAAAGACATTAAATATCACCATAGTGGTTTGACCTTAGATCTCATTAAATCGTGGGTTTTTAAAAACCCATGATATCATGGGATCCAAGTAGCTTTTCAACTTTTAACATATAGATCCCATGATATCATGGGTTTTTAAAAACCCATGATATCATGGGACCCAAGGCAAAAAAGAAAAAAGAAAAAGGGAAACCAAAGTCAAAGGATTCTGATGACATTAGCTTACTTTGAGTCATGAATTTAGAGATTAGGTTTCTAAGGGGTATTGAATTGTCAAATCCCCTAGGATTTTTTATGAATGCAAGGTATTCCACTTACCGATGGTAGGGTCTAATCATAGACCACTGCTTGTGGACACTACTCATAACATTAGAAGGAAAAATTTTAAATTTCAGGCCATGTGGATTCGTCATGAGAATTCTCGACAGCAGATACAAAATTCATGGTTAACTCGTGCAGAAGGCTCCTCGATGTTCATGCGTTGCAGAAAAATCAACAATTGTAAACAAGATCTCAAAAAATAGAATATTACAACTTTTGGACATATTTCTACAGCCCTCAAGGAAACATATGTAAACATTTCTTTAATGCAAGGCTCTAAGTTATCAACACAGGAAGTGATTCAATTAAATGAAGCAAATGATTTTTATTTTTATTTTTTGCTAACGGGCCTAGAGAGGAGCCAGTTAAAACCCTTGTGGCCCCTAGGTAGTAGCACAAGTGAATTTAACCTTCGGTTCCTGAAGAAGGAGGAACCGGGGGTCGATACGAGGAAGAGGGAGGATCCATGGTCCTGACCACTCGGCCAACCCCTTAGGGTTAATAAAGCAACTGATAAGTATGCATAACTCCACAAACGTCAGGAAATCTTATGAAGTCAGAAATCCTTGGTGCAATGGTTAAAGTCTAGCAATCGCTACACTTCATATTATCATACCGCTATAGTTACCTAAAGACACAGAAATAGTATCTATTCTCTGAAGTTACACAATGGTTTGTGGTCAACTGATCAGGCAACAATCAAAGATATTATTGGCTACTAGCAGGATCTATATACTTCATCTTCACCTTCTACCAACAATTTATGTTCCTTGATTTCACCGAAGATCACACTTTCAATTAGCATCTCTAGATTGACCAGTTTCTAAAGAAAGAAGTAAAAGATGTGGTCTTTCGAGTTTATTTAATACTAGAGAAGTGAATGAAATCAAGAAAATACAGGTGAGAGGTCCTCCATGTCAAGATAAATGAGTGCGGCACTACTCAAGAAAAGGAATCTTCACAATCAAATTAGCATATCATATTCAACAGGGGATCGATCATGTATATTGAGTTCCTCATCTCAATGTGTCTCTAAGATGGCATGAAAAAAGCTATGAAAAATCCCTTTGATACCTAAGGTATGCAACTTCCTATGGAGAATCTTAGATAATAATATAGCGGTAAGCGAGATAACATATATACCATATATTTGGTGTTTCTCATGAATCTATTGATCATCTCTTTATGCACTTTCCCTTTGATCGAGCAATTCGGTTTAGAATCTTATTCTTCCTTCTCATAGATGGGCACAACCAAGCTTCTTTCATAAGATGGAGGAAATATTTATTCGGATAAAACACCAAAAATATCCTTCATCTGAATGATATTACTCAATTTGGGTTTGCATTATGGAATATATGGTTAGCTCGCAAGGATAAAGTTTACAATAATAGGCAGTCGAATTGTAATGAGGTAATCTAGGCAATCAATTGCTCTTCTGAGAAATGGATTACATCTCTTAAGGATGGAAATGATGCAAATGTTCAGAGAAAGAAATGGGAAATGAATGACAATTTATGCGAAAATGATACTGTAGAAATTAGATTTTTCTATGATGGAGCTCTGGACAAAGACTCTAATAAATTGTGAGCCCCTCACGATTGTTGTTATAATGTATAAAACTAGCGCAAGAGGCGGGCAACCCGGGCCGGCCAAAAAAGAGAAAACATATATTCCAATATAAAAGAAATATATATGTGCATAAAATAACGAAATTTAATTAGGATAAGTAATCAAGAAGATGTATTTAATCTATGCTGCATGTATGGCTTAGAGTAATTAATTGAAGAGGGTTGCTAGCATAAATACAGAGGAGGCCATTGAGGGTAAATATGTTTATAAAAATTAGAATAAATTGTGAGATCCATGGGAGGGGCATAATTTTGTACAGCCTAGATAAGTGAGAGCACATGTTGGAATCCTTAACTAGTTAGGAAAGTCGACATATTTACAGGTAGCTAAGAGAGTCTACAGGTAAGTATAGTTAGGAGAGTCTACATACAGGCCATGCCTTACCCAACAAAAAAAAAATCAGAGTTAAAAGGAAAGGACTTGAGCCTGAAAAAATAAAAGAAATGGCCCATGCAGGTCTCGAACCTGCGACCTTCGCGTTATTAGCACGACGCTCTAACCAACTGAGCTAATGGGCCATTACGTTTAAAGGTTAGATATAATATAATAAATTATTTTTGTCCATACAAGTGGTCATCACCTTTGTGTTTGCTGAATGCACCATTCCTGATGAGGCCCAAGGGATGACCTGTTTATCACAAAACATTTCAAGTTATGAGTAATGAGAAATCATTTGTTAATCTGTATGAGCAAAACCTACTCTCTTGCCCACAACTGGCTCATGGTTGAGTGGTGTTGGCCTCGAAGGTGTACTTGATTACACTTATTTAAAGTCGGGGGACATTCATGTGCATCCATTCCTCACCATAGGGTAAGGGCACTTTCCCTTTTTTTGTACATAAATCCCCCTTTTGTACTTAAAATTTTCCATTCATGGAAGCATTCCTCACCCTATAGTGGGGGATGGATGCACATGAATATCCTCCTTTAAAGTCAACCATAATTTTATGTAAGTAACGTGAGAAAAGCAACTTATTCAAAATATCTTTTTAAAAGAAACAATTGTTTGGTTAGCCTAACTTTTGTACTTACATTTTAATAGAAAAAATAACAAAACTTGTTTGGGTAGATATATAAAAAGCAACCTTAGCATGATTTATATTAAACTTCATAAAGATTAAATTATATTAAACTTCATAAAAACCAAATTACACAATAAAGAGGAACCTTATAGGTGGATAGGATCACCCACATAAAATCATAGATGTGCCAATTTATGTGGGCCTTAACAAAAACCACATAATTTACAGTCTTTATAAATGTAATTTATAAAAATATTTAAATCAAATGAATATTTTTTTAACTATAATAAAACAAACTCCACTACCCTAAGCATGTGCAGTAAAGATTGCATCAACAGTGACATCCCTCAATTTCCACATCTGTAGTCCTTGATTACCATGTGCTAGGTTCTCCCCTTGATCAACATAAGAACAATCACCAGATAAAACATTGGACAAAAAATAGATGATGACCTGGGTTTTGATTTTATACGAAACTAGTCTTGGAAGAATATTTCATAGGGAAAGAAATGCGACGACTCCCATGTTCCATGTGGTGCATAGGCTAAATCCAAGTAGCTTAGGATCTCTCTATATTTTTTTATGCTTTTAGGTTGTCTTTTAGGTTGTGAATGAGAAGAATCGCCAAAGAAAAAAGCAACAAACAGAGATGGTGACATCTTGTCTTTGGGGTCTGAGAAAAAGGAGTGGCAATGACCATAGATGGTTTAGGTGGCCCAAAAAATAAGCCAAGTCATACAATCAATATTATAAACATTTCTCACTAAGAAGAGATTAAGGGACTCTCTGAGATTTCTCTAAGGGCATGTTTGTGTAATACTTTTTTGCGGAAAAGTTGACAGTTTTCTGTGGAAAATTCATTTCTCCAACATTTGGTGCGGAATAATTCCGTAGAAATGTTTTCCTGCCTCGTCAGCATTTTCCTTAATAATGTTGGAAATGTGTTTCCTACGAGGAGGGGGGGTATGAGAAATGAATTTCCTCAGAAAACTTCTCCCTCTTTTCCTCACTCTTGTCCATTTCAACCAAAAAACCCTATAAATCTTTCATTTTTTATTTCTTTATATAAATTATTATTTAATGTTGAATAAATAATATACATGTTATGTTATTTTTCTTCAAAAAATTATATCACCAAATAAGAAATTTTGATTTTCTATTAAGAAACTCACAGCCGCACCAAACAATATTAGCACCAATTCAATGAGGAAATTCTTTTTGCACCAAACATGAATTTCTAAATTCTATGAAAATCCTTTTCCGAGGTTTTCATTTCTATGGAATTTACTGATATGGCATAATTGATTAGTGAAACACACATTGAAAATACAAACCTCTTTAAGATCAATCTTTTTCCCACTTTATTCTATTGTCAAAGAGAAGATCATTATGATCAACATCATCTAAGTTAAGTAGAAATCATATTAATCACATATGAAATATATATAGATATATATATATTTTATAACGCAGGTTCCCAGCCCTTTGAGCCAGAATAATCCCTACGGGCTAAGAAAGAACGGCGGGTAAAATTCACCTATGGCCCCAGTGTGGTAGTATAGTTTCAAACCCATGACCTCAGAGTGAAAACCGTAGTCTTAAGCCAACTGAGCTACCACTTGAAATTAGATATATAATTAAAACAACCAAAGAGGTGTCAAACCGTGTCTCACAGGCATAACTGTAGTTAGATTAAAAAAACAATTCCTAGTGGCTGTCACCATTTTTATATCGGCATCCATCGTTGTCACTGCCAACGCTCAGTAGCCATGTTGAGATAGTCCTTACTATACTCTATTCAATCATGTCATTAAACATGATAAATGATAAAGATATAGCATATGGTAGAACCAAAATATATTAGAGTCAAATTTGCTGCATCCCATAAAAGAGAGAACTCTAGTATAAATAAAGCACACAAATTTCTCACAATAACTTATTCAAGCGTACTATATGTTACACCCCGACCTAAATTGATTGTGTTTAGCCTTAATTAATTGTGATTTACATAATTTAATTATTAATTATACTTAGTTAATAATTAAGGTATTAATGTAAATTAGCACTATTTTAGACTGTTGGGTTGGATCATGAGTCTTTGGTAGGTAGTTTGAAACTGATTTTGTCCATTTAAGTAAAGCTAGCGACTTTTATGTAAATTCAATTTTTCTAATTTTGCATCATATGCACGTTATCTTGGCATCATCGCGTATATCTCGATGAGCACGTCGTTTTTCGTATTGAACTCTACTTCATTTGATCACACGTTGAGTAAGTGGACCAACATTTGACTCAAATTGAAATAAGAACTTATTTGATGAACCTTTTTATAAAAGATGAAAAAGTTACTTAAAACCATCCTCCTCTTCATTCTTTCAATTACTTCAGACTCAAAAACTGAGAAAACCTTTTCTCCTCCTTCCTTCTTCCTTCTTTTTCAACCTTCAGAATAAATGATGCCTTGCATGTGGAATTAAATGTTGGATTATGCTTCTCCATCATCTTCTCTTCATCATCATAATATTATCTTGATAAGATCCTCTTCCCAAATCTGTCATTGACAACAATAGGTAAGAACTCATTTTCCTCTTTCAGATTTAGTGATTTAATTGGATCAAGGAGACTCATATTCCTTACATGCATGCATGTTGATTATCATTTTCATTTGTATTCTTGGCTAGGGTTTCTAAATTGGGGATTTTGGTACTTTGAGCTAAAGATTAGTGAAAGGAAATTTGGAAAGCTTAATTTAAAGCAAGTATAAGCTTTAATTAGTTTTGCATGTTGTTTATTCTATTTGAAGTAATTTAGCCTCTTAATGTGAAATAGAAATGAATATAGAATGAGTTGAATTTTCTTTGTTCTTGGAGTGATGGATTAGTAGGTAAATATATGAATACATGTTTGTAAATTGGAGCAAGGAAGCTCAAGTTTGTAGGATTTTGTAAGTAGGAAGCTTTGGAGTGGAAAGGAGGCGAAAGATGTTTTCAGCAAAGTAATTTATGTTCTCATTGTAACCTCAGTATTTCGTTATGTCAACCATACATAGAACCTAAACTTGAGTATTTCGTTTTGTCAACCTTAGTACACAGAGCCTAAACCTGAATATTTGTTGAATGCAACCTTAGTATACACAGAATACAAACTTTAGTTCCAGCAAAATTGATGCAGTGCATTCCATTAACGTGGTATTAGAGCCTTGTTTAAGGAGATTCAATGGCTTCCAACAACATGTTATAACCACAATTTGGTATCTTGACCCTTTATATGTCCAACGGAAATTTATAAGAGCATGAGATATCTTGAGAGGCTAGGATAATCTCATGTGTATTGTCCGGTAGTCTATCACTGTGTCGTGGCTGTTGGTTTAGGAAACCTAATGTATCTAATTATATTATGTGACACTAAATTAAGATAGTAATACATAGATTTTCTAAAACTACATCGGATTGAATAGTGATAAACAATGGATAGATAGATTAGGGTTGGCTAGTAATTACTTTAATTCCTTAAATCAATTGCATTTCATATTGAGTTGGGTATTATCATTGACCTCAATGTTTGGCTTATAATTTAACTATATAAATGGTGTTGTTTCCAAATTGATTACTATATCCTGATTTTATTCCTTTGGAATAGTTATGTATGTGAATAACTATTATTTGATTCGATTAGATTTGAGATGACATAAAATGGAAACCTTATTTGCACTCAATTATTATTCGATTCGATTGGTCTGGCACTACTTAGCTCCGACCTTATGATACCCGACGGGATTAAACTTGGTTTAGTTATTCGAGACTACTGCAGTAAGTCGTTTGGAGCACTGAAACTCCAAAACCGGGTAAGTCTTTGGCCAGGCTACTGGAGACATTCCAACTAGATTTCACTCTCTATTTGAGAGGATGAGCTTAATGTAGTAGCCAATTAGTATGTCTATACTTAAATTGATTCACAAAGCATGATTTATTCGAAAACTGCACAATTGCCTAGTTTTACTTAACATTGGCATCTTTTAATTAATTGTCCTCAATCCAATTTGATACATGATGTGATTCGCTATTAATGCCTATACTTGCTGAATTATCGTATTTATGATACTATCTTTGGTGTCATAGACGCATGTGCAGCTCCCGATCCTGAGGAGGCCCGTGAAGGAGAGGAGACCAAAGAGGTTCCTCTAGGGTTAGAAGAGTGGGAAGGCAATGGTCCTATATAGTCTTTTCATTCAGAGAGCAATGTTAATAGTTTTTGAAAACTGAATTGATATTATCTTGGAACTGTCGTAGACTCAGTCTAACTTTTTTTGTATAAGTCACACTTAGAATATTGAGCATACGTTTGGATATTATTTTGTATAGTGTTGTAGGGTGAAATTTATAATCCCTATTTTGTTAATGAATATATCTTTTATGTAAATATGAAATTTTTAATAGGACTGATCATGGCATGGTACCTAGTCTGTGAAAGATTTGAGAAGCTTCCGCTATTAACTATTATTGACAGGTGTTGTTGAGATAGCCTCACAAGTAAAATAAGAATAGTTTTTATCCTTCGTGTGTTGTATTTGACTTGAGACAGGTACAATATCATGAGAGTACGCGTATTGTACCTCGGGGATTACCCTAGGCCAGGGTAATTCGAGACCGAAATGTGACACTATACTTGATAAAACTTATGTTGGGGCAAAAATCTATTGAAATGACATTTCAGACTTATGCTGGGCCCAAAATATATTAAAGTGAAATTTCACCATCTATAGTACAAGAGAGATGAATTTGTTTTCAACCAGATTTTTAACTAAATGGGCATCATTACGAAGTCTCACAAATTTTTCATGAATTTTGTTTCAGGATGGTAAATGGTTTTTTTACTCTGTTATTTTCTTAAATAGAGAGACTTGGCTTTCCTTGTGCCAATAAAAGCTTACGGAAGCATGTTAGACTCTATGGAAAAAAAAAAAACTCTATTAATAGGGATACCCATGAATATCCAATTATATATTTATAAAGCAATAGAAAGCCCTATAATAGAGAGTGCCACGTTAGCACTCTCAAACCTCATGGCGCTATATCAGAGATCTCATGGACGCTATGTGGTATCACAACTGGTTTTGAAAATATATTTTTTTAGTCCCTAACTAAATTTAAGGAGGGGTTGTCAAAACGAGACATCAGTTTTTTGGCATATCAGGAATGTAAGTAGGTCGCTCAAATTACAATAAATTCAATATATTAAAGCAGCAACCTCTTTGCAAGAGAGTAACACTTGGCGTTCCCTTTTGGATTTTCATAGTGACATGTGGCACACGTAATCTTTATAGATAATTAATGCGGTTTAGGTTGTGTAAATCTTTCTTGTACTACCTATTTTAAAGTGTGTAATTCTGCGTATCTTTTTCTCATGCCAATGATTTTGTAATAGGATACATCACAAGTGGCCCCACTGAAAAACCTGACGACTTTCTATCATATACCATTTTTTAATAGGATATATCACAAGTGGGCCCCATTGAGAAATCTTCACGATTTTTTTCCTAAAATCTCTCTCCTCTGTATGTTTTCCATACGTTTTAAATCTTGACACCTCATTATAAGTCTGTACCGTCATTAAATTCGGACAGCCCATCACTCCTATTTACATTGCAACACAGCATACAAATTCTGTAAACAACCTGTTCATATAACATAGCATATAATTCAACTTTAACTAAATTAATATCTTAATCTAAATTTGAATAGTTTAGTGTGGTTAATGTTTTTTATTTATGGCCACTAGGATGGCACTATATCATTATGGGGCCCACCTAATTGGTCTAAATCTTTTATCTTTCCCTCATCTTGCTTTCCCTTCCTCCTTCCCTCATGTTGCTTTCCCTTCCTCCTTCCCTCACTCAACGAGCTTACTCTAAAGGTCTGTTAGTGGCCTTGATCTCCAGCAATTGCTCACCAGGTTGCATGCATATTGGACACCAGTTCGCCTGGAACCTCAGAACATTTGCACATCCGTTGTACATAGACTGTACCCAACAAGGTGAGATGGGTCGGCATGCGCAGCATAGACGACATGGACCGGCATGGAAGGCATAGACCCATCACAGTCTCTGAAACAATTGATGAAAAATTATCTCTGTCAACTCTTGATCAGAGGATTGACTTGTGTATTCAGTATATATGGTATTACAGGATATACATGGTAAGACATTTGAATAAATGAGATCCACAATCATAGGGATATTTTACAATTATACAAGATTATAGAGAATCAATTTGAGATCCACAATCTCAGGAAATCATATCCTGGTCAGGCTGCCTAATATGCCTCCTCAAGCTGATGGCAGCTTGGACTGCAACAACTTAAAGCGCGGTGTGGTGGGACCTTTGGTAAATATATCAGCGATTTGATCTTGAGTGGAGACATAGCGAACATCAAGCTGTTTATGAAGCACTTTTTCACGGATGAAGTGGTGGTCAACCTCGATGTGTTTGGTGCGAGCATGGAACACCGAGTTGGAAGCAAGATAGATAGAACTTATATTGTCACACCAGATTGTAGGCATAGGGCGGAGGTAGATGTGAAGATCCTTTAGCAAGCCACAAATCCACGTGATTTCAGCAGCTGAATGGGCTAGGGATCGATATTCTGATTCAGTACTAGACTTAGTAACCGTGGGTTGCTTCTTAGAACTCCAAGAAATAGGATTGTCCCCAAGAAAAGCACAAAATCCACTCGTTGATCGGCGATCATCCGGCGCACCAGCCCAATCTGCATCGGAGTAAACCTGGAGTGAAATAGGACTTTTGGCAGAGAAGTAGATGCCATGAGTGAGAGTCCCTTTGAGAAAGCGAAGAATCCTTTTTACAGCAGTCATGTGGACATCAGTAGGGGAATGCATAAATTGGCAGACTTGGTTGACTGCAAATGTGATGTCTGGTCGAGTATGAGTCAGATACTGTAGGGCTCCAACCAAGCTTCGATAAAGAGTGCTATCAGGAAGAGGTGAACCGGAAAATTTACTCAGTTTTCCATTGAGCACAGCTGGGGAGCCATATGGTTTTGCACCTCACATGTCTACCCTTTGAAGTAGGTCCTTAGTGTACCGAGTTTGAGACAAAAAAAGACCATACTGATCACGATGCACTTCCAAACCGAGGAAGAAATGAAGCGGGCAAAGATCTCGCATAGAAAAGTGCTCATTTGATTTGGAGATAAATGCGTTAATGTAGTTGGTATTACTTCCTGTAACAATAATGTCATTGACATAAACTAGTACAATAGTAATGGAACCGTTAGTACATCTCACAAATAAGGTGCAATCTGAAGAATTTGTAGCAAAGCCGAGATCAACAAGAAAATTGGAGAATCGCTCAAACCAGGCTCGAGGGGCCTGTTTAAGTCCATACAAGGACTTGTGGAGCCGACTTACATGATGTGGTCGAGTAGGATCAGTGAAGCCTGGAGGCTGAACCATATATATCTCCTCTTAAAAAACCATGTAAAAATGCATTGCTGACATCAAGTTGCTTAATAGGCCACCTAAAATGAACAGCAATTGCTAAAATAATGCGAATTGTAGTAGGCTTTGCAACGGGACTGAAGGTTTCAGTATAATCAACACCTTCTTGTTGATTATAGCCATTTGCAACAAGGCGGGCTTTGTAGCGTTCAATGGACCCATTGGCTCGACGCTTAATTTTATAAACCCATTTGTTTCCAACAGCATGTTTGTTGGGGGGAAGAGGCACAAGGGACCAAGTGCCACATTTCTGAAGACCACTAAATTCTTCAGCCATGGCATGTCGCCATTTCTCACATTTGTTGGCTTTTGTGAAAGTGGATGGTTCAATCTGTTCATGTTCAGCAAGAAACGCAGTAGGCAATGGATGTCGGGAATTCAGAAAAACTTTCTTTTTGAAAATGCCATCTTTGGCTCTTGACTGCATATGATGGGTATTTGTGACAGGTAGATGTAATACAGGTGGAGAAGTAGTGGGTGGGGCAGACAATGGCTGGGTTGGGTCGGCAATAATGGGCTGAGTGGAAGGAGGAGTGGTAGGTTCGGATGTATGGGTTGAGCAATCAATAAAAGTCGATTGGGTTGGTGGTGATAGGTTCGGGATTGGTGTAGACACTGGCTGGGTTGAGTCATCAGCAGAGATCGGCTGGGTTGGTGGTGATAGAGTCAGGATTGGTGCAGATGCTGGTTGAGTTGTGTGGGAATATATACCTGAACATGGTATAGGCAACCATGCAGCCAGAGAACCCAATTCCGAAGAAGTATCCATATTCCGCAGGCCCTGTGAGATGGAACTCTTTGGGGAAGCAAAAGGAAAATGATTTTCATTAAATATGACATGACGAGACAAAAAAATGCGACCAGTGCTTGGATCAAGGCACCTATAACCCTTATGATTAAGACTGTAGTCTAAGAAGATGCACTTGAGCGAGTGAAAATCAAGTTTATGGGTATTATACGGACGTACCCATGGATAACAGGCACAACCAAATGTGCGAAGGAGGGAATAATTAGGGGTAGTACGAAACAGAATCTCCCAAGGAGATTTATTTTCTAGTTTCTTGACTGGCATGCGATTGATGAGAAAAACAGAGGTGGAAAAGGCATCAACCCAATAGGTGAAAGGCATGTGAGAGTGGGCCATGAGAGTGAGACCAGTTTCAACGACATGACGATGCTTACACTCGGCCACACCATTTTGCTCGGATGTATAGGGGCAAGTGAATTGGTGCGTGATCCCATGCATAGAGAATAAAGTACGAAAACGAAAATTCACAAACTCACCCCCATTATCAGTTCGAACTATTTTGATCTTCTAATTAAGTAAATTTTCAATTTTAGATTTAAATGTCACAAATAACTCATAGGATTCAGATTTTGCATTCAATGGAAAAAGCCAGCAATACCTTGAAAAATCATCAATAATTATTAAGTAAAAACGAAATCCATCATTAGAAAGACATGGGGCAGGGCCCCAGACATCCATATGTAAAAGTTCTAGAGGACATGAGGTAGTACTAGTAGAAACAGAAAAAGGTAAACGATGAGCTTTTCCTAGTGGACATGAATCACAGAAAGAAAAGTCCTTGGAGGAGCCATTTATTGGTAGATTGCATCTTGAAAGAATTGTCTTGAATGTTGGAAGAGAAGGATGGCCGAGACGAGCATGCCAAATGTTGTAGGACGCACGGATGCCAAGGAAGGCAGAGGGCCCAATTGCATGATTGAGGACACCAGAGAGAGGATAAAGACCATTCTCAGGCGTCCCGCAAAAAAGGATCTTCCCTGAGATTTTGTCCTGGACAAAGAAAGTAGAATCATCAAAAATAAAGCAGCAATTGTTGTCTTTGGAAAATTGGCTAACCGAAAGGAGATTGTGGGAAATTTCAGGAACATGGAGAACATGAGATAAGGGAAAAGAGTGAAATGGAGTGTGTAAGGAAGCTAAACCTGTATGCCGAATTGACAGACCTTGACCATTACCTACTGCAACTTTGTCACTGCCATGATACTCAGACTGAAGTGAGAGGTTGTTGAGGTCGGATGTGAAATGATTTGAGGCTCCAGAGTCTGCGTACCAAGGTTGCTCTTGTGGTGGAGAATTCATGGCAGCCATTGCTTGAAGTCGAGGAGGGACAGTGCGAGCTTGATAAGCATGGTCCATCCTATGATAACAATTTATTGCAATATGTCCAACCCGGTTACAGATTTGGCAGGTAGGTCGAGACTGCTGGTTGGAACCAGATTGTTGAAACTGATTGGAGTTGCCCCTGCCATTGTTGCGACCACGACCTCTTCCGTGTCCACAATTGAAGTTGTTACCCCCACGCCCAGAGCCACGGCCAGAGGAGTTGTTCTGGTTTCGAGCAGCAACCATCGCAGTAAGTGATGGATCTGTTGACAGAGTGGGTTGCTGTCGTTCTTCAAGAATAATTTCTTTAGAGAGCAGCAGGGACTGTACTTCATCAAACGAAGAGGAGGAGATGCGAATTGACGCGCGAATCGGGTCGTATTCGGGTGGAAGTCCTCATGTTGTATGATGAATAAGATCTTCATCATCAACTGGTTGCCCCACAGCACCAAGACTATCTGACAGTTTCTTTATTTTTTCTTAGATAATCTGTCATGGAGGAGCCTCCTTTCTTAATAGTCTGCAACTTCAGCTTCAATTGAGAGATATGTGATCAAGTAAGAGACGCATATCTCGTCTCCAGAGCATGCCAGATTGTCTGAGATGTGTCAAGACCAACAATCTGGGAGAGGACGCTTTCTGTCAGTGTAGAACCGATCCAGCAGATCAGGCTTTGATCCTGGTGGTGCCAGTTCACATATGCTGGATTGATTTTAGTGGAAACAACTCCGGTGCTGTCCGTGAGATGTTTCTCTGGACAGGGATGTGTTCCATCGACAAAACCATAAAGATCGTGGCCGCGTAGCAGCGTGGAAAATTGATGACACCACAACAGGTAATTTTCACGATCAAGTTTCACAGAAACTAAATTTGTGATATTGGAGATCACAAAGGTGGAGTTATTTTGAGAAAAAGGCATGGTGATTGAAGAAGAAGAGGATTTTGTCATGGGTTCGGATGTGAATCCACTTGCTCTGATACCAAGAAACAATTGATGAAAAATTATCTTTGTCAACTCTTGATCAGAGGATTGACTTGTGTATTCAGTATATATGGTATTACAGGATATACATGGTAAGACATTTGAATAAATGAGATCCACAATCATAGGGATATTTTACAATTATACAAGATTATAGAGAATCAATTTGAGATCCACAATCTCAGGAAATCATATCCTGGTTAGGCTACCTAATACAACCGGCACCAGAATTTAAAAGCACGCTCAGGCTATAGTAGTGGTGTTATTAGTGGAAGCAAAAGTGGCGGTTAGGGAGATGGCGTGGAAGGCAATTCAGTTTATGCTTAAGGAGGTGTTTATGGCCATAAGGGTGGATGCAATGGGGGGTTGTATAGGGGCTCATATGAAACTCTAGTGAGAAATTGAACAACTTTGTTTGAAGTTTTATGATTTGAAATATGGATGCGAGGGCCTTAGTTTAGTTTCACTTGCATTGATAACTTATATAACAATAGTACTGGCAAAGCTAAACAAAGAGTTGCACAGTTTGTTGGAAACCCCGTGTCTAATCTAGATGACCAAGGATCGGTATAGGTCTCCCCACATGTGGTGCTCCCATGGGTCTCAGTCCACTTGGCTGGAGTTTAACAGAAAAAATAAAATGCCTTGGATGCAAATCGAAAAGGCGATTGTGGTTTTGTGACTAAGGGTGCCATTATATGCAATCTTAACAAAGTTTGGTGAGCCATTGACATTGTATTTTGAATTTCAATGAATCATTTAGTTAGACCTACCAATGTAGTGTGCATAACTGCATATGATAACTATCGCAATGATAACACAGTCCAAACTCTTTCGCAAACTAAGTATGGACTAATATCATCATCATTGGCCTTATCCCAACAATGTGTGGGTTGGCTAATATACACCCCTCTAAATAGAACTTTAATCTAAGGGCGAGTTGGACTGCATAAAAATTCAATTTTCAAAATTGGATGACAAGATGTTCTTCAAGAGATCACTTTGGACTTGACACGGCCTATTCAATTTTAAAGCAACCATGAACCATATATACATTAGAAAAGAGAAAAATAAGATTGTTTTGATTTAACCACAATTGCAAATGCATAACAAACTAAAGTTAGGAGTAGGGCAAACATGGTGTGACCTAGACAAAAGCAATCTTAAGATAAAACAATGGAAGCATAAGCGAGTGAAATTTCAGCCTATCCCTTCCTAAATTTGCCAAATTGAATTTTACATGATTGTTCCTAAAGAATTCGCTATACAAACCCATACACCAGTCTACCCAATTCGGATTATAATAAATGTAATTTCTTTTGGCACCATTTTCACTCCCACAAATCAAAGCCGAACTATTTGGACTCAAGAACTGTGTTCAATCACACAAGTCTTTCACTTCCACCCACTCCATCTTAATCATGTCGGCTCAAAAAACCTCAAAGATGATGCGATGATCCCTCGATATTCTCACCATCAATATCTCTCTACAAGATTCCACCATAACATAACGACAAGTGTCACGGCTTTGAACCTGATTAGAAATTAAACTAGATCCGGGGTGTGAAATTTAGGGCTAATTAAAAATTTTTGCCCTTAAAGCCAAGAATCGAAGTCCGCTGTGAGGATTATGTAGTTGAACCTCCTTAACAAATAATCAACGAGACTTATCCGATAAACACAACACCAAACTTGTAAGAATATCAAGGCAAGTATGGATTCCATCCCATTATATATATATATATATATATTCAAATTTCAAAAAATAAAACATATAAAGTTTATAAACATCAGGACCATCCCAAAAACCTAGGTCCTGGTACAAAAGATATGCAGTATTAAGATAGACAAGTCAAAAGATCTAAACCAAAAGATGAAATGAGGTGGCACTATAATAGATATCCCCGTGTAACGTGCATTAACTGCCGGGAGTGATGACGCTAAGCTACGTTATTAGTACCCCACTCTCGTACCTCGTCCTCCTCCCCCGGTTGAGGATCCTCTAGAATTGCCTCGGCATCCGGGTCGGTGTAATAGTAGAAGTGTCCTCTGCACACCATGGAATAAAGGATTAACAATATATTGGCAAGGAGACAATATACATTATTCATAACATGTTCCAAATGAGAATAAAGACAAATACAATATTATGTCATATCAAGGTACAAGCTAGGCAAAAACATGAGTAATATAAAAATCAAGTAACAATGTAAATCCTAACAAGATAACAAGAATAACCATCCATGAAATGCAATGCCAAGCAAAAGGAGACTCTGAGGATGTCCTAGCCATCTCACGGGGGTATAAGTGACCCGAGCCAACTACACATACCCAAAGTCCAGTTCTAGGGGAATCCTAGCTCCCGATCCTAGGAAAAGTAGCACGGTCCTAGCCCGCTCCCAACTATTCAAGCCATGGATGCCATCCAAAGCCGACTGTCTACCCTAGTGTTCGGTATTCGGCCCACTCTATAATCATCAGTTTGCAGCTGGTCATGAATGCAAGATGATGATGATGGTTCATACATGATACAAGTTCTAAGAAAAATACACGCGGATAGGTTCCCAAGTACAAAATAACAACCCGAGGGCTACTCTAAGTCAAGCCAAGATACGTGTCAAGTTTCAAATTCCATGACTAGTCCTCTTTCAAGTCTATCCACATGTGTCCATCAGTACAAGACAAAGTACCTAATGATGCACTCTAAGTCTGGTCACATCCTAATTCCATAAGTTAAATTATAAGTTATACAAGTATACAAGATAGAGTGTAAAAGGTACGACAAGCTACGTATACATGATTCGCCAGTCAAGAGTGAAGAATAAGCCAATCCTAGGTCAAGAGTTGTCCACAGTGTATCGAATGTGTCTCCAACAAAGTATGTATAGAGGATGAGTCAATGGTGTCCTAGTTTGGCGGGCCCATGGTATACGGAAGTTGCTGGGCCCCAATTAACTCAATTCCACACGCATTCGGCCAAGTTAATTTAATATACGGAAAATTTAATTTACGGAAAATTCCAGACAACTGATGAATTACACCAAGCCAATCGTGCTCCGTTTTCATTTTCCCCAATTGGTCATGCAAGGGTAGGGTCAATAGGTTCCAACCTAGGGTCCAAACTAGGTTTAGAATTCCTTTCCAAAAGAGGTAAGGGCTTGGTTCATTGATCCAATAACAACTTCTTTTCCCAATATCTGATGATTAAGATAAGTATACCATTGGATTCTACGTCTCAAGGGCTTTCCGACGATATATAGAACTCCAAAGTCTGACGAACAGATCAAAAGTTATGGCCTTCGAAAGATGGTCATACTGAGGCCGGAGCAGTTCCCTCGAGCCAACTGCCCACAGAACCTCCTTGGCTCGAGCGAATTGAGGTCCACTCGAGCCCAGCTTCCCAGAGGCCCCTTGGCTCGAGCGAACTGAAGGTTGGCTCAACCCAAGTGCCCAAAATTGTAGAAAATGACTCATTTTGAGTCCAAACCTTGGGGAATCAAATCCCCCCTCCTCCAAGATTATCCCTGCAAGAAAAACAACCTCTTGGTCTCTCCACATCCATTCCATTCCTCCCATCAATAAACCCAACCATTCAATTAGGGTCAAATTCCGTTAATTACCTAATCTAGCATGTGAAATACAAATAAACATAGACAAGCTTGGCATTACAGGATGCTAAACAATTGCATTGTCAAGAGTGAAGATAATATACTTGCATGAGCAATAAATAAAGCTAATCTACTTGCCTTCACTAAAGAGAGTGAAGAAACGGAAATTTGAGAGAGAGAATTTAAGGAGGAGAGCTCCCTCACAGACCCTAGCAAAAATCACTTCCAAAAAACCCTTCTCCTACACCCAAAGAACACTTGAAGAAGAAAAGAAATCTATCAACATGCAAGATCTCTACAACAAAGAGGAAGGAAATTAGGGAAGAAAGGGTTAATGAAAACTCACCAAATTTAGATCAAGATGTAGAGGAAGAAGAGATCAAGAGATTGGTGAGCTTGGTTGACCTTGAATCCCTTCTCTAATGGCACATGCAAGAAGAAGAAGTGAAGAGGGAGGGAGAGAAGAAAAAGTTCCAGCATTTGCAATGGAAGAAGGAAACGAATAAAAGAGCTGGAATGGAGTTAAAATGAGGGATGGAGGGGGAAATGACTCAAATGCCCTCTGAGTGAATTAAGAGAAATGTGATTATTTGAGGGACTTCGGCGCGTTGAATTGTGACGAGTCAAGAACGAAAAGTGACGAGCAAGACGAGATCTTTTCAACGGAAACAAGTTCGGCAAAAACGGAATTTTCTGGAAAAATACCCAATTTTCCTATTAATCACAACCAAACCCCCTATTAAGACTAATCGCACTCGGAACCAAACAAAACTTCGCAAATCACTTTCTAATGATTAAAGAAACTCGCTTAATCACTAAACCCGCCTAATTAGCTAGAATCACAATTAATTAGGCTAATCACCAATATTAAGAAATTAATCACTCTATTAAGGTCGGGGACCTTACAACAAGCTTCTCCCATCTTCACAACTACAAATATTATGAGTATTTCTCATCTTCACATTAGAAATATTATGCGGAAAAAGGGAGTCCATGACTTCAGGACTCCAATCATTTTTCCACGCATACAAATTTCCTTTACAGTAAATGACATTAGATTTACGAGTTCAAGTCTCCTCATTTCCCCTCTTATAATGATCGAAACGTCCATCCTTAAGTCGACATAGCAAGAATGAATTGTCATCGTAACATATGTTGGTGATTAAGAGAACGTCGTTTGGATCGAATGGAGTAGAAGACAATAGGCAATAATAGTCTACATAACATTTTCCCCATGCATAGGATTTTCCTATCATTGGAAGCTGAACGTATTTCTCGCCTTTTTTAACAAAACAGTTAAATAAGAATATGTTATCATCTTCGGCTATCAATAGCAACCAACCTCCAGAAGATGAACGATGGATAAGGCTAAAGGAGCCGGGCCGGTGATCGAGCAATGGTGTCTCGTATATTCTCTTTTGTGGGAGACTGGAGAATTTAATGATTCATTATCGTATCCTTATGGGCAGCATGAGGAAAGGGAGTTGAGGAACAACAGGATAACACACTGTGTTTGGGCGATGTTCCACGAGCTGCAGACGCAACCGAGTCGAAGATAATCAAACATGGTTAGAAGCTTTAATATCAATTCAAGAAAACATTGAGGAAGACCCGACCGACTAACTTCTTCAATGTGAGGAATGCCAAGTTCAATAAGGGACTGGTTGAAGAAAAGAAAAGGACGAAAGACCTATTACTGAAGGTGAAGAAGTGTCTTTACTTATATAAGACGGACTTTTAGAGTTCTAATTAAAAAAGAAAGTCTTTTTTTTTTTTAGTTTTTTTGAAGATTCTATTTAGAAAAGGATATCTTTGTAGCCGCCAAATTCTAATTAGAAATATTATGCAGAAAAGGGAGTCCACGACTGCAAGACTCCAACCATTTTTCAATGCATACAAATTTATTTTACAAAAGATGACATTAGATTTACAAGTTCGAGTTACCTCATCTCCCCACTTATAATGATCAAAACGTCCATCCTTGAGTATGCATAGCAGGAATGAATTGTCATCGTAGCATATGTTGGTGATTAAGAGAATGTCGTTTGGATCGAATGGAGTCGAAGCCAAAAGACAACAGTCTACATGATGTTTTCTCCATGCATAGGATTTTCCTATCATTGGAAGCTGAACATATTTCTTGCCTTTTTGAACTAAACGGTTAAATAAGAATATGTTGTCATCTTCGGCTATCAATAGCAACCAACCACCAGAGGATGAATGACGGATAACGCTGGAGGAGCTGGGCCAGTGATCGGGTAGTGGTGTCTCATATATTCTCTTTTGTGGGAGACTGGAGAATTTAATGGTTCATTCTCATATCCTTACGGGCAGTATGAGGAAAGGGAGTTGAGGAACAACACGATAAACACATTGTGTTTGGCCTATGTCCCATGAGCTGCAGATGCAACCAAGTTGAAGATAATCAAATATGATTAGACGCTTTAATATCAATTCAAGAAGACATTGAGGAAGACCCAACCAACTAACTTCTTCAATTTGAGGAATGCCAAGTTCAATAAGGGACTGGTTGAAGAAAAGAAAAGGACGAAAGAGTTGTTGCTGAAGGTGAAGAAGTGTCTTTACTTATATGTGACTGACCTTTAGAGTTCTAATTAAAGAAGAAAATCTTTTTTTTTAAGATTCTAATTAGAAAAGGACATCTTTGTTGCCGTCAAATTCTAATTAGAAGAGGATTATTATATATTATATGGATAGGATCTGATTTCGTAATTGGAGCTCAATTATTATATATTATACGGATAGAATTCGATTTCGAAATTGAGCTTTAATTTCTTTAATTTTGCAATCGATTTATTTAATTTCTTTAAATTCGATTTCTTTCTCTCATTGGCTTTTGAATCTTCAGAATCTTAGATTGAATGGATCCACTTTAAAGTCTATACGATCTCAACAACTACATAATCCTAATCAACTTCTGTTATATTCTCCTAAATCTCACTATTTTGCGTTGAACCTTTCCATCGGATTTTTCCATATTTAATGGTTCCTCTTTCTCAGTTTCTCTCTCTCAATTTCAAGCCTTAAAAGAGTACTTTTGGGGCCCACTTAATTGGATTACAAAAGCAGTTGTATTGTAGAACCAGACTGCCCTATACATGTCAAAGCTTGGACTGGTGGGGTCCACTTGGATGGAAGATGGAAGCGTGGAGTTTGCATGACCCTATCAATACTATATCAATACCACAAGAAGACAAGAATATCTCACGAATTATGCAGCAAAAAAAAAAGTCTTATAAGAATGAGTGTTGACTTGAGTCAAACAATTCTAGTGAGATTTATATTTCGGTCATACAACTAAAAAAATCAAATTGAATGATGACTACAATATCAAAACCCCTCATAAACAGAAGTTCGTTTGAAAATCTCCTTTAAAAAGGGAATATAACTCGGCACAAACTCGCTCGAGCCGAGTCACTCGGCTCGATTGGCTTATGCGGGTTGATATTTAAACTCTAACTCGTACTTTTTATTAGATACAGCTGGATTGTGGGTCCCACATTCACTGTCTTGAGGTGGGCTTCTATGTGCGTCTTTAACTCTTTTATAATGAAATCAGTCTCCCCCTATGTGAGATAATTAGATATTTGGGTGAACGAATGGATAGATTATGTACCACGTGTCATGTGGTGATCGGCTTACCACAGGCTTTTGTATGTTGATGGGCGCACATAAGAACCATTATGAGTGGAGATGCCTTTGAAGGAAAAAAGAAACCCCTACTAGGTAGTGGGACCCATCTAGCTTTGTCGGTCTATTTCACAAGCACTAACAGATAAAGACAAGTGACTAATAGCCATACACGTGTATGGTAGGATACGCTGCGAGAGGATGATCCTGGTTGGATATGCTGCGAGAGGATGATCCTAACAAGCCCACGCTACCAATACTGCACCATCTTACATTATGGTCCTCTTTGCAGATCTCATCCTTCTTCTGTATTTCCACTTCAGCTGTTCGCCAAAATAGGTATCGATGATCTCGTTACATTATCTTTTTCTTTGTGTATTCTTTGATCAATGTCCTTTTAAGAATCTTGGATATACGTACTTTTATTTTCTCTCCAATACATCCAATCACTTTGATTTAAGGGAATTTTACCAGAAAAGTGTGCTTAAACATGTATTTGGCCATTTTAAACACAAATACACGTATTTTCCCATTTTGGTGTTCGTACTGCCGTTTTGGACGCTTTTACCCCTGTTTGTACAGACGACATTGTCATCGAATTTAACCTAACACCCCTCAATCGAACGATTTCGGTCTCATTCTCTTCCCCAAATTCCTCCTCTCCCACATTTTCTCTCTTTCTCTTCTGCTCCCTCCTCTCTCTTTCCCTTATCCTGCCTGTGGCTTCGGTTCTCTCTTTCCCTCTCTCCCTCTCCGCTCGTTGTATTCTCCTCGTTGTGGGGTTACCTGCTCTCTATTTCTCTCCTGCTGATGCACTCTCTTTCCCTCTCTCCGACGTCTTGGCTCATTCTCTCCCCTCCGCTCCCTGTTGCTTAAGAAACTCGAGCCAGATCCTCCGGCGGAACTCCCACGACTCCTGCACCGTCATCTTCCATTTGAGATTTCTTTGAAGGTGATTTTCTCTGTTATTCTCTCTCCCACATTGTCTATTTTTCTTGTTTTCTTTTCATTTTCAGTTTCTAAAACTGTTGGAACTGTGATGTTCTAGAGAGAGGATCTTGTTTGGGGTATTTGTAGAAACCTCATATTTCGAACCTCTTGTTTGGGGTAAGAGGTTGCAACTATAAGTTGTTTCTTCAAATCATTTTCAGTTTTATTCTATAATTGTTGAAAAACTCTTATTTCCAACCTCTTATATTTGGAACTTCTTATAATTATGTTGGGTGGGTTCTCTTCAAAACTCCCAAAATCATCTTACAAATAGGGAGGTTGTTCAGGGAGGAGTCCAGTGGGAGGCAGTTGAGGAAGCACTCCATTGACAAGCATTTGAGGAAGGACAATAACCAGAGAATCCTACTTCTACACTGCTCTTCTGGATCTTGAAACAGTTGCTATTGTCAAGGTTTTTTCTTCTTTTCTTTTCTTTCTAAAAACTTACTTTTGTGTATAATGTAAACTTGCATCTGATATGTTTCTAAATTATCTAACGTTAATTATTTTGCAAAGGTATGATGTTTTCTTTTGATTATTGATGAAAAGATAATGATTTTGTTTAATTCATTTCGCTTTTTATTCCTAACCTATTTGCTATAACTTTCTCCCTCTTCGGAGATTGCCCAGTTGATCAATCCTAATTTTATTACTCAGTTTTTTTTTTAGATCTTTTGAATTGGAAGGAAGGAATCGGTTCTTGTGAAGTTAATCAAATGGAAGTTTTGATAAGATCTTCGTGTTGGAGGAATTTTTGTGTTGTATGCCGATTTTTTGAAAGTGCATTTTTTGTATCTTCATTGGAATTGGTTTTTTAAGAATCGGGACCAGATGTGGATTTTTTGGTGGTGTTTTTTCAATAATCTCGCTCTTGTTTTATCGGAATCGATCTGATGTAATTAGATGAAGTTTGATGCTATAAAGCTGGCAATTTGATGTTTTTTTGAAAGGATTGTATATGATTTTTAATATTGATGGAGCACATTAAATGGACATTAAGACCAAATATAGTCCAACCATCCATTTTGATGATTCTTGATCAATAGTCACAATCTATACTCTTGCCTTATCAGCCAAACCCCCCAATAGTGGGCCCCGCTTCCCACTATAGAGTTTACATTATAACATGCTGCATAGCCTTCACATCACAGAAATGAATGATAGCCTATATCAATAAACAGAGATTATCAAGGGAAACCCTGCCATAGTTATAAAATCTACATAATAGCAGCCTAAGCTCTCTGATGATCAATCTGATCCTTGAAAATCACTACTCATAAGTTGGTACTCACCCCAGTTTAACTCTCAACTGAATTTTACTTGTCACTAGATTGATCAAGCAAAACCTCATCAGAGGGGTAATAATTAGTACAACTTTGAGGCTTAACATTATTAAATCACAGGTTAGGATGATAGGATGGCCAATTAATTTGCACACCCCTGGGACATCTACAGATCTTTCCACCCCTTCTCCACGCATGATCAGCATGCATAGTGGGCCGCACAAGCTAGGCCACTACTTATAGCAACAATAAGTAGGCTGCCTTATATAAAAACTCCATAATCTAAAGAACAAAATAGAAGATAATAAACAAGATCCCTTCAACCTTATTTGGATCAACAACACCGCTTGCAATACGATGAACAAGATTGAAACTTAAATTTGCTGCTTTCACCTCCCAAACCTATGACGGAAAACCACTAATTTGAGAACATGGTGCACATGAATGGATGGATCTTAAACATGTTTGTATCACGTATCCTCAATAATTCAAATAACTGTATATGACATTTAGAAAATGGGAGAACCAAGGTTGAAGAACACTCAACAATTATACTAGACTTGGTCCATAGGAAATTGAATTTGGAGAAGTTGATGCAGTGATAGTCAAACATTTACAACCAAACAAATAGTTTGTATAAGACTACATGTAAGAGTGCATGAAAGAACACATTGGCCCTTTGAAGACACAGTTCTGGAGAGCTTTCATGTTATTAAGAAAATGTCATGAGAGCTTTTTCATTCAGAAAAGTCCATGTCACTTGTTCATTTGATGTGCGTCAAAAGACCATAGCTTGTCCAATGCCAACTCAGGAAGTTAGTTGGACATTAGAAAAAAGATCCAGCTGAGTTGGGAGTCACCTCATTGATCCCCACCTTTTCTTTAACTCTCTTTCTCCAAACACTTGGTAGTAGGGGTTTGTTGTAAATACAAAAAATATTATTTTCATAGTATAAATACATAAGGATGTCGTAGCCTCACCTAAGTTGGATGACCAGCTAAATGCTACCTTGTTTCCTCCCAATTTCCATCTAATTTTTCTATTTCATTCTGTTTTCACTTTCTTTGCCTATTGTTCTTCATATCCCTAAATTTCTAAACCACCTTGTGTCAATCAATAGTCTAACAAAAACTCACAATTGATGTGTTACTTCCTTCCTGACATACTGAGTTTTTCAGGATTCGACGAAAGGGCTTTAGTGGTGGCAGTGAAAGCAATGGTCCCTACCCCCTCAAATTTTGAAGGAAAGGTCCAGCAGCGCTTCATTCATCAACGAGCAAGGAGGATATCATACATAGGCACCAAAGACTTAGATATGTTTCATTTCAAGGTCTGAATCCTCCTAAAGGAAATTGGCTTTTCTAACAGTAGCCTATGGTTCCACATTGTAACAACACAACAGTGGAACATATTGCAAAGAATCTTGTTTATCACGAGAGACCCAAATAGAGGGAGGGACATGCCTCTAGATGAGCTTTTCTCACTGCAGAATGAGGGACATGCTAAGAAGGAGGGCTAAAAAAGATTATGCAAAACAATTAGAACCTAGATTCACTATCAAAACAGACATCTATCACAAGAAAACTGCAAATCAACCAAACATAATTAATTCACTAGCAAAACAGATCCCCAAAAAATAAGAGAAAATGCAAATATCAAAGGAGAATGAGAGAGAGAGAGGATTACTGAAGCCGTCTTCAACGAGTTAGTTGAAGGTGTGGGAATCGCAGACCCATCACCCTTTGTTAGTCTTCTCCGGCGATGGTGGGTGAATCTGCACTTCGGCAATGGAAATAGAAACCTGAGCCTCCACCTTCCAATCTGCTCTTCTCTAATCCTCTGCCCAAGGGTTTTGTCTTCTCCCACAATGGCAAGAAATTCTGCATACCGGCAACGACAATCGGCAAACCTGAATCGATGCGGAGCCCACCTTCTCCGGTCAGCATTAAGAGATCCTCCGGTGATTGGTCTCTGTAACAACGACTCCGACAAAGGTCGTCAGTTCGAATGGGTTGCCCTTGTTCTTTCTTCTCCGTCAACCAAGGGTTCTACCACCAGCAGAACTGGATTGAAAAACACTTGGCCTCTTCTCTGGTACCCTCTGGTGAACGACAATGGCCCAACCTGAGATCCAAAGCAAAACTTCATCCCGCTAGCCACGAATGAGAAGGGAAAGAGAAAGAGAAAGAGGGGGGGATTTCTGCTCTCCTCTGCAATCGATCTCCAAGAAAGACTTTTGTTAAGTGATTTTTGAGAAAGAGAGGGGGAATCTGCGAGAATGGAGAAAGGGACAAAATGGGCGCAAACAAGAATGGAAGGTGAGATGCAAGGGCGAAGAGGGAAAGAGAGAGCAGGGAGCGGAGGAGGAAGAGAGAAAAAGGTGAGAGGAAAAAGTTTGGGGAAGAAACGAGAATGAGAGATGACAATGTCATTCGGCACACTAGAGGGTAAAATCGTCCAAAACTCTCGTACAAACACCAATACGGGTGTTTTTGTGTATTTCTAATTAAAACCGGCAAATACATGTGTAGGGACACTTTTTTGGTAAAATTTTTTTGATTTAATCTATGTGTATTTGAGATGGGCTTTCTTCTCTGGTGTTGAGTTTTCTTCTATTGTCATTTAGACCGATGGGTACATGGAGGTGAGTTGATTTCCCATTCATTCAATGTTCAGTAGTTTTGTAGTTCATGTATATATTTTGGTTTATATTCATTTAATTTATTTGTAAAATTTTTGCGGATGATGCCTTTAATTTAGGGATGTGAATGGGTCCTCGATTACCCTGGGGGATTGGGTCTTTATTTAGGTCCTGATAAGTATACGGTTTCGGGTTCATGTCCTTTCTTTGGACCCGTGATCTAAATGGGTCCAGGTCCGGTTCCACGTTAGTTCCAATCCATGGACCCAAAACCCAATATATTTCCTCAATTTTCAAAAGATCCGTCCCATATATTGGTCCATCTTCTCATTAACGGTTCCTGACCCATCTTCTCATTAACGATTCTATTTCCGTACCTAAGAAATTGGTTTCGAAACAGTTCCAGGTCCGTGTCCACCTTCTCATTAGTAGTTCCGGGTCCACCATGTACTTGGACCGGAACCGACCCGTTTACATCCCCACTTCACTTACTTGCACCCAGCAACATTTCAAACATACCAAGGCACCTATTGTGCATACAATGAAATCTACCGCTATATAAAGATAGCATATATGTAGGTGATTGGTTATTTCTTGATTATTGGTGGAAGGTCATTTTTTTCTCTTTTTCTTCTATATGCCAAAATCTGATTCCAATGTTTGTTCAAATATTTCTTTTCAATGGAAAAGGAGTGCCATTGTACAATCTAACATATGAATTAAATATGTTTTATTTTTTCTTATTATTAGTTTCAATTTCTTTTTCTTTTTCATCGTTATTGATGACTTAAGCAGTTGATGTTGTGGCTTATTCTTTTTCATAAATATTTGAGATTATTTTGGCATTGCTTTATTTGAGGGATATTTTAAGGGAATGATATACTTTAATGTCTATTGTAAGTATAAAATTGGATTTTTTTTATATTATTAGAAATCTCAATTTATTTTCCTTGTGGGTTTTTCCTTTTACTTGGCAATTGTGTTGGGCTGGGATTGTTTTGAGGTTTGTTTGATAGTTATTGTACATAGAAAGTTGGATCAAGTATTATTTTCCTTTTATTTTTCTATCTTTGATGTGGAGAGTGTTTGAAGTGGGGATGGGATTTATCTATTTGATTGTTGAAACTAAGCATGTGCATCCATGGCATGGAGTTAAATTTGATTTTACTTTTGGTTTTTGTTTGAGTTGTATAGATTATGGATTTGGGTTTTCGATGAGATAAGGCTATTTAGTGTTGTGACCATGAGAATGATTAACTATGTATACAGCCCTAGGGTTAGATAGTTGAAAAAGTCTACTTGTCCAGAATTCTGGACAGAATTCTGGACAAACAGCCCCCTGGGGGCTGTTGGATCCCAGGGCTCTAGATAGTTTATCATTCCTCCAACAGAGATTAAAAAAATCATATTCCACATTTGAAACATATTACGGATTCGGATCATCCATTCAAAATAGTAACGGATCCAGCCTTGAAACCCTGCCTATTAATCCAAGAACGAACCAACCACGTTCACTGCAGCAACCAATGTTCCTGCCCTTCTGCAAACCCAACTTGGTTTCCATGCCATGGCAATGGCAACCCAACACCACAATCTCTGCAAGGCATCCGACCCCTCCAATTCCCAGACCCTCCAAACTCCCTCCATCCCCAAAACCCACATCTTCAGTTCCTCCCTTGAAATCCCAGGCTCCAGAATCAAACCCACAGAGCATCTCCACAAAGCACACCACCCAGCTTGTAGAAACATTCCACCAGAACCAGAAGCTGAGTACCTTGCTCCAAAAGATCCAAAGAAAGGGCTCTGACCCTCTTCAGCTTCTCAGAGAAGAGGGAGACTGGACCAAGGAGCAGTTCTGGGCTGTCATGAGATTGCTCAAGGAGACCTCTCGCATGCAACAGGCCCTCCAGGTATTATTGTTTACTTTCTCTGCTTTCCTTGCTTCACTTTTAGGAAGAAAAGACAGGATCTTTAGAAATTAGTGTGCAAAGATTCAACAGATTCCACCTGTTTTCTTTATGAAAGAATCATGCTAATTGGTTCCAAATGTGTAATTTGATTTACCTGCACTGGGTTTACAAAGACCCAAACATGCCCTTAGAGTTTAAAAGTTAGCTGCAAATATCAGTCCTTGGAAACTACGAATTAACCCTTTTCAATCAAGAATCATGCTAGTTTTATTCTAAAGTTGAAGAAACTAATGGTTCTGGGTCTTTCTAGAAACTGGAAAAAATATTTCCTTCGAATTGTTGTAGTGATTTCTATATATTGAAATTTTCAAGTGTGTCCATAGGTGTTTGATTTCTGGAAGAGTATAGAGAAGTCCCGAATCAGTGAAGTCAACTACATGAAGTTCATTGAGTGGTTGAGTAAATCAGGTCTGATGGAAGAAGCAGTGTCTATGCTTCAAGAAATGAAGATGCATGGGCTTAGCCCACCTGTGGAAGTTTACAATTCTATCATCCATGGGTTTGCACAGGAAGGGGAGTTTGACAGTGCACGCCTTTTTCTAAAAGAGATGGTGGAGAAGGGTATTATACCAGATCCAGAAACATACGATGGGCTCATTCAAGCTTATGGGAGTTACAGAATGTATGATGAGATGTGTAAATGCATGAAGAAGATGGCATCGGAGGGTTGTTCTCCCGATCACGTCACCTATAATATACTGATCAGGGCATTTGCCCAAGGAGGGTTGCTTGAAAAAATGGAAGGAGTTCATCGGACTCTTCTTTCAAAGAAGATGGCTTTGCAATCCTTGACTTTGGTTGCAATGCTTGAGGCTTATGTGAGCTTTGGGATAGTGGAGAAGATGGAAAAGGTTTATCACAAAATTTTGAACTCAGAGCTCCATCTGCAGGAGGGACTGGTTAGGAAAATGGCTAGAGTTTACATCGAGAATCACATGTTTTCTCGTCTAGAGGAATTGGGACTCAAGACAGCATCGAAGACTGAGAGGACTTATTTAGTCTGGTGTCTTCTGCTCCTATCTAATGCTTGTCTTTTGAGTCGTAAAGGCATGGAATCTGTTATTCGGGAAATGGAAGCTGCTAAAGTTAGACCTCATGTAACATATGTGAACACCATGGCACTAGCTTATTTGAAGATGAAAGATTTCAGACATTTGGACATGCTTCTCTGTCAGCTGCGATCTCAGAATGTGAAACCTGATTTAATAACTGTTGGAGTCATCTTTGATGCATATGTCAGTAGGCTTGAAAGGACTGAGGCTTTAGATGCATGGAGAGGGATAGGATTTTTAAAAGAGGAAGTGCAGATGAACACTGATCCTCTGGTTCTCGCTGCATTTGGCAAAGGATCTTTTGTTAGGAGTTGTGAGGACCTCTACTCCTCTCTTGGGTCCAAAGGGAGAGAAAAGAAAGTCTGGACATACAATGACCTAATTGATTTGATCTTCCAAAAATGGAAGAAAGGCTAGTTTTGAGGTTGTTAATCAAGATTCAAGACCATGTAACACTTAGTTACATTGGTAAGAAATATCAGAATCATTTTCAACAAGAGTTTATATCGGAAGGCCAAGAGATTCTTCTGTTACTGATTGAAGCTGAATTCATGTATCTTTCTGCATTTGGGATGCAGCAGGTCTTACCGGTGTAAATGTGCTTTCACTATTCTATCCAAATCCTCATATGATACTGGGACTCTGGGAGGCTGTATGGACTATGGAGTGCTATCAATCTTATATACTCACCTCTTGCTTGGTGCTGCATCTTCCCACAGCTTTGTTTTTTACCATTTTGTTCAAACTGTGCCACTTCTTTTCTTGCAAGTTCGACACAAGTTGCATGCACAAAAAATTACCATTTCTTAGAAGGCCAAGAAGAAATCCAGTATTTTGGTGTATTTATTTGGAAAGATTAATTTCTGCCATTAAGAATCATAAACGAATTCATGGTCCTTCCATGGTAGAACCTTCTTGTGCTACTCTGAAAATTAAATCTGTGATGATCATCTGAAACATGAAATTCAGGCTGAGAAATTCAAAATGCCATCTCATACATGACACAAGTATCAGTGATATGTTGTAGACTGCATTGTTTTGGTCTATTCTTCGGGATTGTCAGATATTCTTGAAGTCAATTGGTACTTTCATGAGAAAGAAACTATTCAAAATTCATGGTTGTGCATATTGTCATCTTGGTTGCTCTCTCTGCATTTGGTTTCTCAATATATGGGCCTGGTAAACAAATAAATTTGTCACAATCAGCAAGAAAAACGCTATACATCTTGACCTGGTGAGGCTTGTACTTGGATCCAATAGAAATGATTCTGCTAATATGTAATGGTATCTATGCTGCTCATTGACTATTGTTGAGAGGAATAGTGGATTTATTAGCTCTTCTTGTTATGTTGGTTTGGAATACTGTCGGCTAAACATTTCAATTGCTTCCAACAATCTCCTATCCTCTGATTGAAATCCAGCAGAAGCCTTAGCTGAAGATGACATTAGGCGAATGAGCTGATTACATATCTTGCCTAAATCATCAGGAATGGCAAGCATCTTCTCAAGCTGCTCTTCTTTATACTGCTCTTGGGAACTGTCCATGTACACATGTTTTCTGCATGCCTGCAATGTGAGGAATAAAATAAGTTTCGATTTTCCTTATGATGATTTCAATTTTTTTAGTTACTTCAAAGTTCTAGGAATTGATTTTGTTTCATAGAGATGTTTTACATAGTTCAGAATAAAATACTGACAATCCCAATATTGGTATAAAAACTGTTGTACCCTCTTTGAGGGAGTCCCTAAATTTATAGGCCACTCAAAAAGCGAGCCAGTAGAACAAATGACAGGTTTTTGCAGTAGGAGAGCATGAGAGCTTCCTTGAGCCCAAATCCTCTCGTACGTCCACTTGGTCGCGTTACATCTCCTAGGCCCGTAACTCACTCTACCCCATTAGTAAGTGTTTGAAGATACAAATATGCAAGGGTAAATAGGGAAGAACAATTTACAAATAGTTATCTCCAAGATGTCCTATGTTTGAATCAGACTTGTAGAGGGAATCAATATAGATGTATATGCTCTACCTGTGTATCGGAATCACTACTCTGTTAACAAATAAATGGTTCTAAAACTCAGCCTAGTCGAGTCGCCAAATTGTCCAAGTTCTATTGTTTTTAGGCCCCAAACACTCTTATTTCCTAATTTTGAAGATCCAAGCATTCGAAGATAGGTGGTAGTGTGCATCGGGACTAAATTAAATATAATGCAGGAGCCTATAACAGTTAATTCATTAGTCTTAAAATTCTAGATTAATAGAACAATATTTTCTATCTTTCTTTATTTTTTTTGCTATTTTTCATATATATTTTTTTAAAAGGTTATTGGACTTGGTCTAACTTGGCTAAGTCCCATTCGACTTGGCCAAGTAACTCAACTCGAGAATGAACATTTAAGTGACCCCCAGTCCAAATTTCAAAACCTTGTGATAAAATTTGAAACCACGAATTCAAATCATTGATATGATTATCATCATATATTTTGATTGGTCATTCTCGAATGCCCTTCAATTTTCAATGTTTGTTCAGTGCTTTTTAATGTTCGCTTTGTATACAATTTTGTAATTTTATCTTATACCTTATTATCTATTGAAATTTTCTTGTTACTAATTAAATGAAATCTACCAAGCTCTTTTTGAATGATTTGAAATAGCAAGTCATCTGAATATTCTGTAGCAATGGGTGGCTGCTACCTATTCCAATCATCTTTCTGGGCAGTGGGGAATGAGAACACATAGGTGGGGTACTGTGTCTCTGTCCCAAATCAATATTGGAAGCAGGCTGATTTTGCTTTGGACGGACAAGAACCTGAAAGGAGTAGATGTGTTTCCATCTCAAATGCAAAACAGAATGGATAACCATCTTTTTTTTCTTAAAATATTCAAATCACTTGCATCTTGGGATACATCAAAAGGCACCTTATGAAATCTGAATAGTAGCAAGTGAAAAAAAAAAATATCGCTTTTCTTGAGTCAAAATATTGCTCTAATTATACATTGAGGTTAAAACATAATGGCTAACTTGGAACAGAAGAGTGGAAAGAACAGGTAAGTTTCATGGTCTATTTATGAAGGCAAGCAGAAGTGTAAACCGAATAGATGAAGTGATAAACAGGAGAAATCTCACCTGAAACACATGATTTAAATCCATAATCTGCTCTTCATTCAGATAGTCACGAAGTACTAGTTCTCTAAACAACTGCACCATTTCTGCACTCACATTGCTGGCTGAAAGGTTGCTTACTATAGCAGAGATGCAAGAATGATCAAACACAGATCTCATCCATTCTTGTGGTCGATCAAGTTTCAAAAGTGATATGGCTATATGAGCTACTGGCTTGTGCTGATTTGTGAATGATTTCGATGCCAAACCGGGAGCTGATAATGACAAAGCCAACTCTTCCATGAGGAGCCTAAACCACCGATCTCCTTCAATCACTCTCTTCTCCTTTACAGCCAGATTCTCCCACCCTAAAATTGTGGATAAACATAACCCACAGTTCATGGCTACTTCATTATCCCCACAGAAAACAAGGCCCTGCAGTACCGCCACCATAGACTGGAGGTACTTTACATGGCAATTAAGCTCATCAACTTTGTTCTTTCCCTGATTTGAGATTTTGGTGAGCAACTCCCAAAGGCACTGTGAAGCAATAAGCTTGATTGGAGAAGACCCAAAATGTATCAGCCTGCTTAAGTCATGGCAGCGAATGCATATCACAGAAAGTGGTCGGTTGCCATTTGATGAGTAAAGGAAATCTTGCCACTTCAATGTTCCTTCTAGAAGAGCATCCATGCTGAGAGATGGAACATGTTAGCTATTAAAATAGTAAATGAGAAAGTATGACTGTTTTTTGGGTGGATGATGGCTGACCTTCTTATGGAGAAAAAGTACAACAAGAGCAGAAAAAGTAATGTTTCTCCAGTGCTTGTTTCCTCATCATGATCAACTAAAGCTGGGCCTTTTGCACAAGCTGCTTGTATTACATTGTTGACAGCAGAAGCTAAGGAAGTATTTAGTAGTATGGCTTTTGAAGCTTCTGTGAGTATTTGGTTAGTGGATTGGTACAGGATAAGAGAGAGAATACTTATTACCAGGTGCCCTTCTTGGTTGCAAGTGTCTTCAGCAGCTAACATGGGGACAAACAATTCCAGTAACTACAAAAGAACATGGTCTAGTAAGTTCATTGCATCTTCAAAATGTCAAGATGTCTGCCAAATGACAGGTTTCGTAATGTTTTTGGCAAAATGAATAATTATGTTCGGCTGTGCATTTGGGTGCGACTGAAGCGACATTAGCTTGGAAGCTGATTTTCTGCCTCTTGCATTCCGAAGCATTGCTGATGGCTAATTATTGACTTGGGGTGATAAACTCAAAAAATGATATCTTACATAATGTCATACTCTGATTTCCACACTGCCCGAAACGGGTTATTTGTCTTTTACACATGCGATATGAAAATGGAATTTACATATGTGAGTTTTCCATATATAAAATTTACACATGTAAAATACATTACCATGTTTGTTCAGCGGCACCATTTTGACATGAGTAAGCGTTGAACAAATTGGATTACATATCAAAAAAATTCGTTTTCTCAAAATCTATGAATATTTAAGACATGAAACTAACCATTTTGAGATTTGACAGATCGATAAAAAATTTCAACACCACATGTATAAAAATTTCGAGCCCACAGGAGTTTCAAAAATTAGAAGACAATGGTGGGTTTTGAAACTGCGAGCTGCCAAAGGCATCACTTGCCGTGGCGCTCTTATAACTAAAGAGTTGTAGTGTGTACAATTTCACATTTAGGTGCATAAATTATTAAATAAAAATGGCCTCATTTACACACCATTTTCACACCTCATTTACGAATGGGATCAAACTTGACCATGCATCAATGTTAGGAATGTGGATTATTTACATATGAAAATGGGTGCAAACAGACAGCTCCTAAAATTACAGGAGAATAGAGTTTTTTTGGGTCACCCAAATATCCAAATCAATTGCAATTTAGAGGACAACAGACAGATTTGGATAAGAGAAAAAGCTGCTACGACAACAAAAAAATAAACCCAAGGAATGGGGTACCTTTATTGTAACCAAAAGCCAAGCTTCATGATCCGATATCATTTTAGGATTTGCAGAATGCAGAATGCCGAAAAGAAGAATTGAGCATGTTGTAAAGATTGTGTGCGAAGGATGTGTTGAATAATAAAGACTGCGGATTGCATCGCTAATGCCATGGAGGCAAAACTGGTTTGCGGCCACTGGAAACATTTTGAGGATTGCTTTCATGAGATCCACAACTAAAAAGATGTCATCCCATTGACCTTCTTCTTGGAGCTCTTTCAGCAAAGACACTAGCACTGATGGTGCACAACTATCCCCTGCTGCTACAAGCCCTGCAATTACTTCTATCTCGATCAACTGAGTGTTATTATTTTTGATCTTGGTTAATTTCGATCTTGTTTTTGCTATTTAATCTACAGTAATTCAGGATCTGATTAGACAACAGTCCACTGATATTTTCTTGTTGGAACAGCCATTTCAATGCTGTTGGATGAATTCTGGTAGAAAGCAAATCCCACTCTCTCTCAGCTATCAACTGGAACAGGAGGTTTTCTGCTTCTGTACTATATGGTGTCTTGTAGCTTTTCTCAGCGCCCCTAATAAGTCCATATAGATGTACCAATCTTGTCATTGTCGCAGAATCCACTATTCCATGTATGAAGTTGGTTCTGTTAACAAGAATATATTGCTCTAAAGAGGCTAAAACCTCTCTCTCATCCGCAATTCTGAGAAAAATAAAAAAGAAGAATAGAACTTTAAAATTGGTGGACAAAGTGTTGAACACAATAGGGAAAGATGAGGATTCTTGTACCTTTCATCATGTAAAGAGCTGGTATATAGTATTAAAAGGACTGCAGATTGACAGGAAATTAAGTCTGAATCATGTGAGCTCTTCTGTCCAAGCAGAAACAGTAAGTCTAGAGGATCTGATGGGAGACTCGAAGAAGCATCTCTGATGGGCTGCCCAAAACCATTCCCTAGAATTCTGTCTGCAAGAGAACTGAGCATTAGATATACTCTCAACTTCATCTGGTCTGATGGAAATAGACCTAAGCATCCAAAGGACAGGCTGAACCAAGACGAGGAAGCCAATATGTGAGCAAACTTCTTTGCATGGACATCGGGTCCATGTAACAGTATTGAATGAAAAGTTTCGAGTACTCCCAGGATAACTTCCTCCTCATCTGCTTCATCAATGGCCCGTCCAATCCAAGGTAATATATGGGATTCACATATTTCTATGATACATTTAGGCAACTCCATATTTTCCAAGTTTGTGTTGTTATTCTGCTCCTGAGTGAATGTATATGCTTCTTTCAGTAGGTAGAGCGAGTACAAAAGAACTTGATTTGGATTTCCCAGCGGTACACAAAATGATGATAAAATCACATTCCTTGACACTTCCTGTATTGATGCCTCCATCAATGGGATCCCACGAGAAGATGGTGTTGTCAGGAGGGTTACAAATGTTGAGCAGGCCATCGTGAATGTTTCAGGCAACATGCCCATCTCTCCACTGGCATGTCTTCTGAATATCCCTGTTAAGACCAGAACTAATTCTTCCACTTGAGATCTTGACACTATACCAGGGCAATGTGAGATGCAGCTCCAAACAAGCTTCAGTATATGGAATTGATTTGGATGCAGTGGTGTTTCTGCTACATACCTTAGAACAGGAATTAGTGTAGGAAACCCGATGGCAAGACTCTGTCCGATGGCCTCCTCGGCAGTTGCTAAGAGATGCAGGACACGGAGGCAGGAAACAATCAGAGGATCTCTGTTTTCTGCATTTTCATGGCCACCTTCTAGTCAGTAGCAACTTGAGTAGTTTGTATATTGAGTCACTGCTATTACATGTTGGATCTGTTTAAACTTTGTAATTCTTGAAACACTAATTTCCAAATTAAAATTTCAGCGAGCCATTAGGGCCACATCAGTTGGGAGTAGGGACCTTGTTTTGCTCCCTGCAAAATTTTGGAGACTGGAAATTTCTGACTACTTTTTTTGCAGGGACAAACCCCTAATAATTGGTGAGGCTGTTGCCATTAATCAGTAAGAAGCTTGCTAAATCAAGATTTATGAAAAATCAGTGAGTGCAGAACTCTAGTTCAAACTGACTACTATTGTAACAAAATTACCTGACATTCTCAGTACTTCAAAGACATAATCAGCAAGACTTTCTTCAACTAGGATTTGTATATGTTTAGCTGAAGTTGCTTCCACTGATAGTGAATGGAAAATCAAGTCCAATGCGCTAATCTGGACTTGGCTATCTGAAGACAGCAAAGAACCTTTAATCGCATCGGCAAACAGGGTGACAAGAGAAGTACCATCCATGAGTTCTGTTGTTGGCATGCAGTTCACTTCGTCTCTGGAGCTGTTGTTACTTTGATTGTCTGCAAATGAACTATCGAACTCAAAATATCCTCCCTGAGCTAACATCGTCAGCAGAGCTGGGGAAGTAAACATCATCAGTTGTCATTTAATATGTGAACTTTAAATTTATACTATATGTTCCTGAGACATGATTTTTAAGACTTTAAGACAGAGACAGGAACAGACCTATACAATTCATGCGGACTTCGTCATTTTGGGTCTTGATGAGAGCTTCCAAGGATAGATACACCAGCTTGGGGCAAAAGCATGAGAAATAGTCATCCCCTGCATCTTGAAGGATGGACAGCTTAAACAGCACGAACAGGACCTCTCCACGAATCTCTTCACTGCAGCGGAAATAGAAATGAGTTCGTAGATGCAGATAGATTTTTTTTTTTTTTTCATATATGCTAATGGAGTGTTTCCAACCCTTTGGGCTGGACTAAACCCTCCAGGCCCAGAGAGAAGCCAGGTAAAACCCCTGTGGCTCCCAGGTGGTAGCACAAGTGGACTCAACTTTCAGTTCCTAAAGAGGGGGGAATCAGGAGTCGATACCGAGACCTCTAGCTCCGAAAGCGGGAGAAACCGAGGTCCTAACCACTCGACCTAGATGCAGATAGATTAGAAAAACAGACAATGATAGTTGTGGATTTTAGTTGTGGGTTTTCTATCTGATATAATGATGCTGGAAGCTGTTACCTGGGCAACTGAAGACCCTTGATGAGACTGGAGATGAGAGCACATTTGTCTTTGATGTGGGTGGATGGATTGCCATCAGTCTGGCTATCCAGTAGAAGTCCAAAGCAATGGAGCTGCATCCCAATAACTAATTTTCATCACTTGTACTCAAGAGTGTGGAAGACCATGAAAAAAATTGCTGGATAAGATTCTGTAAGCTAACGCTTGTGGGGCCCACCCTCAGCCCATTCAAATGGACCAAACACACAACTCCCCTAAAGTGCACATGTCCACCAACTTTTGGTCAGATTCGAATTTATTGGACCGTTGAATCGACTATGTACCAATTTGAATGGACTGCTGACCACTAAACTTTTGGAAAACAAATGGAGATTATAGAAATCACGGTTGTGGCTGATTTTTTTGCAGAAAAGAGGGTCCCAAGGAATCCTTGAAATCCCCCCATCCCCATCCCCGTGTGGGTCCCCAGGTGGGCCCCACCATAAACTTGAGCGTACCTTATCCTAACCTTGAATTTAGGAGAAACCTTGCCCCTTATTTTTTTATGTTTTATGACCTGAACCTGACCTGACTCATTCACCTTGATTCATCGGGTTTAGGTCTGGTCCATACTTTTTTATCACCTTGACCTGAACCTAAAACCCAATCTAACCCGACTTGCTGTACTTTGACCAACCAACCCAAACCCAAACCCAATCCCAATCCCAATCCCAATCCCACCTGGTAATTGAACGGGCTGGGTACTGTTTGACATGTCCAACTCAATTGATAAAAGCCTCAGGTTTGGGTTGGTCCCATACTTTTTTCATGCCATTGTGGACCAACCAACCTGAGCTCGACCCATATGCAATGCCTTAATTGTCTGATTAAAGACCCCAAACAATCAAGGCCCATATGTAGTGTGGGATCACGATTTCCCCTAGTACAGAAGAGTACCTACATTTCCAAACTGGTAAGAAAAATTGGCGCCAAATTTTAAAGAGGGCGATCGAGATGAGAATCGATGGAAGAAATGATCTTACCAGATAGATCTGGCGCCTGCTCCAGGCCAAGGCAGAGGAGGAGAGGCAATCGGCGATCCGAGAGACGAGATCTGCGGCGATGGCTTCGGAAGATCGGGAGAGATGGAGGACGAGATGGACGATCTGGTGAGCGATGGAATCGTCGTGGTAAAAGGAGGAGAGGGAATTGAGGAGTGGAGGGATGAGGAGATGGGAGTGGAAGGAGCGGAGGTGGTGGAGGAAGAGAGGGTCTGGGATGGCTTGGGAGAGCTGAGAGAGGGCGTAGGAGATGTGGAGAGGAGGGGATGTGGGATTGGAGATGAGGTTGGAGAAGCAGAGGAGGCAGATGCTCCCGCCCTCCGTCGTCTTTAGTTGGAAAGAGGATCGGTGGCCTTGTCCGCAGCTGCTCTGCAACTCTTCCGAAAAGCAAGAGGAAGAAGAACGAGAAAGAGGATAATCATAGTCCTCTTCCATCTCTCTCTCTCTCTCTCTCTCTCTCTCTCTCGTGCTGCTACTGCTGCTAGTGCTATCTATGCTAATGTGGAAGTGTTCAAATGGGGAAACTTATATGGGAAATTTTTAAATAAGGCTTTAGGTTTTTATCTTATTTTAAAAAAGTACACAAGTTTCAAAACTTTTCAAATTAATCCCTAAGTTCTTCAAAAAAAAAAAAAAAAAAACTATAATTAAGGACATCTGATCATTTAAAGGTGTTTTTTTATGAAATTTTCTCTCAATTTTTTAAAATTATCATGAGTACCTTCATTTAAAGTCATGACATGGTTCTGATAGCCTCTACATTTAGCAGAAGTACTACGTGTAGTTTTTTTTTTTTTTTTTTTGTCACTATAAGGCTACCAGTGAAAAATAGAGGAAATGAAGGGGGATTTTATTTCATTGAAGGATAATTTTGATAGTTTAAAAAGATTGAAGAAAAAATTTCCAGAAAATAGCTTTAATTGGATGAATGTCCTTAATTAAAAACTTTATGGAAAACTTAGAGACTAATTTGGAAAGTTTTAAAACTTATGTCCTTTTTTGAAATAAGGCAAAAACTTAAGGACTTATTTGAAATTTTCCCAAACTTACAAACACATCTGTAGTTTGCAGAGTTCTGGAGCCCACTTGTCCAACCAGATAAATCCGATCAATGAGGTCAACCCCACTGATGTATTGGTGTAAGAATTTGGGTCTTATTAGGTCCTTTGATCCAAAGGCTAGAAATTCCTTTGATTGGTCATTGGTGGATGCCATATTCATATACATACATTTATTTTATTAGAGATTTTTCTATATATGAATATGGTGAGGGCAAGATAGTGGGCCCCACCTTCATCCGAACCGTCCACCCACAAAGGACCCCTCTGAATTACATCGGATATGGGTAGCTTTCACCAATCTGAATGGATTAGACCGTTTGATCGATGGTCAGATTTCTCTTTAATATAAAGTCATTAAAATTGTGGGCAGCAACATGAGATTGACCCCAAACTTAATATCTAAGCCCATTCAAGAGGGTTGTTGTCACCCCCCTAGTCACGTGTATGTACGTGAACATTGCTTCTTTGTTTTTTATTCATTAAGCATTGCTTATATAATCACCGTTAGCATATTATTCTATATGTTAGCCAGTTTGGGCCACCATCGATAGAGGAAATGCCCCCAATTTAATGGAGGGATGTTTGTAGAAGATCTATTGTGTGGTGTGGAAATTTTGGATTTCAGAAGGGGCCTCGTGACAAATCAGGTGGGTAGTGATGATATCACTGAGGTTTCTCGTTACAAATCCTTATAATGCATCAAATTGAGTATCGTTATGTAATTCATTATTTTTTTATTTTTTTTAACCTTAATAATCTCTCAATTAGAAATGTGTGTATATGTAAGGAGATTGATTATACAAGGTCAACTCCATAATATGATCAAACTAAAGGTCAAATCAAATATATACATGTTAAGTCAACCTTTTAAAGACAAAAACACGTTCAAATTGTGGGCCCACCTTGTTTATGCATTTACGAGAGAGGCCGTACTATAGAGGATTTTAGGGAAAAAATCTCAAAATTTGGCCATTTTTCACTCAGGGCCTCTGCAAATTGCACAACACGAAAGGGGTCCTTCAAGCCGTACTATCATCGGTGCATCTTCTAATGTCTTCATCTTCATCTCCTACTGTTGATCAACTTTTGAAATTCAAACCACGGTTGAAACAAAGAAGAGTGAAAAAGGAATGCAATGATGACAGATGTAAACGAATTTCTCTGGAACTTCTATTTCATTTCTCTCTTTCTATGCTCCCTTAAACTGCTTAGCAAGGCCATACTTATGGCTATTTATTCCAGTTCATGGATGGATCTCAGATCACCCGATCTTGCTCTGGGAAGCGTGTCTTTCTCTTCTGCAAATCGCCCACAAGAGATTTCATGTAACGAAATATACCCAATAGAGAACTCGCTTTGGATCGGAGAGTCCGAACACCAGTAAATGGAGGTCCCCCACTTTTGAATTCTGCTCCAAAAAATGCCCAGTAGAGAATTTTGTATTTAATCAAGTCCCAGTAGAGACTTCTAGAGTTTGACTTCATAATTCAATCCAAAATAATGTAATTTTGACGCAAAGTGAGCGCCCGAAGGTGATTTCAATGACTCCAAAGGCATATGGATTGAGTTCTATGGCGACATGTAAGGGTGGAGAAGTTAAGGTGCTTGGAAAGGTGAGGAAAAGGATGGCAACCGAAGATGAACAGAGATTTGGGTTTTGAGGAGATGGATTTGAATGGTGGTGAGAGAGGATTTCATGTTGAAGGGAGAGATTTCTGTTTCGCAAGCAAGAAAGGGAGAAAGGTGATGGAAGATGGCAATGGGTTTATTACTGTCATCTTTAGAAAGCAGGTAAAATGAATAATCAACCTTTTCTTCTCTTCCCATATTTTCAAAAATAAATATTTTTTTTTCTGTTACCTTTTCATATTGTTGTGAAATGATAGAGAAAGAGATAGGGGTTTACATTGATTTTTTGCTATGGCCAAATGCCAGCCATTAAAGATGGAGTGGGGGAGATGAAGAAATAGAAGAGGAAGAAGAAGGCATTAGGAGATACTATGATGAGCGACGCGCTCCCATCAAAGTTGAAAAAAAAAGAAGAAAGAAATGAAAAAAAAAAAAAAAGAAACAAGGTCTGACCGACCTCGTCAGTGCTGTATAATTTGCGGAGACCCTTCCATAAAATCCTTCGTACGATTTATAAAATAAAAAAAAAGGGGGCAACTCGATAAATACCTGAATTTATAACACAACACAAAAAGGGCTTTGAAAATTTCCAAAATGAAAAATGCACTTCCCCTTTATCCATTTGGAGAATGTCTGTCAAAAAATATTAGCCAGCATCTTTGGAAGGTTCGCCCACAGAATTGCTTCGAATTCTTACTGGCACGATTTAATACATGACCACAGCTGAGATAAGAAATTCTCTCACAGCTTGGTGGATGCATGAAAAATTAGCACAGCATCACTTCTCCAACCGTATAAATGAAAGAAAAGAATGGGCAAACAATTAAAACACATGGAGATTATTCATTCATCAGCAAATAAAAATAGACACATACCAATCAGTTGTTAGCTCAATAGATATGAGGGTTGCGCTTTCTAGGGCTTCACAAGTGAGATGGTGCACATAAAATGTGCAAACTTTCTGTAATGGGTTTCAGTGCAGTCTAAATCTATTTTCTATAACCAGTGAGCTAAGAGAAATCTCTTAATAGACAGAAAAAGAACAGAGCACAACTTTGTTTTCGCCAAGAAAATGGGAAGCAGAGGGGAGTTTTCCATGAAGAAATGTTAAATTCATCGTAACGCAATGAAAAATATACAAGTTCAACAAGTCTAAGCTACTATATACGTAAAGCTAGAATAAAGATAGACCGAGATGGATTGATGCTTAAACAACCACACTAATGTTTCTGAATTTCAAACTTCTATTTAATTTAAGTACTAAACCATAAATTGCAATACATGTATCGCTATATCTATAGCTCGGTTAACTTGTGGACAGTACATTGCAACATAACTCGGAAATTATCTGATTTACCTTCTATCTAAGTCGCTCTGTTGGCTTACTTCCGATTCTCCTTCCCCACAACTCAAATCAAAACTGCCCTGCCTTCTGTTATTCTTCCAAGGAAGCCAAAATCTTTCTTAACACCCGAAAGAATGATATACATGTAACTTATTCGAGTAATGACTAGCCTGATACGAAGAACTTGAGAATATCTTCAAAGAAAAAATAACTCAAAGCTAAAACCTATCACCAAATGGAAATACAAATCCTGACAATGCAATATCTGTCTCAAGACTGCACAGCCAGCCTCTGAAGATGCTCAAAAAACACCTGAAGACTCACATCATCTGTGAAGATCACATCTGAGCCAGCAGCTACCTCATGAGCAGAGTTATATGTAGCAGATGGGTTCAATTTCGCCAGAAGAAATCGTGCCTGCAGAATATCATTTTTAAAAAAAAGGCTGGTCAGGCAAATCAGTATTCTGAGAAAATTGTGGGCAATCCAAGTTGCTCAGCAAACCCAAATGGAGGGGCTTTGAACTGTACAAATTTGAAATGCGAAAAGTTTTCTCTGCCTCCATCCTCATCCAAACAAACCAATACTATTCTCATTGCAACAGTCACACAATATAGTAATATTTTATTCTATTAGTTTGATGTCTTCTGAAATCTGAAGAATATGTCATGTTGGCAGTCTGGGGGACAAGATACTGGTATATATCCATAATCCTTATCCATATCCATATGGATTTAAGTTCTAAAATAGTATATGGTGTTTAAGAAAGTAATAGTTAAAGCCCTGTTTTTGATAGGGTGTAAAAAAGCCCTTTTCCATCGATAACTTGATTGAATAGAGTCGGTAGAAATGCCATACAAGATTACCCACAGATACCATATTGAGAACAAAAATAGTGGTAGCGAGCAAGATATCCAACTATTGAAAAATCTGTGATGAGGAATCTCTTTTACAATAAATTCAATTGTTCATTATGCAACACAAAGGAGACCATCGACCAACTGCTCTGTCAATGTGCATGTGCTAGACAAGATATGGTGTTTCTTTCATAGTCTGAAATAGCTTGGCACTTCTGGGACACTTAGGTACTGCAGCAGCTTCTTGGGGTCAAGGTCCTTACACAAGTGCAGACATATCTTTTGGAGACTAGTGTTTTTGTCATGCTGATGGTGTGGGGAAATGAGCTTTAATAGTTTAGAGCTTTTTAAAAAAACGAATTGAATAATTATTTTGATAATTGGAATGTTTGCATGAAAAAGGAAGCATTGTGTGAGCACGCGCAATGAAAAAGGAAGTGGCATTTCCAGGTTACAGTTGTGGGGTGTGTGTGTGTGAGAGCAAGTGGCATTTCTAGGCTACAGTTGCAGAATCGAACCGCTCAAAAATAGAAAGATGAAAGATTCAAGTAAAGATGAGATCTGGTGATCAAGGAAGCGAAGAGATATTTTATTACTCTTTCGCATGCAATAATAGTGAAACGTGACTTGCCTGAAGCATAATGTCTTAGGCCAACAACTGGAGAAGTCCCTAGAAATTTAAATTCAAATTTTATGAGATGATGGTTTCTGTGAATTGGTGATTATGGAATTTCATTGTAAGTTGTGGAGTGCTAATGAGATGGACTCTTAGAAAAACAGTGCCTAGGAAGTATTATACATATGTTGGGCCCCATGGTGTAGCCCTTTTTAACTTTCCTAGTTCTTCTCAAGTCATTTCCAGTGACATCTCTTATACCCCATATTGCTCTTCAGATGTTCCTCCATGATATGTTTTAATTGAAATTCATCAATACTTATTAGAAAAAAAAACTGTATAGGTTTTGTTCGTGTCGAATGATGTGTCTCTAGAAATATTATGGACCTGGGAGCCATGCTGATCACAGACAACCAATCTGGGGATGGGGAATCGGTCCTTGATGATCATTTGTGCATCATCTTGAGGAGCTTGCAACAGCTGCGCAAAGGCCTGCAAACAACAAATAAAAGAATAGCTTGTGGTTAAAACTAGAAACTCCCATTTTACTTTTATCAAAATGTCAATCCAATTCAAAACAAAATTAAAGCATAAGCAGTAACTTACTCTCAAATTTGGATTAATAGTAGTTAGAATACTATTTATGATTATGCAAATAAAACGATTCTATGGAATGAAGAAAGCAAGAGTAAACAACTGTAACAACAAAATGGTTCAGAACCTACATGTAAACATTATAGGGAGCAAGCATGATGTGGAATTGGACTAACGTAAACATCTGTAATTAGTGGCTAACTCCAGAACTATCATCTCACAATTGTAATGTAGATGCAATGCCCTAAACAACAAATAAATCAGTTTTCATCTCCTCGCAGCTTTTGGAGTGGTTTCATTTTCACTACTGATTAACACGAGTGGCAAAAATTTAGAGAATATATAACAGCAGGCAAGCAGACGATAGCAATACTTAGGGGTCATTTGCCTTTTTACACATGATAGGAAAATGGGTTTTACATATGTAAAAGTTACCTATGCAAATGTTACACATGTGAAACAAATTACCATTTTTTCCAAAATCACCATTTTCACATGAGTAAATGACTATGTCCAACGGTTTTAGATGTATTTGGATTTTTTGGACTTTTTTACAAATTTCTCAAGATCCATGAAGAATTAAGATATGAAACTAGATGCTCTAATATTTACCGATGATACAAGAATATTGAATGGCTTATATCATGAATAGGAGGCCCACAAAAGTGCACAAAATTAAATCTATAGTTGAGACTTTTTCACAACTTACTGAAAATCTATGGAGTTGAAAAAAATCAGCTTCAAGGTCTTGGGGATTATTAGTTCAATAAATAGATTAAACGGTTTGAATTACAAATATGGGGCCTATTAGAATGAAAAAATTAAAGATGGTTGATGGGGCCCACAAGAACACAATCACTGTGTAAGAGATAGTATTAGCGCCTTTTGAAAAAGAGGTGTGAGTGATTTTCACACTTGTTTATTTGTGAAAGTTTCGGTGTATAAATGGCCTTATTTACAACATTTTCATACCTCATTAACCCATCAAATGCCTAAATGAGCACAAACAAAGCGATGATACGCAGGCATTACACAAGTAAATCATTCACATGCGTAAATGACCGAAAACAAAGGACCGCTTAAGGCAACCAAGACAATTTCAAACCGCAGTGTTCATCAACATGTGCCATGAGCAAAAGTGGAAGATACCTATGATGCCCAAATACAAAATGGATACGACAGGGACACATCATAGACATGGCGGGAACACGGATTTTACATATAAAGAGTGTAGTATTAGATACGATACGTCGTGATATGTTGCCCATTTTTAAGTATCCATGCATCATAGGAAGATACCTCTTTTTCTTATTACTTGGAAAACAATGGCAGAGAAGAAAAGAAATCAGTTGAATCATGAATCCAATTCATAGGTTCACCTTCATCCCGTGTTCCATTCAACCTCTTCTATTAGAATGTACTTCCAAACATTCATCAAGAAAATAATTTAAAATTTGAAAAAAAAAATCATAAAAATTAAAAATCAAAGAAAATAATCCCGTGTTTCACTAACTTTTTCTCTTTCAAACTACTATAAAAATAGTGAACAATTTGAAAACCACAGTTGAATAATAAGTGAATCATTTGAAGTTAATGAATTAATAATTTTTAATTGGAAAATTTATTTAATAATGTTTAATATTTCATTTTTTTTTATTTTTTTTGAATGAGTACTTTCATTAAATAAAGCAAACAATACAAGAGACAAGTACTGAAAGCAAAAGATAGCAAGGTAGGAAAACCAAAAAGAACCCTAAAACCAGTAAACTAAGGCCCTGCATAAGAATAGGCCAACTCTTTCCAATGATACGCAATTTGATCTAAGGATTATCCTCAAAAAGAAGAGAGAATAGACACCTAAAGAGCTACTAGAAACTTTGATTTCTCCACCAATCTGCTCTCGCTAGAAGTAATTCCTTCAAAACATCTTGAGTTTATTTCCTTCCAAATCGTCCAAATCACCGCCAAAAACGACAACCGCCACATCACTTTGCCTCTAGGGTCCCCAATTTGGGCCTTCCAAGCTCGGAGAGAGAGTGGGGAAGGACCCAGCAACAGCCAAACCCTCATATTATAGACATCCAAATTGCATGAGTTGTTTTACAATTTAGCAAGAGATGGTCCACGGATTCTTCGTCCTTCAAGCACATATGACAGCCATTCAGTATCGTCATCCCTCTCCTCCTTAAAAGATCTATAGTATGGATCCTTTTCCTAAGAGCCAACCACCCGAATACGAACACCCTTGGTGGAGCTTTCAACTTCCGGATACTATACACCCCTGACCCCACTCCTCTCCTTGGGATTGCTTAGGATAGCCTTAAAGAAAGAGGAAACTGAAAAGAATCCATTCTTAGAGGCTGTCCACACCCTAGCATCTGCCCTGTTGTTTTGAATGATTAAACTGTTAAGGGAATTAAGGAGAGCAATGAACTGGAATTCTTCATTGTCCTTTAGGTTCCTCCTAAAAGTGAGACCCCAAACCACCTGGCCTCCAATTGTGCCAATATAAGAGCTGACCGTTGCTTCGTTGTCTTGTGCACACGTAAACAGTTTTGGGAATTGAACACACAACGCCCATTCACTTGCCCACCTATCTTTCCAAAAAAGGGTCCTCTCCCCCGATCCAATTTGGTACTTAATGTTCTCCATGAAGAGTCTCTTTACCAAGAGGATTCCTTTCCATATAACAGATGAATTCCAATGGGGGTCCTACACGTCCCAACCATGCCTTGGAAGGCTGTATTTCCTTTCCAGCACCTGTCTACAAAGGCCTTGTGAACCGTCTCCAATCCTCCACAACCATTTACCCAGAAGAGCTTAATTCATCTTCGTTAGGACTCTTGATTCATCTTCAATAATGTCTAATATTTCATAACTGTATCATTCAATAAAATAAAAAACAAAACTACTTGAGAAATCTTGTTCTACAAAAAGATCCTTTCCAAAACAAACATTAAAAAGAAAATTAGTAAGTAGAGAGACTGCAATTATAACAGTAAGGGCATCAACAAGTTGAAGGTTTGGAGGCATAGACATATGACATATTACCTGATGTTCAGGCTGCTTGTGGTAACCCATGTTGCGCCATTGAGCAATCGTCATTCCATGAAAAATAACAACACTAAAATATGCATCCAGCAAAAGGATACGATCTGCTGCAATAGAAGCCACATCCAACAATGCTGGCGCAGGAGGTGAATTGAAAGAATAAGAAATTAGTGAAGGTTGGATCATGACCACTGAATTGGTGATGCTCTCCCGGTTTAATAACATACGGAAATATGCTGTCTCATCTGGGCTGTTGTTAAAAACCTAATGTACAATAAAAACCATTCGAGTCAAACAATGGGAAGAAGAGGGGATAGGGAGCATCATCCATTCAGTTTCATAGTAACCACTCCACATATTACCTGTACAAACTGTGATCGCCGTAGATTGAACATAAATTGCGGTAATATTGAGAAGCTCGGGTTCAATGTAAACGTAGATGAATCATCTTTTCGATAATCACCGAATCTGGAACAGAGACGAATCAGGGATCGATCCAACCACCTTGTTGCATCAAACTCTTCCTATTTCAGGGGATAAAGGGAGAAAAAGGAAAAGGAAATTAACTCTTCACACATTGTATGCAAAAATAGACATTTATCTAAGAAAAGAAAATTGAAGGTAAGAACCAAATAAATAGTTTTTTAAAAGAAAGAAAAATTAATGGAGGAACCTATTATATTCTCTTAAATACAGCCGGCAAGTTAGTTTTGATGAACCATGCTAAGTACCAAGAAGGTAAAAAGTGGTATCACAACAAAGGGGTATCACAACCAAAACAATTGTGGAAATACATGAAACAAGTCATTAACAATGTTTCTATTAGCCAGTGTGGCAGCCAACCAAAAACATAGAGTATCTCAGCAAAATGAATAATGAGAATAAAACAAGCACCCCTAAATTTAGGTTGCAAGCTTAAGAAAGGATAAAGAAAAATAACCCATTGCTTACCTGATAATTATCAGAAATGATACATGGACAATTTAAATTAACAATAGGGGCATGTTTGTTTGCATTAGAATACATAGGATTTATGCCTTAAGTGGTTAGAAATGAAGACCAAATGTGGATTTTCAAAAATGAGCATCAAGTAACCTTTCCTTTTATGGCAATAGAATCTAAGGAAGATGGAAAACGAATAACTAAGGGTGATGGCCGGTTATTCATTTCCATTCTTCCTTTTATACTATTTCCATAAAAGGAACGGTTATTGGATGCTCATTTTTTTGGAAATTGGCCTAGGATCCTTTACTTTTAACTACTTATCGCATAAATCATGTGTATTCAATTCATATGTATTTTAATGCAAACAAATAGCACATAGCAAGTTAGTGCAATATAGACTCGAGAACTTCCAAAGACACTCTTGAAAGAAGTGAAAATACCTCCATCTCCATTTTCAGAGAAGTTAATCTTGCCATTACAACAGCAGCAGCCTCCTGGTCAAACCCTTCAACTAATTCCTAAAAAATGCAACCAACCATAATATTAGCATTTTATACAAAATTACATAGAGGGCATCAAGATCCATGCTAAAAAAAAAATAGTTACATTTACAGCAGCAAAAGTCAAACAACAACAACATTATCCTGCATGGTATGATACCTTAACCGTTTGTTACAAATGAGCAAACAGACATGTAGACACACGACCAAAAAGAGGAAAAAAAACAAAAGAGCTAGAAAAAAGAAAATAGTGAACCTATTTGACCATTTTAATGGAAATTCCCTACAAGACAAAATGCAGACTTTGACAACCTTTTTGAACTTGTTTGTATGGATATATGCCAAAACTGCAATCTGTAAAGTCATGCAATTTTACAGAGCTTAGGCTTTTTTGTCTTTAGCTCATTTATGTTAATTCTCTAGTACTATATGCTACCATGCCTCTTTTTTTTACTTGCTGCATAGATGCTGCCATGCCATTGCTCACTTGAAAGAAATTATGGAAAATATCACGAACAATTATTATTGAAGAAAAATACAATTAACAATCCAACAAAGAAGGCATTCTTCTAGATTGCCAGCTCCTGGTCAGCTTTATAAGTGCCAACTATTCAAAAATCGGATTATGACAAGAAAAACTCACTAACTCTGAGAACTATCCTTGTCAAACCTCGATTAGATAGTCATCAAATCATTTAATCATCATCATCAAAACCTAATCTCATCTATTTAAGGTCAACTTTGCGAGTTGTACTCCTCTTAGCCCAAATGATTTAATTCATCATCTAATAAAGCCAGTTCTCTATGCTCTATGGAGTATGGACTGCCATGTCTATTCTCAGTTCTCACTGCTTCGTTTTAGGAATTTATTGGTCCCCCGCTCCCCTTAGTTCCTTGAACTTGTAAAACTTCAACACTTCGCAATGGAGCTGTTTCTGATCAAGTACTCCGCACAACCATCTTAGCACATGTATTCCAACTATACAAGTATTTTAGCTTATTATCTTTTGTTCACCACCCAACATTCATCAACATACAAACAAAGCATGACTAACTATCGCTTCATAAAGGTGCCCCTTTAATTGAAGTCTGTGAAGCACGGACACATAAAAATGCGGGGTGAATCCGTATCCCGGGCGTATCGGACACAGATACACCCCGGATATGTCCGGGATACGCATTTTTCGTGTCTGATTATTTTATTTTATTTTTGAAAACCAGACACATGCAGAACTCATGCGGACACACGCGGGACTTGTTCGGGACAGGCGCGGGACTCGTTAAGTGAAAAATAAAAAGAAGAATGGGGGGGGGGGGGGGGAGAGTAGAAAAGGAGAAGAAAATGTGGGAGAAGATAAGGGAAGGGGAGAGAGAGAGAGAGAGAGAGAGAGAGAGAGAGAGAGGTACCTCGCCATCGCCAGCACTCCTCCGACGAGAAGTACCTCACCATCACCATCGCCATTACCTGCACTCCTTGCTAGCCACCTGTTATTGTCGTCGTCATTAAACCCTAACCTAAGGCGAAAGGGTTAGGGCTGCTCCACCGGCACCACTGCCTCTGCTGCTACAAGGGACGACTGTAACTGAGCCTGCTGCCACTTCGGCCAGGTTTTTTTCTCTTCTTTCTTTCCTTTTTTTTTTTTTTTTTTTCCTTTTTTCTCTACTGCTGGCAAGTTGGAACTTTCCTCAGTTGAGATTTCTTTTTTTATCTCGGAACTTGCTCTTTAGGGTTTGTTTGGACAAATAAGACAGCATTTTTAGGGTCTTCTCAAACTGTTTCGTTGGTATGCATTTTTTTAACTGATTATTTTATCATTGATGAATTATATGTATGATGTTTGGAAGGTAAATAGTTGTTGTCTAGATGTGTTTGGCCCAAACAGAAAGTTGCTGGATGGTTCGAGATGCCATCTAGGAGCAGGATAGTCATTGTTTTGGAAAATAGCAGGTAGCCGGTTGCTGGTTACTAATTGCTAAATACCTATGTGGACTGCCAAATTTATTGTGATTTGCCAGTTGAAAGAGCTTAAGTCATTGTTTCTTGTAGTCTTCTTGTAGTCAATTGCATTTTTTATGTGGTCTTATTAATACCCAACTTTAGAAATGGAACAATTGACTGATTTGTCAATGGGACAAATGAACAGATATATAATGTACTTTATATATATATATATATATATCTGTGTGTGTGTGTGCGCGTGCATATGTATCCATCTTTTTTTTTTTTTTTTTTTTTTTTTTTTTGTTACTGTTAGATTATTCTTGTTTGTTTGGAGTTATTTTAGGTGGCCTGATGGGGCCAATATTTTGTGTTTCCAGCAACCAAAGTTTACTGTAATGGCTTCTAGTACGGGGTGGTAGTACTAGTGTGTCTCATAGTTACCTGTAATGGCTTCTAGTACGGGTGGTAGTACTAGTGTGTCTCATAGTTACCTGATTCGCGATTCGACTAATTCGTATTCGAGTTCACAATTCGAAGTTCGACTCTCAGCCAAATTCAAAAATTCGATGGAGTAGGTTCACTTAATTCGTTTTTTGATTCGCTCGATTCGCAATTCGAATTCAATTAGTTTGATATTCTAGTTCGTAAGTCAAGTTAAATATTAATGTAAATATTTTAATAAAACTTCAGATAATTTAAAATATATATAAATAATAATATTCACAAAAATAGATACAAGTGGATATATAAAGATCTTTATCACCATCGTCAAATCCTTGTCATAACTACGCTAGGTAAGCTATTTGAGTTGTAATAACACATGCTGTCCACTAATAAGCATGATGAGAATTTTCAATTTGATAAAAGAATGTCCCATCATCACATTCACCAATATAAAAGCATGTACATTTTTTTATTATTAAATCAAGTGTTCTATATGTAATTAATCTCATGGCAGGCCCAAGTTTATTTTCATGTAAAAATTTGTTGAATCCAATAAAAGATAAGAACAATCGTTTTCACTGATTTGGATTTCTAATAAGTGCCTGCACTATGGGCCCTGCTAATTTCTCATATATCTAATCTTTAAAACTCTAAAAGGACTTATAGGCATTAAATATCCACCATTTTTCTCTTGGGAAGAGGCGATTGAGATGAGAGAGAGAGAGAGAAAGCAGTACATGTGTTAGTAAAACAAGAAAGTAGTACATTGGATAGCTATTGGAAATGTCCCATAGTTAATAGAGAGAAGCCCATTTTCCTCTCATACCAAGGGACCGGCAGAAAGGTAACTGCTGTACTGCTGTTCCACCTTGCATTAAAAGCCTGCTCCTTTTTTCTCTTGCGCATAGACCATAAGAAGAGACCATAGGAAAAGGCCGTAGAACCTTTTTCTCACCTTGTTCTCTACGAACTGCAACGAACTCTATTTTCTCAAGACCCCGAATCCATCCGAATCGAACAACGATTTGTTCGATTCAAATGGGACGGGATTCAAAGGCTGCCTAACCGAATTAGGTAACTATGGTCTGCCTTCTTCAGCTATTGAAGACGACGCTCACAACCCTCTTTGGAGGTATGTGACAAAACAACAAAAACTTGGTGATGGAGGGGGAAATGTGTCGTGGCAATGCAATTTTTTCCATCAAACCAAGAAAAGCTCATACACAAGGGTGAGGGCTCATTTGATACATGAGCCTGGTCATGCTGTTGTATTCTGTCCAAAAGTTAAGAGCAGTGATATTGCGGAGATGAAAAGGTTAGAGGACGAATGCAATGAGAGATTGAGGAAAAATGCACCCAAGAAAGTACCATTGCCAACTTCTAGTGTGGATTATGATTCAAAAAAAAAGGAAGATGAGTGGAAGTGGAAGTGGAAGTTGGAGTGGAACTGACAGTAATACGGCTATTGGGAAGTCATTTAACCTGAAGTTGCGTGACCAAATGGATGCGGAGATTGCTAGGATGTTCTATGCATCGGGCTTACCATTTCACCTACCAAGGAGCCCTTATTATGTGAGTTGTATCCAATTTGCCGCAAACAATGCTCTTGCAAGCTATGTGCCACCGGGGTATAATAAGCTAAGGACAAGTCTACTCCAACAAGAAAGGGCTCATGTTGATAGATTGCTACAACCAATTTAAGGCACATGGAAAGAAAAAGGTATAAGCATTGTGAGCGATGGATGGAGTGACTCACAGAAGAGGCCCTTGATTAATTTTATGGTGGTGACGGAAAGTGGGCCTATGTTCCTTAAAGCCGTGGATTGTACGGGTGAAATTAAAGATAAGTACTTCATTTATGGTTTGTTGAAAGAAGTGATAGAAGAGGTTGATCCCCAAAATGTGATTCAAGTGATAACTAATAATGCTAAGAATTGTGCGGGTGCGGGGCATCTCATTGAAGCACAATTTGAAAATATTGTTTGGACACCATGTGTGGTTCATACACTCAACCTTGCCTTGCAAAACATTTGTAAGGCAAAGAATATTGAAGACAATCAACTAACATATGAGGAGTGTCGTTGGATCACAGACTTGGCCGAGGATGTTGTGTTTGTTAAGAACTTTATCATGAATCACTCCATGAGATTGGCTATTTTTAATGAATTTGTCCCTTTGAAGTTGCTTTCAGTTGCAAGTACACGTTTTGCTTCGGTCCTTGTCGTGCTTAAGAGATTCAAGCTCATAAAAGGTAGTCTTCAAGCCATGGTTATTAGTGAAAGGTGGAATTCCCACAGAGAGGATGATAAAGAGAGAGCCAAGGCTGTGAAAGAGTTTGTGTTAGATGACATTTGGTGGGACAAAATGACTTGCATACTTTCTTTTACGGCTCCTATATATGATATGCTAAGGGTTTGGGGACACGGATAGGCCTTGTCTTCACTTGGTGTATAACATGTGGGATACAATGATTGAAAAAGTGAAGGGTGCAATATATAGGCATGAAGGAAAGAGACTCAATGAGACGTCTACCTTTTATGAAGTGGTGCATAAAATTCTTGTGGATCATTGGAACAAGAACACTCCTCTCCATTGCTTAGCTCATTCACTAAATCCAAGGTGACTTCTAGTCTTGAGCTTTTTTTTTTTCTCCCTCAGTCTTAATCATAAACTTATTCTTAATTCTTTTTTTTTTTCCTATTCAGGGTACTGTAGCGTGTCAGTGAAATAGAATGAAAACAATTGTGAGAGAGAACGCTCAATATCGTTCCCTTTGAGGGTCGACTGATGTTCATATATATAAGGGTTCAATTCCCTAATTACAATCAATTAAGAATCTTAGATCCTAAACTGTAGCAACAAACTAAGTAATATCCTTTGACTAAGTACAATACAATAAATGGGCCTAAATGGATGGGCCTGCTGAGAATGGGCTTGTATTGACACCCCCCCTCAAATTGATGCGGGGGAGTCATAAAGCAGCAATTTGGAGACAAGAAATTGACGTCGAGGCCGAGGAAGTCCCTTCGTGAAGATATCTGCAAACTGAAACTCTGTAGCGACATGAGGTAGACTAATGACATCACGCTTATATTCATCTCGAATAAAGTGGCAGTCAACTTCGATATGTTTGGTGCGTTCATGGAAGACGGGATTTTCAGTGATGCGGATAGCCCCAATATTATCGGCATGCAATGGAATAGGAGAGGTTTGAGCGAACCCAAGTTCCGAAAGAAGTCCACGTAGCCATAAGATCTCAGAACAAGTAGAAGACATTGCCCTATATTCAGCTTCCGTGGAAGATCTGGACACCCATTCTTGTTTCTTGCATTTCCAAGAAATGAGAGAATTGCCAAGGTACATACACCAACTAGTAGTAGAACGGCGTGTCTTGACAGCCTGCCCAGTCAGCATCCGCATAAGCGGTCAGATGAAGAGGATTATCTTTTGGATAATATAAACCACGAGAGGCAGTTCGCAGCAGATAGCGGATAATGCGCTTCACAGCTGTCAAATGAAGGTGTCGATGAGCTGTCATGAACTGGCTCACAAGATTAACAGCATAGGATATGTCAGGTCTAGTGATGGTGAGATAGACAAAACTTCCCACCAGACGCCGGTAGGCGGTAGGTATGAGGATCAGGAAGAAGATCGCCATCATCTTTGCTCAACTTGAGATTTACCTCTACAGGCGTATCAACAGGCGAGGAATCATGGAGTGCAGCCAACTCGATAAGATCTGATGTATATTTGTGTTGATTAACAAAGAGACCTTTGGGAGATTGATGCACCTCTAAGCCCAAAAAATAACGCAATGGGCCCAAATCCTTCATATGAAAGGAATCTCTGAGAGAGGCTTGGAGAGATTTATCATACCATCATCTGTGCCAGTGATAATAATATCGTCAACATAGACAAGAATCACAGTAACACTGGTAGATGTGTGGCATAGAAAGAGAGATGGATCATAAGGGCTCTGAGTAAAGCCACTCTCACATAAGCGACCCTTGAAGGTTTCGAACCATGCCCGAGGAGCTTGCTTTAGACCATAGAGCGATTTTCACAGGCAACAGACAGTCATTTTTTAGGGAGAGGGTACGCCTTGTGGTATCCGCATATAGACTTCTTCTTGCAGATCCCCATGGAGAAAAGCATTTTTTACATCCATTTGGTATAATGGCCAAGATTTAGATGCAGCGATTGCGAGAAGTAACCTAACCGATGTCATTTTTGCCACAGGTGCAAACGTTTCCTCATAGTCAATGCCATACTCTTGTTTGTTTCCAAGTGCCACAAGTCTAGCTTTGTGTCGATCCAAGGACCCATCAGATTTAAGTTTGATCGAGTAGATCCATTTGCAACCAATGGGTTTAACTGTAGAAAGACACTCCACAATATCCCAAGTGTGATTCTGATCCAATGCATCCAATTCCTCCTTCATGGCATGGTTCCAACAATCTTGTTGTACAGCCTGCAAATAAGAAGTTGGGATAGGGACAGAAGATAGGGTTGTCATCAAAGAAGTATGGGTAAATCCATACCTCTCAGGCGGTCTAGAATTTCTGGAGGAGCGACGCAAGGCTTGAGTAGGTGCGGAACCATTTGTTGGTGGAGGATCAGGAGGACGGCCATCTGCAGTGGTAGGTTTTTCCCATCAGTGATACACAAAATCAGGATGAAACCTATTAAAAGTTGTTTGATCCGAGAAACCAGGCAAGAGAGCTGGTGAAGATTGTTGTATCCAGTCTATGTGAGTTTGGAAGAAATACTGATTTTCAAAGAAAATAACATTTCGAGAAACTCTGATACGACATCCAAAGGGATCATAACAAACAAAACCTTTTTGATTAGTGGCATAACCCAAAAATGCACACCTATGAGATTGCGTGGTTAGTTTTGTTCGTTCCGTGGGAGGTAGATGAACAAAACAAACACATCCAAATGTATGAAAGTGATCAAACACAGGTTGATGACCAAACAGTTTAAAATGAGGTGTGAAATGAGCAATGGTAGGTGATGGAAGGCGATTGATGAGATAAACTGCTGTGGTGAGAGCTTCAGTCCAAAAACGAGGGGGAACGGAAGATTCAATGAGAAATGTTCGAGTTACATCCAGGAGATGTCTATTTTTCCGTTCCGCGATTCCATTTTGTTGTGGAGTAGACGGACAAAGATTTATTTTAACCAGGTTTTTATTTTAGCAACCTTAGTTTTCCAAGCGAAAACCTTCTTGTCATCTTCCTCTGGTTTAGGTTCAGATCCATCAATGTGTGCCCACAGTTCCTTTCCTTCTAAGTAAATTTGAAATTGGAATGCCCATGAGGTATAATGTTTTCCATCAAACTTAACCAGTGTAATTTCAGATTTGTCCATGACTACCCAGAACAAGCAAGCAATCCAGAAAGCAGTAAACAACCAGAATGATGAATGACTAGCAGAACAGCAGAAGGAAGATCAATCAGCAGTAATTACAGTAATTAGCAAATAGCAACAGCAGCAAGAATCAGCAATCGGCACCCAGTTTTTGCAGAGATAGCAAGAATTAGCTTAGATATGGCAGCAGCACTGTTGGACAGACTGATCAGACCACAATCAGTGGTTAGGAACATAATCAGAAGGTTCAGATTGGTGATGCATTGCAGCAAACAGCAATCGGCAGCCCAGAACAGTTCCCAGAAGGACTGGATGATCAATGAGCACAATCGGAAAAAAAAAGTACCAGACAACAGCACCAAAACGTCCAAGTCGGCAGGGAGAGAAACAGAACCTGGGCCCCACTTGGTGATCTCTTGATAGATCAGAGAGTGGGGATGGGTGAACAGGATAATCACTCAACTATTGGAAGTGGTCCCGGTCAAATCAGATCCAGATCCTGGATTTTGGACAGCCGAGATAAAAACAAATGGAAAAAATTGAATTTCCACAAAAATAGGTAAAAGACCTACCTCTGATGAGCAATAAATCTTGAAAAAATCTTCATAAACAAGAAGATATTCAGTCGACCAAGAGGGAAGAATCCGCTGAGATTGGTGATGTTGATCACAGGTTGGCCACACCTGATCAGAGATGATCAGGGATGATTAGAGAGGATCCAGTTGAAGATAATGATCACAGATGGCTTCCAAGGCTTGGAAGATGACTCAGGAGACGATAGATGATCGATTTGGCTATGATACCATGTCAGTGAAATAGAATGAAAACAATTGTGAGAGAGAATGCTCAATATCGTTCCCTTTGAGGGTCGACTGATGTTCACATATATAAGGGTTCAATTCCCTAATTACAATCAATTAAGAATCTTAGATCCTAAACTGTAGCAACAAACTAAGTAATATCCTTTGACTAAGTACAATATAATAAATGGGCCTAAATGGATGGGCCAACTGAGATTGGGCTTGTATTGACATAGCGAGCATTGGCTTCATGAGGATCCTAGTCGAGTTTCTCCACATAGAGATATGGAGGTTGCTAGAGAAAGAATGAAATCCTTAAAAAATATTTTCCTAATTCGGTAGAGCGCAAAAGGATAATCACAGAATTTGCTTATTTCTCTAACATGTCGAGAGAGTTTGCGGATGTTGATTCCATTCGTGATCGCTATGAAATGGATCCTAAAAGTTGGTGGGTCACCTATGGTGCGTGTGCACCTGCACTTCAAACTCTAGCTTTTAAGCTACTTGTGCAACCTTCCTCGTCGTCATGTGCAAAGAGGAATTGGAGTACTTAATCCTTTGTGCACTCGGTGAGAAGGAATAAGATGACTCCAAAACGTGCTGAAGACTTGGTTTTCATTCATAGCAATCTTTGCCTTCTTTCAAGAAGAACACCACAATATATGAAAGGAGAAACCAAGATGTGGGATATTGCTGGAGATGCTTTTGATTCGTTTGAGGATGTTGGAGAGCTTGAGATTGCACAACTCTCCTTTGATGAACCGAAATTGGAGGCCGTGCTCTTTCGTGAAGATGGTGATGGAGGTGATGGTGGTGGACCTGGTGGTCAGGCAATTGAAATTTAAGTGGATCAATGCATTGTCTGTTTGTTTGGGTTATATGCTTATGTTTCTGTAATATAGTAGTTGGTGAAACTTAGATTTTGAACTTGGAAGTATCAAATGTAATGTTTAATGATGATTAAATCAATGAAGGTGCATATTTTATGGCTATTTTGATTGAAATAATGTTAGATTTTTATTACATAGTCATATAAAAAATATTTATAAAAAAAAAAAAAAAAAAAAATTCAACGTATCCCCAACGTTTCGTATCTACTTTTTTGAGAGATGGTGAATCCGTATCGTATCGTAACCATGTCCCATATCCGTATCCGTGCTTCATAGATTGAAGTTGCTCTAAATGATCACACAACACTAACATGTCTTCATTTTGCCACCTAAAATCTATTTATTATATCCAACTCAAATACAACATTTTTTTCTATATTTGCTAATAGGTATTGAAATGTATATCACTACGTTAATCAATCCATTTATAGTATATAAACTAAAGCTCTTGCATCTCACCTCTGAGTTGGCAGAACTATCTGCCCATTTTCTTTGAATGGTCGTAACACGAAGTCTCATTTGACCTTGAGGGTTCTGGTAGCTGAAGCAAATAGCCAAAATCTATAGCTAACACCAAAATAATGTCAAATTAAAGATATTAGACAAATTAAAAAGTCATATCTTACTTAGTTAGAAACTGCAAGTACAAATATTGATTTGCAGCCCCAGGAGGGTTTGATCGATCACTTGGTGAAACATCAAAGAAGACGGTCAAACAGGTACTCTTGTCAAGGCCACACATCTTCCAAGATGTTGTATTCCCCTGCCCAATGACCGTATCAGAGCAAGAAGGCCCTTTCTGCAAAAATTGCCACAACCAGTAGAGAAATAAGCCCATATGATTGTCCACACTGAACAAGTAACAATTATACAATACATTCCATACTATTCATTCAGAAATTATTAAACAATGAAGAATTAGTTGGAACAACCTTTTCCAGAGATGTACATGGTCCAATGATGCCCTGAATTTTGATATCCTTTGAACAGAAGATTTCAAGTGTGCCACTGGAAAAAATAATAATAATGAAAGGACAAAAAAATCTGAGCTTTCAAGTATTTCATATTAGATCAAAATATTTTTTTTATCAATTTTTCTAAGATATATCTTTTCAGAGTACAATGGGTGAATTCATTCCAGGCACATTTACCTTATAAAGGGTGTTATATAGTCACCAGATTTTACGATTTTAATTATGAACACCACAAAGAACCATGTCCAGCAACAAATCAAATTGGATCTTGTGTCATGTAAGAACCCAATAATTGCGAATTAGTATTAAGAATAGGAAAAGCACTAGTTGTGCATCATGCAACTGAACATAAGCTGGTTTTCCACACAGATTTTCCTCAAAAATGAAAAAAAAAAAAAAAAAATGCACAATGGTACATGTAAAGTTACTAGTTTGTCATACTTCTGTATGCTGGTTCAGACGTGTCCAACTGAAATAAGACTGAAATGGGGCGATTATCCACAAAATTATTAAAACAGAAGGCACAAGCTAAAGCACTTAGGGAACAATTGGGTGATTATCTCTTTCATATAACGCAAGAACACTATCATGGAAAGAGACCCAAACAATGTCTTATTTGTAACAAGAAACATCAGAAAAGGACATTTTATGGACAAATAACACTGATTCTGAACTGAAAAGGCTCCTAATTTCTGATGAGATTCAAGAAATACCCACCAGGTTAAACTTCTGGACAACTCATGCTGGTAGCAAGCTACAAAAACAGCTGAGACCATAAAAATTATAATGTATGATAAAATAAGCGAAGAAATAAACTTTTTCCACTCTCTTTTACATATTCTTTCTAGCAATTTTTATTCCAACAAAGCTAATGTAAAAGACACAAACAAAATAAGTCACTGAGAACTGAAACCAAATTTATTCATTTAAAAAAAAAGAGAGCACAACCATAGAATATAAAATATAATGTTCATTTGAACTATGATGTGCAACCAAATTTCTTGCAGATGTCAGGTTTTAAAAGCTTCATTGTCAACTTAAAAACAAATAACTAAGGACATATGAGAGAATTCAAGCTGAATAAATATAGGTGTAAGTGGAAAATGAAAACGGTGAGAAAAGATTAAAATTGTGCGTGACAACATTCGGATTATTAAATTTAACCCAAAATAAATGAGTAACAGCTCACTTGAAGGCAAGGCCAAGAGATTGTTCACCGTCCTCAAATATCCGCTTGAAAGAATCTCTAAACACGGAATGGCCAAAACTTTCAGCCAGGACAACAAGGCCACCCGTCTTCTCAACAGCTACTTTCATCTCTGCAACCCCGACCTATAAGTTATATCACAGCAGAAGGGAATGGATGAATGTTGTCCATGTTTGGAAATCGTCATTTACCACAATTTCATCAAATTAAATCATATCAGCTTAAATAAAGAGGAAAACCCCATCAACAAGAACGTAGATGAAAAGACAAAAATTATCATTAATAAGAACATAGATGAAAAGATAAAAACCATCAATGGTTCTCTATTTCTAAAGCACCAAAAACATGCTTTCTTCAAGGTACCTTGGTGCAAAGAGAACATAAATACCCAAATAACTTTTTTTCTTTTTTTCTGGATAAATAACAATCTTGAAATTTTATTAGCAGAGCAAAAGGTGTACATCGGAGCAGTAGTCCATTAAGTTAAGAGACAACTATAGTAAGAAAGCAAACAAAACAAAGATATAAATGTAATGAATTGCAGCATAGATCAGTCCAATCTCAAAAGCTTTTACCAAAGCATCAACTTCATTCTGTTCTCTTGGATATTCTTGACAGAAACCTTCACAGAAGATATCAACTTCTATACTATAATCATTGGTATCCATGTGTTGTTTGGAAACATTTGTCACCCACCTCGCCACATTTGCTGTGAGCAATTTGGCACGTCTTAATGTAGTCTCCACTTCTTTTGAGTCCCACTTTTAGTAAGTCAATATTCCAAGATTTTGGTAATATTTTTAACTAGGAAATCCTTACAAAGTGGTACTATTGTAAAGGGATTGGACACTTCTATCATTCAATCAACACTATATATGAAGTTCAAATGACCATCAATGATTATTCAAGATTTATTTCGCTGAACATTTGTGAGTCCCTATCTTACTGATGGCATGGTGTCATACCAACCATGTTCTAGAGTATCAGCTGATACAAACAAGATAGGTCCTAACTGACGCAATATATTACACCAGTTATGGTATTGACAGTATCATACATACTAGCCAAAAATATTGACGGATAAGAACAATAAGGCAGAAAACATCAGCTGATACATAAAAAACATCAGCTGATACATACCAACGGGCCAATACCGCTGTTACAGAACTTTGAAAATAATAATAAGACCTGACCCGACCCATAAACACCGCTAGATTATTTTGCCACCTTGGTTGTTACCAGAGGTTTCTCTCGAAGGAGCAAATCAACAAACTTAAACAACACAATAGATTCCAGTATCTAGGAGTGATTGTAGGGCATGCAAAGAAAAATGTGTATAACTAGTAGAACGGATGGAAATAGGAAGTATGCATAAGATAAAAACTACAGATAGTCTAGAAGTAATAAGAACAGGGGAATCATTAGAGATGATTCAGACACGTTCTAACAGGCTGGTAAAAGCCCTACACGACAAATCAAAGAGTTACATGTTCGGGGATCCAAAAGAACGTAGAGCCAGAATTTGGGAGAAATAATGAAAAACAAAATATGGAGTGAGCGAAATCGTCACTTCAAATAAGGAGCCTGACAGCAAACAGCAAAAAAAGACAACCCTTAACAATGGGATAAGGCGACGGTAATGGGTTCATGATAAAAAATTGACTACACGTATAACAATAATATAACCAAAGCTTGTAGACAGTAGCTAGGGTTTTCTCACATCTTAGATGTACTTGTATGTGGTTGGTAAGCTGTCATAAACCCCAATGTAAGTGGTACATGTATGTGTTTCACCTAATCTAATGCTCACTTCTGGGCATCATAAACCCCAATGTAAGTGGTACATGTATGTGTTTCACCTAATATAATGCTCACTTCTGTAGTCACCATCTGGTCACTTATGCACTACTTCACACTGGCACAATCAATGAGTCAAACGGAAAAAGTTCTCTCCTTTAGTCTACCCCAGAATGATGGGATGAGACTCAAATGATGATGGTGGTGGTGATTCCTAAGAAATAAAGCATTGCTGATAAAATTACCCAAAAGGGTAATTATTTCTTTCACCAATATGCAATAAACTTAATGGCATCCCTTGATTGATTTGTCAAGAAGATAGTGAGCAATTAGAGAGGATAGAAGCCCAATTTTTATTTTTATTTTGTCAAGCCTATTGATAGCCTACCCAACAAGATATTTGAAGCTATTGCAAGAGAAGAAGTGCAAAAGGGAATCAAAAGCCTATTGGCATTGGTCGGATCACAAGGAGCAAGACAGGTGTTGAGGGTAATCTCAAGTCCCTTAAACTATGGTGGCACTAATGGAGTGGAAGATTTTATCCCTTTTGACTGGTTTCATGCTGTTTATAAAGGAACTGATCAATGTGGCGGCCAAAGAGGATTCTTTGATGCTACATGTGTTCAAAACTCCCAATTTTTAATAGAGAACCATATATCGCGCTGAGAATATTTTTTGGGATTTGTGGGCTTCTCTCACATTTTCCATTTTCACTTATGCCTCGAGTGACAAACTTGCCAATATTTTCACCTGTGCCTCGAGTGACAAACTTGCTAATTGACACCGATGGAAGGGCAGATTTATTAGAAGAACCATATATCATGTTGAGAATATTTTTGAGATTTGTGGACTTCTCTCACATTTTTCATTTTCACTTATGCCTATAGTAACAAACTTGCTAATATTTTCACCTGTCCCTCGAGTGACAAACTTGCTAATTGACACCCATGGAAAGGCAGGTTTATTAGCTCGGGTCTGCACTTTAGCTTCTAATTCTTTCTCTTTGCAGTTATTTTATAATAGACAAAATGAATAGGAACCAAGAATATTTAAGGCCCTTGATTTGTTCACTAACAAATTGCCCATATAGAAGTTGCTCTTGTGCAAAAAAAATGTGCATAATCACAAACTCTTCAAAAGGACTTTTAATTTGTAAAGAGTAACTAAAAGATTTACAGGAACCAATTCAAACCTGATCAAGTGCAGAAGCGAAAAGGTCTAATACATGACCCTGGCTAACCAGCTGCTTGGCAAGGTTTTCATAAAATTTGACTGCTTTGTTAAAATGAGGAGCGGCATCCTTGTCAAGATCTTTATGCGAGCGCACTGGCTCTGACATATCTTTTGAAACTATCTGCATACAGCTAACTAGTTAGGATTCATATTTTCTTCAATTATTATACTTCTATTTAAACGAAATGAACAAAATCAAATGTTATTGCAAGAGACAAACCTCAAAAAAGAAAATAAAAAAGCATATTTTCATTCATTAAAAATGGTTTGTGTGAGCATTGTTCTAAAAATCAAAATCATATCACAAATCGTTCAAGGGGATGAATTAAATCATGAATTGTGTCACGAACATTAGGATTTTTTTTTTTTATATATATAATGAAAAAAAAATAGAAAAAGTAGTAGTTCATAATCCATCTATTTTCCATCCATGGCAATATAAACACAGCGACAAATAAAACGATGATACAATCATATGAAGGACATCATTAACATATACATATATAAACATCATAAATAATGTGTCAATAGTTAAATATGTTTAAGATATCAATGCTGCAAGAAAAAATAAACAAGTTACAATCGTTCTTGTTCCCTTTAAATAAAGAAACAAAAATTAAATCAAAAACATAAATTTTACATGTTAGGTTACCTTCTAAAGTTTAAAAAAAAATTATGAAAAAAATCAAATATAATAATAATAAAATACAGAACAAAACCCTGTATGTACAATCAAACCCTTTAGTTGGATTACTTGGTCCTTATTCATCCCTAAAACTTCATCAAAATCACAAAAATTCTTAAATAAGAGGTTTCATTAACCACTAAATATCCTTCTAAAAGCAAAAATCCGCTAATAAAAAAGAAAAAAGAAGAAAGAAAAAGTATCGCAGTAGCTATTCTCACTGAGTCGAATCACTTTAATCATAAGATTCAATAAAACAAACATTGAATCATAAGATTCAACCTGGCTCCCCTATGGCCCGTAGGGATTATTCTGGCCCAAAGGGCTGAGACACCCTCCGTTATCAAAAAAAAAAAAAAAAAAGATTCACACTTGAATCTTAAGATTCACTTGAAAATGGGATTCATTTCATAGATACAAATCATTTTCCTTAAAATTTAATGCGAATTATAGGATTCCGATAATAATGGTCATCAATAGTTGATAAAGTGAACAGTCGCCTACACATCGATTTTCAACTGAATGATCTACATTTTAGCGTAACTAAGTGATGCAGTCCAAGTGAACCATGGGCCTCAAAGTCTACAAAAGGAGGCTTAATAAAAGGCCCACAACTGGCCAACACATTAGACCTAATCCATAGTGGGCAGCCCATTGGGACCAACCAAAGTTGACTGGCTTATTGGACCTAGCCGATGATCAGCCGACCCACTAGGCACAACAGTATTCACCTTCTTTAGTATAGAAAATTTCTAAAAGGATTTCTTTGATTTTCATTCCTAATTTAGCAAATTTCCAAGAAGATTTTGTCAATTTACATTCTCAGTTTAGAAAATCCTAGCATGGTTTCCTAAATCGAGCAAGATATTTGATTAGCATGTCATTGATGAGAGAAAAGAAAGAAAATTCTCTTTCAAGAAAAAAAAAACTGGCACATAAGCATTCTCATGGAGAGTCGAACAAATCCTATCTAGGATCCCTAATAGGCATGATTGTTATTGAATCATCTATAATTCCCTTGGCAGCTGTGTGGTATAATTACTAATATAGTGAATGAAGGGTCAAATCAAGAGAGAAGAAAAGAAGAAGGGATCAAATGTAGAAGTGCTTGATGACAAAAGGCACGTCTTCCCTCATAGCTTTTTGTCATTTAGTGCCATGAGAGTAGCTTTTTGTCCTTTTTGGTAAAAAAAGAAGAGGTGCTTTATGGCATTCAGTACTTTTTTAACCCCCTCCTCTTTTCTTCTCTTTATTTGACAGTCCACTAAAGTAATTTTCCAAATAGCCCCTTGTATTCTCTCATTTTACAATTCAATGAAAATCTCTTCTTTCCCTCTCATTATTGTGATTGCATTGAGCAAGTGTTTACCTAGTTCAAAGACTCCTTCTGTTGCCAATGGTGATAAGCCGGCCATCCATGGTGAATGTGTGAAGACTCCATCCATCATTGGGACACCACACAGCTTGTAGCCGACTGCTTTTCCAGATCACATGGAAAGTCTACATTCAAATATTCACACATCACTGGTTGCCAATGCACTTTTCAATCAATAACCCCTTCACACATCAAAACAATGTACCAAGTACCCCAATTATCGTAGAACACTCACCCTAGGTTGCACTTTTTCACACTCACTATATGTGAAATAACAGTCCATGTACACACCACGACATATATCATGCCACCAAATGTTACAGAAACCCATGACATGCCCTCATTATTCATGCTTGGTGACTTTTTTGCAGGTAACTTGAAATAAGCTGCTAAAGGAGTACTTGATAAGAGTTCTCCATCCAAAACCATACAAAAACACTTGCAGGCTTCCATTGAGACAAGCATATAATGCCTATTTTCCTTTTTATGTATTTCCATAGCTAGGATGTTCTTACCAGAATCCATATCATTCATTTCAGACTCCTCGATAAGTTGAGATTTCAAAATATTTATGTCAAGCTTGGTTTAGCATCTACCAACATGTCATTAACATAGATCACAAGTACATGAATAAATCATACAAAAGCATTTTCAAGTAAATGTGCCTATCATGTTGACTTTTATTGCAGCCTTATATGCTCGGAAACAAGTCAACATTCAAAGGATGTTTTCAGCCATAAAGGAACTTCAATTTGCACACATGGTATTCTCTCCATCACCGTAACTATTGTTCATCATCATCAGTAGAGCTTTGTCGCATCAATCTACGGTCAGCTAAAAAAGTTCTAAACTTCTAAGCTAGAAGTTCAAAGTTCAAACAAGCTATGACCATATCTGAATGGGACGGACAAGACTATCAACCATTTTGGTTGATGCATATAAATGTCGCATTACATTTCACAATGCAAAAAAAAAAAATGACATTTAGTTGTTCTAAGTCAAGGTCAAACAATGCAAACTTAACTGATAGTACTCAAACCATAAATAGTAGTACTCAAATAGAAGAGTGCCTCGCAATTAGTGAGAAGATCCATTGAAATGAATATCTTCTTTTTGTGTGTAGCAAATGATGCAAACCTATGATGCATGGACACTTCAAAATGGGCAACGCATATGTCGTATCGTATCCGACGCTTCACTTTTTATGTACAAAATCCGTGTCCTTGCCGTGTCCATGGCATGTCCGTATCATATCCATGCCGTATCTTGGCATCATAGATGCAAACATGACTAATAGTACTCAAATAGAAAAGTGCCTTGCAGTTGGTGAAAAGATCTATTGAAAAGAATATCTTCCTTTTGTGTATCTCTTCACCGCCAATCTTACTTCATATATAACATATTCAGAACCTTAAGATCCTTCCTACTTCCTGAATCCCGCTTGCAACCAATATATTTCTCCTCGAGCAATTCAACATTGTGAAGGCTCCATCTCTTCCTCCATCGCAACTCTACACTTTAGTTGTCTTCCAAGGCTTAAGGATAGATGATCCTCCATGACCAGTCAATAAACCATAAACAGCCCTATCCGTCATATTTTCAGGGTTAACAAACCCTCTCGGGTGGTTGGATATGCATTGTTGACCCTCGCCACAAGCCTTTGACCGTGTATCCAATAAGATCGGGCACTTGATGCGGAGATCGGAGATCGTCTATCAAAGATCGACCCCGTCTGATTCACTCCATGTGATCTGAGGGCAAAGATGGACACCCTGGTCATGGGACTTGACGGACGGTCCTCACTCTTCTATACCCTCCTGAACGATGGAATTGGGAGTGCATTTGAGAGTGTCGATCCACACACTAATAATATAGGGAGGGGAACCCCTTTGTCAAATCAAAAGAGGATGCAGATAAGGAGCCCTTTCAACCTTATTACTTGCTTAAGGAGAGATGAAGGACAAGAAAGGTGTAGGCTTTTGAATTTGAAAGCTTGCACCCCACGAGGGATGGGAGATTGCATGTGAGGGGCATTCCCTTCTGTTGATTCAGGCCCACCTATTGATGCAGATGGCCCAATTCAGATTGAAAACCATGCAAATGAGAAGGCCTTGGTGGTCATGGAGTCTTACGATCGAGCACATGGGGTCTGGACCCATCTAAGATCAATTAATTTGAGAAAAGAACCCAAATGGCCCAAGGAATTGTCAATCAGGGGCTGTTTAAATATTTCAGAACATGACGGGGCATTCTGCAATTCATGAGAACCCATTTGAAGAAGAAACTGGACAGACAAAGGCAGCAAGTGCTTTCTCTTTGGACCATGACTTCGTGGGCCATACCAGGTCCAAATCACTCAGGGCCTGAACCAACAGGGTTGCCCAAGACCCCTCTTCAGTTTAGTTGAGATGGGCTCATCAGGGGGTGGGCTATGTGGGGCCTTTAATCAATTTCGTGGAATTGGTCTGGAACGACCATGCTTTAGGATTTTTTTTTGTTTCTTGCATATTTTCTTCAATTTATATGCTAATTTCTTTCCATTAGAGTCTCTTTAGATGAAAGGAAGTGATTAGGAGCAAGAGATTTGGATTTGATTGCACCATTTCAAAAATAAAAAATAAAAAAAAAGAGAGATTTGGATTTGATTGCTTGTAATGGAGGATTATTGGGGATCTATGCAAGTCGACTGTGTCATTCTCATGCACAGTCAACGGTAGCAGTCAGCAGTTTCCTTTTTACTCTTTTCCTTTAAGCAATTTGAAGTGTTATTAGCCTTAGAAAGTATGATTAACATGGATCATTGATTTAGGACTTAGCCTTATTTAATAATGTATCAGTTGATTGATGAGGAGTTAGTAGTCGACATATTCAAGACATAATAACATTGTGTTATTTTATGAATTTTCTGCATCTCTGTGCATTGCCGTACATCTGCCATTTACATTCTTGGTGTTATAATGAAGATCCAAATAGTGTGATTTGTCCTTCCCAAGAAGTCGAATCATAGTAACAGTGTAACAGTCCTGTTACAAGGTCACTGCAGTCCTTAGGAACAGCCAGTATACTGTTCTTGGATCCTTTTGATACCGTGACTGCATCACGCCATCACCTATTTATCTCTCTATTTTATTCATATGTGAAAAGTACATAAATCGTCAGCAAAAAAAACACTATTTTGATTATTGCAATCAAGCTCCATCTGAATCTTGTCATCTCATTCAGATTATTTGATTTTGACATAATACACAATGAATATTGATTTATCAGGCTATCAGGCTGCAATGCTATAAATTGTAACATATAAACACCATTTTCTAATGGCGCAGCCACGATCACGGTGAAGATCTACACCTCCAACAGTGATATCGAGCCCTAAGACTCAAGCCCTAAGATCACTTAGGGGAAAATACCCAAAAGGGAACAAGAACAATTCTGAATTTTATTGAGAATATAGCATACTTACAATAAAGAACTACTCTCTATTTATAATAGAGGAAAGACTAAATAAGGAAAATCCTAATTGCTGCATTATTGCTAAATTACTCTAATTAATCTCTAATAGAATCAAATCAAATATTCTCTTAACAAATTTAAACCAATCTAATTAGGGAAAACACTTAATGGGACCTTGGTGGGGTCCACTAGGGTCCCTCTTTTACTTGGATCTAACTACATCAACTCTCCCCCTCTTGAGTAAAGTCAACTCTGGCGAGTTGAAAGGTTGATAACACAAGAGAGAATCCGACCATAAGTTCGGAAAAATGTCCGCATGGGTCGAAAATCAAACGCACAAACTTCCATCTTTTCTTTTTATCTGCATTTGCATGACATAACTTGGAAGCTTGATGCAATCTGTTCCTCCATGTAGAAGTACGTTGGAGGTGTCTTTGCTGCTGATGTATATGTGATCTAACCAGTGGATGCTTCAAGTGTTGCCTTTGTACCAATAGATCATGATCGTTGTATATCCATTGCGGCTCCCTAAAAATGAAGTCAATGTGAGGAACTTTAATAACTTCATCTTCTTGTGAAACCACTAGGACACTTGATTTGATTTTCGATAATGCAATTGGATTTTCTAGAAGTGGCATGATAATGAGATCTAGCGGATGTTCAATCTTTTTGCTAACCTTGTCAGAGTCTTCAATATTTGCTTGACCTTGTACTTCCTCAACCCTTGCATCTCTTGAGTGGCACTACCTTGATCAATATTGTTTGTACCCACAAAATCAATGTTGCTATGAACTTGCACTTCAATGTCATCTTTGTTGTTCGAAGTCACCTCTTTTGGTGCAATCATGACTACTCTTTCAAGTTTTAGTTCCTTTTGAGGCGATTATGCTGAAGGTGCAAACGACGACAGAGATGTTGAAGTCATTGGAATGAATATACTCTATCATCCATTCCTGAAAAGGGTATATGTGTTTGCCTCTTTATCATGATGCACTTTCCGATCAAAAAGCCATGGACGTCCAAGAAGGATATGAGCAATATATTCATATGGATCACATCACACCAAATCTTATCCTCATAGCCGCCAAGCTTGAAAGATATGAAACATCTGAGTCACAGGAATGACATGACTGGTACACCATGTGACTTGGTAGGGCTTAGGATGCTTCTCACTGGGCAAATTAAGCTTGTCAATGACCTCTTGTGCGACAAAATTAATCGCACTACCATTGTCAATAACCACATTAACAGCCTTGTCAACGACTATCACCCACGTGTGAAATTTCTTAGCATGTTTTCATTCTTCTTCCTCTTCCTCATTGGTATTGAGGCGGCGACGAATGACAAGAGTGGGATTATCTTCTCTTGCAAAAAGTCTCTCCACAATACGAGCTCTTGGTCAACATTGTTGCATGCGAGACCGTCTAGGCATACGCTCAACATGGAGGGCTTCTAAGAATGCCTCTTGAATGGTGTTGCAATAATTCATATTTTCCACAATGTCTGGTCTCAAGCCTTGGACATAACGAGTTAAATCATTCTTACCTTCCTCAAGTTTGCATGTCTTTCAACTCCCAAAATTGACGGGTATATTCATCCACCGTCAGGCCTCCTTGCTTCAGAGTAAGAAATTGCTTAAAGTAGAACTCATTCTCAAAATACCAAGCATCGTATCTAAGTTGATAGAAAATTCGTTGAGTTTCATTTGAGTGTGCAAAATTCTCATAAGTCATAACTCCTCAGATGCATGGATATCAAATTTGATTTTTTTTGGTTCGCTTGGGTCGGGCCTGAACTTAGGTTAGACCCAGTTGCAATACACCAACAGGCACGTGGGAGAGACACTGTTGTTTTCTGTTTGTTTTTTTTTTCTAGGTCGGGTCGGGCCTGAACTCAAATCAGGTCCAAACTCAGTATAGGCCCAAACTAGAATTCCAAGTTCCTAGTTCCCAAAGGAGGCACGTGTGAAGGAGTTGCTACCTCGGGTCTCATGCAGGAAGAGAAAATAACAAAGGGTTGACCTCTTACCTGCTCGATTTGAAGAATGAAAGAGGGAAGACGGGCTGGTTTGGGCGATGCAGCAGATGATGACGATGTCGTTGGATGCTTGGCTACTGTCGGAGGCGTGGCGAAGATGCCAGGTAAGCTTTTTGAAACCTCTCTCCTCCATTCTTCTTCCTCTTCAAATGCTTCTCTTCTTCTTCTTTTTTTCTTCTGCTCTTCTTCTGCTGCCCTCCCCACCCCCCCCCCCTCTCCTCCTCTCTCTCTCTCGTTTTTTTTTCTCAGCTGCCTTCTCTTCTTCTGCTTTGTTTTTTTTTTCTTTTTTTTGCTCTCTCTTCTTTACTTTTTTGTTTTTTTTTTCCTGGGGGTTGGGGTTGCTAACGGATGGTGGTTCTGTGGGGAGACTATAGTCCACAGAGGCATGTTTTTGACAAAGGATGGCTCGAGATGAGAATCCGGTGAAAGGAGACACTGTTTGGTGATCTTTGGGTGAGGGGAAATAGGGTTTGGAGTCGGAATTAGGTCTATGTGGCTTGGGATGGGTGCAGTGGTGGGTTGGTGAGGATAGATTTGGGTTTGGGTTCGAATGGGCTTGGAAGATGGGAATTAGGGCTTCGAAATTGGTTGGGGAATGTGGTCCGATGAAGGGGTAGGGGCTGTACGGTTCTGGTTGAATGGTTTGGATTGGGATTTGTTTTGGGGTTTCGACTTCATGGGGTTACTGGAGTCTCGGAATGGGCGTGGGGGCTGGTTTGGTCAGGTTTGGAAAAGGGGGTGGTGTTCGGTAGCGGGTGGGGATGAAGATGATGGACTGATGGGCAGGGTGAAATCTGATGGTAGTGGATTAACGGATGATGATGGTGGGATAGGAATCCAAGAAGGACAGTTGTCTTCCCGGCCATCGCTCTTCGGCTCTGATGCCAAATGATGGCGCAGCGATGATCACGGTGAAGATCTATACCTCCGACGGTGAGATTGAGCCCTAAGACTCAAGCCCTAAGATCACTTAGGGGAAATTACCCAAAAGGGAACAAGAACAATTCTGAATTTTTTTAAGAATATAGCATACTTACAATAAAGAACTCTCTATTTATAATAGAGGAAAGACTAAATAAGGAAAATCCTAATTACTGCATGATTGCTAAATTACTCTAATTAATCTCTAACAAAATCAAATCAAATATTCTCTTAACAAATTTAAACCAATCTAATTAGGGAAATCACTTAATGGGACCTTGGTGGGGTCCACTAGGGGCCCTCTTCTTCTTGGATCTCACTGCATCATTTTCAAAATTGGGGAAAAACCTAAACACAAGCAAAAGAAGAAAACATGTGCAAATCAGATCATTTTCAAGGTTCGCCAAACTATAGCTATAATGAATTTTGGGTCTGAATGCTATAGAAGGTGACCAGCTGACTAAGATATGATTTATCAGGCTGCAATGCAATAAATTGTAACATATAAACACCATTTTCATAATTGGGGAAAAACCTAAACACAAGCAAGAGAATAAAACAAGCACAAATCAGATCATTTTCAAGGTTCGCTAGACTATAACTATTATGAATTTTGGGTCACATTGCAATAGAAGGTGACCAGTTAACTAAGATACATTCTGTGCAAACTGCTTTTACCCCCGAGCCCTTCAAGAAGCTAGTATTTCTTAACATGTCGTGTACTACTATGAGATGCTTGCCAAGGTGAATTGCTGAGGAAAATTCTTTGCAAAATCTTTCAGACTTGGCCTTTATATACTAACCACCATAATTCGCCTTTAAGCATGTCACCTTTTTTGCCTACTACTTCTCAACCATAGCTTTCCACTTCCCTGCACAAAGTTGGTCCTTCCAGATTTGTGTTTAATGATGTTAGTAAAAACTTATATAAATAATTATCAACAAAAGAAACAAAGTATTCAGTCCTACCTCTGAATGGACTTCGGAAGGTCATACACATCAATGAGAGTGTACTCTTTTTTTTCCTTTTTCTTTTTTTTTTGGAATGGTTACTTTCATTAAAAAAAGACAAACTGTATAAGAGAAAAGTACTGAAAGCAAAAGACAGCTAAGCAAAAAACAGAAAAATAGAAAGAGTCCTAAGAATAGGCCAACTCTTTCCAATAATACACAACTTGATCTAAGGAGTATCCTCTAAAGGAAAGGAGAATAGACACCCAAAGAGCTATTTGAAATTTAGATTTCTCCACCAACCTACACTCAATGGATGTAATTTCTTCAAAACATCTTGGGTTTCTTTCCTTCCAAATTGTCCAAATCACCGCCAAAAAAGACAACCGCCACATCATTTTGCCTCTAGGGTTCCCAATTGGGGCCTTCCAGGCTTGGAAGAGCTCGCAAAGAGAGAGAGGAAGGACCCAGCAAAAGCCAAACTCGCGAATTATAGACATCCAAATTGCATGAGCAGATTTACAAACTAGCAAGAGATAGTCCACTGATTCTTCGTCCCGCAAGCACATCGGGCAGCCATTCACAATCGTCATCCCTCTCCTTCTTAAAAGATCTATAGTAGGAATCCTCTTTCTTAGTGCCAGCCACCCGAAAACAAGCACCCTTGGAGGAGCTTTCAACTTCCAAATTCCATACAGCCCACTCTTCTCCCTGGGGTTGCTGAGGATAGCCTTAAAGAAAGAGGACACAAAAAAGGATCCCTTCTTAGAGGCTATCCACACCCTAGCATCTGTCCTATTGATATGAATGAGAAGACCGTTTAGGGAGTTAAGGAAAGCAATGAACTGGGCTTCTTCATTATCCTTCAGGTTCCTCCTAAAAGTGGGACCCCAAACCACATGCCCTCCAATTGTACTCATATAAGAACTGACTGTTGCATCCTTGGCATCAGCCCATTTAAACAAGTTGGGGAATTGAGCACGCAACGCTCTTTCGCCTGCCCACCTATCTGTCCGAAAGAGGGTCTGCTCCCCCGAACCAATTTGGTACGTAATGTTCTCCATGAAGAGTTTCTTTACTGATAGGATTCATTTCCAAATAGGAGACGAGTTCGAAGGGGGGTCTTGGACATCCCAACCATGCCTTGGAAGGCTGTATTTCCTTTCCAACACCTGTCTCCAAAGGCCTTGAGAGCCGTCTCTAATTCTCCACAACCATTTACCCAAAAGAGCTTGGTTCATCTTCTTCAAGGGTCTAATTCCTAGCCCTCCTCCTTCCTTCAGCTTACATATGGATTCCCAATCTACCAAGTGAAGCTTCTTCTGGGAGCTTGTGCCATGCCATAAGAAGTCTCTCTGCTACCTTTCGATCCTCCTTATAATTGACGTCAGGCATCTAAAAATGGAGAAGTAATAGACTGGCAGGTTCGAGAGGATAGATTTGATCAAGGTAACCCTTCCTCCTATAGATAGGTACTTAGCTTTCCAGGAAGACAGCTTTCTCTCAACCCTTTCCACGACTGGGTTCCAAAGAGTTTTAGTTACCCGTCCCGAGCACAAAAGCATGCCTAAGTACGAAACTAGAAGTTCCCCAATCTTACAACCCAGGACCTCTGAACATTTAAGGAGCAGAGGCTTCTCAGATTTTAGCCCAATCACCTCACTCTTGAAGAAGTTGACTTTTAGGCCTGACACTGCTTCAAAACATAGGATTGTGGCTTTTACATTTCTAACTTGATCTTCTTCTGCTCCACAAAATATGAGAGTGTCATCAGCGTATTGCAAGTGGCTGATTTCTAGGGAATTTGTAGCCATTCTGAAGCCTTCAAATAAACCTACACTCACTGCCTTCTTTATCATTTTTCCCAATGCTTCAACTACAATTAGGAAGAGAAAATGAGAAAGAGGGTCTCCTTGTCTTAGCCCCCTGCCAACCTAGAAGTAGCCCTTAGGAGACCCATTAACCAAAATAGAGAACCAAGCTGAAGAAATGCACTCCTGAATCCACATCCGCCATTTTTCCCCCAAACCCCATTCTGCCTAACATGTAATGAAGAAATTTCCAGTCCACCCTATCAAAAGCTTTCTCCAGATCTAGCTTGCAGATGATCCCCGGATTCCTCTCCTTGAGTCTTGAATGCACACACTCATTGGCCACCAAGATGTCATCCAAAATTTGCCTTTCTCTACAAAAGCACCTTGTTCGTTGGAAATTATCTTTGGCAAAATCTTTTGCATTCTCCCTGCTAGAACTTTGGTGAGGCTTTTATAGAGACTTCCCAAGAGACTGATGGGTCTATAGTCCTTGATGCCAAGGTCTCCTACCTTCTTCGGGACTAACGCGACGAAGGAAGCCCCCAAACCTTTGGACAATTTACCCCTTCACGAAAATTCATCAACAAAATCCATAACATCCTTTTTCAACATCTTCCAGAAGCACTGAAAAAATGCTATCGGATATCCATCTAGGCTTGGAGCCTTATCACCTGCAAGGTCAAAGACTGCTTGACGAACTTCCTCCTCCTCAAAATTCCTTTCGAGCCACTTCGCCTCGTCTTCTCCAATTACTTCGAAGTCTAAATTTCCCAGATGAGGTCTCTCCCAACCTTCAGCAGTAAAAAGAGATTGGAAGTAGTCTATTATGTGGGAAATTATCTCCTCTTTTTTCTCCAGCCTTTTTCCACCATCCATTATACTTTGAATTCTATTTGCCCTTCTTCTCAATGAAGCCATACCATGAAAAAACTTTGTATTTTTATCCCCTTCTTTTAGCCAATTGTATCTCGATCTTTGTTTCCATCTTATCTCCTCCTCCCTCACTTTTCTTTGAAACTCATCTTTTAGCTCCAACCTTTTCGATTCTTCTCCACTGGACAGCTGATCACTCTCTTCCTTCCATCCAAAGCTTGGATTTCTGTTAGAATTTTTTACTGCTGGAGATTCACGTCCCCAAAGTGCTCCTTTGCCCACTTTTTTATTTTTATTTTCAGCAGCTTTAGTTTTGTAGCCAGTCTATGACCTGCCCATCCTTCCACTCTAATCTCCTCCCACCATTCCTGAACCAGCTTAGGGAAATGCTCTCTCTCTAGCCACATTAGTTCGAAGCGGAAGGGTGAAGGTCCCCATCTTTCACTTTCCGAGTCTAGTAGAATCAGGCAATGGTCCGAAACTGGCTTAGGCAAAGCAATCTGGATGACCTCCGGATAAATTTCCAACCAATCTGTGGAGACCAAGAATCTATCCAGCCTGGACATAACTGGATTGCTTTGATGGTTAGACCAAGTGAATGAAGCTCCACCCATTTGCAAATCCACCAAAGAGTGAGAGTTGATCCAATCAGAGAAGCGCCTCATTTCTCCTGTTAGATTTTTCCCTCCTCGTTTTTCACTTGGGAATCTGATGATGTTCCAGTCCCCACTGAGACACCACGGCCCACTCCGTCTCCCCTTAACCATATCCAACTCTTTCCAAAATTCGTCCCTTTTCTGACTGTTATTTGGACCATACACCGAGGTGATAAGCCATTTTTTATTGTTCAGAAGGTCCTCCACCAGAACTGAGAGGGAGAAAACATCCACCCAGCTAGCTGCTAACCACAAACACAAACCCTGTGTCCCAAAGAGTCAGCAGCCCTCCTGAGGCACCCACTGCTTCTGCTGCAACAGATTCTACATGTTTTCTTCCTCAGATCTCTTTAACTACTCTGTCAAAGACTTCTTTCAATTAGATTCTTGCAAGATAACTATTTGGGCCTTCTGACTTCTTACCATTTCTTTCACCACCAATCTGCGCACAACTCGCCCAAGACCACGGACATTCCATGAGAGCACCTTCATTTAGAACTAAAAGGAGCCCCCTGAATTTTCCCCCCCTTTCTTCTAGATATCATTATCATAATTAATTGAACAATATAAATTGTTTACTCTCCCTAACCCCCTTCCTTATGGACTTGCTGCCCTCCCTTTCTACTCGGTTTTGCTTCTCCCTGGCTTTTACAAATTTCACTAATGGGTTCCATCCATCGCCAGATCCCTCTATTGTTACTCCAACAAAGTGGGCACAATAAACAATTTCCTAGGGTGTACACTGCAACTCGGCCTCGTCCTCTTCACCAATTGAACAACCTACAAAACTGTTGAGGTCTTCCCTTGCCCCAGAAAACCCTCCAAAACTGAACATAATTGAGCCTATTTCAGCATGTCGTTGCTCATGAATGAAGGTGATAAACCTCTCTGCTCCCCGGAATTTGTTGGCTTGCTGAATTTTTGACCCTCGACCCAATGGAGGAGCTAACCTGGATCCCCGCAATGCAAGGAGCTTGCATTCCTCACTTATGTTGTACGGAGATCCAGCCCTGCGAATCTCTGGTAGGGGTTCGGACTAGGATTCTGATATCGTCCCTCTTCCCTGATCTGCAATCTTCGCACTTCCCTGTTGCAGAACGCCAGCTCCCTTCGCTGGCTCTCGTTTCCCTTTTCCTTCTGGTTTCTTCTTCTGTGCGCTCCACTCCTGTCCTGAAGGTGCTTCTTGGTGTCGTGGCCCACTCCCCTGATATCTCCCCCTCCAATGAACATTTTACTGTGTCTACGAAAGCCCTTGAGTCCCCAATTGTCTGCTTGATCTCTTCTCCATCAACGGAGCTTTCCTGGACGGTAGCCGCCTCTGCGTCGGAGAAATTCCCCTTGTCTGGCGATGTCTCTTGCACCTTATGCACTTTCGCTTAGGGTGGCAGGAGCTCCAGCTCTCCATCTTCGATTTCGACATTAGCCCTTGAGACGAGCCCTAGCCCTTTAAAACATTTATCCTTTGAGTCGGATCCTCCAGGCCCAACACAAAGGAGTCCATGGGCTTTAAGTGACTTACAGCCCAGTCAGCCATCTTGGTCCATTACGACCACATTCGAGACTAGGCCTTTCTTTTCCATCGAAAAGGCAGATGATCTAAATTTTGAAATGGGGCTGCTGACGTTGTCATCGTCTTCCTCCCACAGTCCCTGTTCAGCCCTGCAACTGCATCTGGGTACCTCCTTCTGCTCCTTTCTTCTCATCCTTGATATTGCTTTTTCCCCTTCCAGTTTGTCTTCTTCCTCTTTCTCCATAGACACCATGAACTTCAGGTCATCCACCCAGATTGGCACCTGCAAAGGAAGTGTGGTGGAGCTGTTGAGCAAAACCTGCACCCTCCCTTCCTTGAGAACCTCCTCGTCTCAGGTTCTAGCATCCACTTCCACTATTTTGCTAACACAATCTCCTACAAGCCGAAACACTCCTTCATGCCAAGCCTGAAGAGGAACTCCTTTAACTTTAACCCAGATGGGTTTTGGTGGCGAGCCCAACACCTCCATTCATCTATCTATCATAGAGAATGGAGAGGAGCCTCCCATTGCTGCAATATTGCGGAGGAAAGCATCCACCTCACTGGAAGAAAATAGCTGCAACCAGACCACCTGTTCATCCAACTTCTGCAGTTTGAGGGGCAGCTGACCACAGCACTTACAGATCTAGGATTCTATTTGTTCGATGCCCCTACTGATCTTGCTTTCAAGAATCCCACCAGGCTGTTGAAGAGAGATCTCTTCTGCTCCTTGACTACCCACCGTGTCACCCTCACACCTTTACATGTGCCTTCTTCCACTATCCAACCAGCAACTCCTGCTCTATTAGGCCTTTCTTCTTCTCCTTTCTTACTCCTCTGATCTTGGACTTCTCGTGTGGTGTTCTCCCAGCCAGAAAGAGGATTGCTTAAAGGTTTTCCAGTCCCTCTTTGAGCTGTCATCTCCTCCTCTTGTAAATGTTGGGGCAAAACTGAGCCAAGTTGGCCTGTAGCTTCCTTCCTCCACAGACTCTGCCTTCTGCCATTGCAACTGCTCTCTCTCCGCTTCTCTTAGGGTTGCAAATCTGACAAATGCAAAACCCCTATTGCTATTGTCCCTCTTACTTTAGGGATAAACACATCTTGTATTCTCCCTGCTCTCCAGAAGATTGCTTCTATCTCAAATCTGGATACTTGGAGAGGAAGGTTTGAAACAAAAACTGAGAAGGACTCCTCCGTGATCTTCCAAATCTGTGCTGGGAGAGGCTTTTTGTGAGAATATCTCTCTTCTAGACTTCTCACTGTACTAAACTTTTCCATTAATGAAGCTGAATTGTTGATTTGTTCTTCTTAGCTAGCCTATAGTTTATCATATGAGAGTGTACTTAATACAATGAACCACAGTCATGAAACCTAATTCACTGCTTTCCAAGCATAAGATGCTCACTCTAGTCCAATTTGAAGGAATTAAGGTTTGTTTTCCTTTTTTTCTTTCTTTTTGGAGGTTCCTTTAATGTGACTCTAATAAACATCGTTCACTCATTCAACCCAATCGCATATACCAAAAAAGTGTATGGTCAGTGCCATCAGAAGTAAGTACCTCCAAGGTTCAAAACAGTGGTATGGGTGGGTCCATTGGTTGGTCAAAATATACCTTCGTATCAGTCCGTAGCAATGTAACATTTCTTTCAAGCCCCAAAATATTCTAAAGATATCCAAAAACCTTAAAGTACACAAATATTAGATTCTAATGTGTTTCTCAGTAGGCATGGTATATGGTACGTATCAGACCTTAGAAGGTACATTTCTTACTAGTGCAAAGCGAATAGGTGTGCATCAGACCTTAGAAGGTCTGCAGGTAGGTCTTGTATGCTGTCTGATTCTGAACTATCCTCTAATCAGGTTGAGTGATGCCATCTACTCTGGTAGCTACACAAGCACAGAAGTATGAAATTATTTTTTAAAATGAAATTCAAAAGTGAAGCTAATGAAGCAAGAACATGACTGGACATGAATTGTAGAGTTGGCATATAGAATTATTATTGACTCCTGAGTCCTAGTTTCTCAGACGCAGTACCTATTAAAGTAAAAAATATTATTTTTAACCTAAAATAGCTCAAAATGTCCAACTAGAGTAGTTATAGTTGTGTTCTTGCTCCATTAACTTCCTTCCCTAAAAAACCCAAATAAAATCAAGTGAAATGGAAAAAAAAAAACACGTTTGCAGTCTATCAAGTTGCCTTTGTTGGTCCATATCAATCTGTTTCGGCCCTTGAATATCAAGCTCTTACGAATGAATATATGGTTGGTGCAAGTGAATTTTGTATCGAACAATACTGCATAATTAGCATACCGATAGTCACCAATATGCAACCCACATCGGCCGATATTTTAAAACTTCCATCACTGTTAGGTTTCTTTTTTCTAATGGCAACTTGACTAGACACCGCAGTGAACATCCCTTATAAAAAATTATTAATATATATAAGCGCCAACCTCATCGCCATGAAAAGATCACCTCATTTCCAATATTCCCCCTAAGGTACGACAAATTTCCAACTTCTTTTCCTTTGATCACTACCAAGACACCTTCTAAAACATTCATGTACCATCTTACAGCCATCATGTCAAAAGTGCAAAAATATATAAGATTTTTCTTCAAATCCATAACATGATGCACATCAGTCAAAGCTTTAACCCCATCATGCATCTTAATTATTACCTCTCAGATTCCAATGGCTTTGCAAGAGATATCATTTCTCTCAAGGGCTTGTTCCACCATTGAAGACCATGTAATTTTATCTTCTATTGATGCAACCCCTAAATGCTCCCATAGCACTCATTTTTGTAACCATCCTTCCTAGTTTTACCTCACATCCACCTCAACATGCTCATCTCGGCTACACTCGTCTTGTGCATCTTCATTGGCCAACATTCTGCTCCATAAATCATACTTTGTTTAATCGTTATTCTGTAAAAATTTCCCTTCAATCTTGCTGATATACACTAATTACAAAGCACTCCAAAATAAAGTCTCAACTTCAACCATCCTGCTCTTATCCTATGTTCGACAGCTTCCTCAATCTCTCCACCCTTACTAATTATCAAGCCAAGGTATCGGAATGAATCTCTTTGTGGTATCTCTTGAGATTTAATTCTCACGGTAGCTTCAGCTCTTTATCCATGCCCATTGAAGTTGTAATCCATATATTATCTTTGAAAGCCCTTGTATTCGAAGGCATCCAGTCATCTCTCAAGTTTGCATTCACGCCATCTCTAGATTCATCCACCAACACCATATCATCTACGAACAACATACACCAAAGTACTTCCTCTTGAATACAAATAGTTGACTCATCCATAATCAATGTAAAGAGATAAGGGCTTAAGGTAGACCCCTAATGCAAACCTATGGTCACTAAAAACTCATCGGTCCCTCCACAGGCAGTTCTCACATTCATTACTGCTCCCTCGTATATGTCTTTAATGATTTCAACATAACCTCTTGGAACACTAATTTTTCGCAACATTAATATTAAGGATAAAAGCCATGCTTCCAACACTAGAAATTTAGACAACTTTTATTCCATTTACAGCATCATAGCCAATATGAACAATCAACACAAGAAGCAAAAACGTAACAAACATATAACTACATTCACATTACCTAGAAGTGAGACACAATTATAAACGGACATAAATAAGTTGCATAAATAGAAATATACAACAACAAAAGGGAAAACTTACCATTCCTGGGCCCTCTGTGCATGGACCACCCACTAAAGCAATTATGCGTGCACCAGTGCCAGGCAAGCATGCTCCAAGCAGACCTGCTGCTACACTCAATGCAACACCTGTGCATCGTGATGCCCTGTTACCAGATTGCACCGGCCATAGATCTATTTGTAGCTCGTCTAATAGCTGGGACAAAATAAAATTATGAAAAAATTTATATATCTCAGTTCCAAGTTTCCAACTATAGAGCTCCATACATACAAATGTAAACCAAATATACATGCCAAAAATAACAAGAGCCCCTTAACATCAAAAGCTTTATTGCCTCTCCATCTTAAAATGTAAACCAAAAAAATTCAAATCCAAATAAAGGTGCAACAAGATGTATCCATGACTCCATGTTGAAAATAGTTTAAATAATTCGCCCGAACAAATGGTTATTAACCTTGTCCAATGTTCGTGCTGCAAAATATAGAAAACCAAATCAATTAGGATCCCAAATACATTTCTTTATCGCCTTTTTGCCCCATATCTCATCACCAATGATAGACACCAATACTGTTATGTACTCATTAAGCAGGTAAAACAATCTCATTTGACCTTTTTTTTCCATGTACTACTCAATCTTCATGCAATATGTAAATCACTCCTAAGCACAGAATGAAAAGAAGATCCAAAATGTACCCAATTAAATCACTAATACTCAATCCTCATTCAACAAGAACTATACACAAGTAATAGCATTGACTCCTATGAATTTGGCACAATTAAACACAATAAAACCCAACAAGCAATTAAACACATTCCAACCCAAATAACAAATAAATCCTTCATAAAGCATCTAAAATCCAATAAACAATAACAGCGATGATGAAGGCAACTCTTCTAGGCAGCATGGAACAAAATATTTATGTAGCGGCCGATATATTAAGCATAGCGGTCATGGTCACTACACTAAATTGAAAATATCGCCGTTGCAGTATAAAACCTAGCCGAGCCAAGTGATTTTCAGTTAAAACATTGTTTTCCCTATTTCTCCAAATGCGCAAGATAATTGGAGTGAATGGCTGCACTGTGTCTTACGGAGACAGAATCAGTGGATCGTTTGTTTGTTTCTTGTTCTTTTGCCTGATCTCGTTGTGGACTTCTATTGCTGGTTCAATTGCAGTTGAGTTTTGTCAAACTTTTTGCAGTCTTTGTAACAGGCTAGAAGACTAGGGATAGACTCCCTCGGGGAAGGATTATGTGGAGAGTTCTATTCCTTGTGGCCCTATGGTTGATTTGGAAGGAGAGTAATATGAAATGCTTCGAAGGGTTGTCATCTTTAAAAGATGTTATTCTGCATAAAATTAAATTGCAAGTGGCTACTAGGATGACTCTTCTTTCAGATTTTAAAGGCATATTGGTAGATTCTATGGTGAGTAGTTAGAAAGAAGTGGCTTCTTCGGGCCCTTGTAAAGCTCCTATTCTCAAGAGTCAAACTCCTCTAGGTTTTCTCAAACTCAACTTTGATGGGAGTGGTGTCATTAATCCTGACCCTTCCCTTTGGGTTTTCGCAAACACAAGTTTGATGGGATTGTTGTTGGTAATCCTTGCAATTCTGGCCTTGGTGGTGTTATAAGAGATTACTTAGCCAAGAGTATTCTTTCCTTCTCTAGCCCTTTCAGTGTTTGCTCTGTGAATGAAGCAGAGACTAATCTGTTAAGAAAGGGTTTTCGCCAAGTTAATCGAGCTATAAGCTGTGCTTCGAGCTCTACTAAGCTGCCTTGGCATTTGGCAAATGTCACAGAGGAGGTTAAGAGGTTATTTTATTTAGCTTCAAAGCTTAACGTCTCTTTCTCAATTATGAAGAGGTCTGCAATGACATGACAGATATTCTTGCCAAAGAGGGTGTTGGAGATCAGATACTGCCGTGGACATTGCCCCTTGATAATGCTTTTTGCATTCTGGGTATGGCATGACTAGGAGGCAATAGGGGAAATTTATGATGACCCCCTAAGAATTTTAATTTTTTTTCACATACAGGCCTCCAAAGGGAAATTTTCTGGTTCTGCCCTGTTCAGGAGTTCAACCATGAGTGTTGACTGTGTTAGTGGGATGCAGGATGGTTGTTTTTATTGCTTAACTTGGTTATATGGCTTTTCTGCTACTTAGCTTTAATAAGATTCAACCATTCAAAATATCAAACCAAATAAATTACAACTGGGAGATGGGATGATTCACCGAATTGAGCGTGTATTCACAATCCGAAGCCGGAAGCAGAAACCGATGAATGATATTTGGGTTGAGCCCATTCTGTACTCCCCTGGGGCCTCGGCTCCCCGCCACAAGTCCCAACTGCTCCAAAATCTGATCTTTTGTCAAGTCCTTACTCCCCCTGAACACATAAACTTTCGACAAATCAGCGAACCCCAGTTCGTGAACGTGCACTTGCGTCCCAAAGGAGATGAACCCAACAAGTGCGTGATCCGGCAGCAGCCCAATTGCCTGTCGCAGCGCTGATTTGACAAACCCCATCTCCTCTTCAATGATGCAAATGTCGAGGACGAAGAGGAAGACTGGGGGCGGCGGGGGGGCGGCATCAGAGGCAAGTGGGGCGTACTCAACAGTGGTGTACTGGGGGTAGAGCTCGGCGGGGACATTGGTCTCGCTGATCATGGCGTAGTGCTGAGGGAAGTGGTTCCGCTGAAAGCAGAAGGGGCAGATCCAGATCTTGGCGGAGTAGTCCACGAAAGAGTAGGAATTTAGGGTGGACACGCAGGACCTGCAGCGGAGTGGGAGGTAAGGGAGGACGGGGATCTCCGGCGAGGGGCGGATCGGGGAGATCGCGGCGGAGATGGGGACGACGCATTTGCTAGCATCGACTTTGGATCTGGGCCACACGTTCCAGGTCATGCGGACAGCGTCGACGCCGTCCACGTCTGCGGTGGAGCCGGCCATTTCAGCCATCTCTCCTCCTCTTGCTTGCTCTTCTTCTTCTTGTAAAGGAGAACCTAGATATTAGGGTTTACGGAGAGAAGAGAGGAGTTTGGATTCAGGAGGGCTTTAGGGTTTAGGAATTTGGAGGGTTTTGGAATCTGGGATTGGGTTTGCTGCTTCGTTGTTTGTATTTTGAAGAGAGAGAGAGAAAGGGTGATGCGACGCCGCCTGTTTTCTCGATGGAAACGCTTTTTCCATTCAGTCAGCGGGAGAGAGGATAGAGGAGGAAGGAAATTTAAGTAAAAAGGAACCTTTCAAAATAGTGTTAAGAGTGAGTGGGGAAAATGGACAATGACCGTACAATAGACTTAATCCTGACAATCACCCTGTTGTAATTACTGCATAAGTATTTATGGATAGGGGTGAAAGTAGCATGCAAAAGTAATAAAACGGTAAAAGCAACGATTTTATCCTTATTTATGTGAGCAAAGATATCTCACATTGCAAGGAATGTAGGATATTATATTACATGATATCCTATGTCTATATCTCAAGATTATCCTTTCTCGCTGAAACGCAAAGGATATTTTAACTACGAATTCAGAATGTTGTTTTACCGTGTTTTGACTGTTTGTTGGCTGTTGTGGGATCTTACATAAGTTTACATTAATAATTCTCTTATTACATAAATTTATATTAATAATAACCCTCTCCAGTTCAGTGTTTTGATTACATTATCCGGCATTTTATAATAGGGAATTGATTAGGTGCGAAGTGTTCTCACCATTGGCATGCGAAGTCGAATCTCGACCGTCCAATTGCGATGTAGATATGACGGTGGGAGTCAATGAGATAAAACTATTCCAAAAGGGCAAAAGCCCTCCAAACAAAAACAGTAGCTCCCGCTCCTGCTCAACGAAAAAGGGGGAAACAAGGGGAAACACAAAGACGAATGGGCTCTTCTCCTTCGACCCCGACGCATGGCTCCGGCTCCGGCTCCTCTGCGCAGATCAAAGGGCTTTTGCTGACGGTCATCTTCTTCCCCTTCTCATTTCATCTTCGACACTGCTCCTTTTCAATCGACGAAAACCTAGGGTGCGAGCTCGCCTTTGACGAACGACCAGGAGAACCTCTGTTCCTCTTCTCATTTCTTCTTCAACAAGTACAAGCGGTCTTCCCCATCTCTTCTGTCATCCTCGACGCCTCAGCTTCAACCGGACTCTTCCCCTTCTCATTGCTTCTTCAACGAAAAAAGAGGGAAAAGCCTGTCTGGTTCTTTTAGACGGTTTTTTTCTTCCCCTGCACTGCTGTAAGTCCGGACTCAAATCTGTCGAGCTCGGATCCTCTCCACCTCATTTTCTGCTTGGAAAGGTAAATAATCTCTTTCTTTGTTATTGTGATCTTTTTTACTCTTTGGTTTCAGAACCGTGGGTATGAGCAGATGAAGTCGGAACACTGATGAAGACGATACAAGCATTATCATTTTATTTTATTTCTTTCAAAAACCTTGATTTAGTGTTATTTTACAATCCCAAATAAAAAATCTGGTGATAATTTCCATCTAATTTTTTTTAATCATAGAAATTTTTTTAATTACTTGTTTGAATCCTGATTATTTTTATTTAGTAGATTTCTCCCGAGTTTAACTTACTGCAAACAAGCTTGGCCATGTCATCGTCAAATTCTAATTCCAATCAATGGGTGCCAAAGTGCTCATGTGGTGATATGATTTGTTTGACCTCTCATACAACGTCTAATCCAAATAGAAAGTTTTGGAGATGTCCTAATTGAAAAGTAAGTGTTTCATATGCGTTTATTTAGCAATAATGCTATGATGTACTGATTAGAGGTTTGTTTTGTTGTTTTGATTTTTTTTTTTTTTTTTTTTTTTTTTTTTTTTTTTTTTTTTTTTTTTTGCAGCATGAACATGATTGCGGAAGCTTCAAATGGAAAGATGAAATTGACAAGGAAAAGAATCTAGCAGCAATGATCGAAGATATGAAAAAGATGATGGATAGGCAGAATGAGATTTTATAGGCAGTAGTTGAAGAGATAAAACATGCATCCGAAGAAAGGAAGAAATCATATAAAAGAATTTATCTAGTGATATTTTTGTGTTGTCTTATGAGTGTAATTTGCATGTTGAAAATATTATGTTAAAATATGTCTTTAAGAACTGGATGAAGGAAGTGTTGAATGGATGTTGTATATGTTGACAAAATTTAATCCAATGAATGTTAGCCCAATAGTATATATGGTTATCCTCTCATGTTTATTGTTGTCTCCTGATTTGTGACATTGTAAGTCACATTGCGTGCTACTTTTTCTAAATACATGTTACACTACAGAATGAACACCACCTTTTAGACAATCAACACTACAATGGACTCAATAAACTTTGCCGAGTACCCCTGTTTAGGACAGTTTTTAGCCCACTTGCTGATGTTTTTTTTTTTTCTGAAATTTGGGGAGTTCCAAGTCCATGTGATCATCTTAAATTCTGTTAATTTTCAGGTAATTACAACCACGTTTGCGATCTTTACAACCGTCGCACTTTTTCAACTCGGTTTAAAAAATCTGCACTACCCTTGCCGAGTACCCCTGTTTAGGACAGTTTTTAGCCCACTTGCCGATGTTTTTTTATTTTTTCTAAAATTTAGGGAGTTCCAAGTCCATATGATGAACTTAAATTCCGCTAATTTTCAGGTAATTACAACCACGTTTGGGATTTTTACAACCGTCACACTTTTTCAACTCGGTTTAGAAAATCTGCACTACCCTTGCCGGGTACCCCTGTTTAAGACAGTTTTTAGCCCACTTGCCGATGTTTTTTTTTTTTTCTGAAATTTGGGGAGTTCCAAGTCCATGTGATCATCTTAAATTCTGCTAATTTGCAGGTAATTACAACCACTGCCGCGGTTTTTACAACCGTCGCACTTTTTCAACTCAGTTTAGAAAATCTGCACTACCCTTGCCGGGTTCCCATGTTTAGGATAGTTTTTAGCCCACTTGCCATTTTTTTTTCTGAAATTTGGGGAGTTCCAAGTCCATATGATGAACTTAAATTCTACTAATTTTCAGGTAATTACAACCACATTTGGGATTTTTACAACTGTCGCACTTTTTCAACTCGGTTTAAAAAATCTGCACTACCCTTGCCGGGTACCCCTGTTTAGGACAGTTTTTAGCCCACTTGCCGATGTTTTTTTTTCTGAAATTTGGGGAGTTCCAAGTCCATGTGATCATCTTAAATTCTGCTAATTTGCAGGTAATTACAACCACGTTTGTGATTTTTACAACCGTCGCACTTTTTCAACTCGGTTTAGAAAATCTGCACTACCCTTGCCGGGTACCTCTGTTTAGGACAGTTTTTAGCCCACTTGCTGATGTTTTTTTTTTTTCTGAAATTTGGGGAGTTCCAAGTCCATGTGATCATCTTAAATTCTGCTAATTTTCAGGTAATTACAACCACGTTTGGCGATTTTTACAACGGTCGCACTTTTTCAACTCGGTTTAAAAAATCTGCACTACCCTTGCCGGTACCCCTGTTTAGGACAGTTTTTTAGCCCACTTGCTGATGTTTTTTTTTTTTTTCTGAAATTTGGGGAGTTCCAAGTCCATGTGATCATCTTAAATTCTGTTAATTTTCAGGTAATTACAACCACGTTTGCGATTTTTACAACCGTCGCACTTTTTCAACTCGGTTTAAAAAATCTGCACTACCCTTGCCGGGTACCCCTGTTTAGGACAGTTTTTAGCCCACTTGCTGATGTTTTTTTTTTTCTGAAATTTGGGGAGTTCCAAGTCCATGTGATCATCTTAAATTCTGCTAATTTGCAGGTAATTACAACCACGTTTACGATTTTTACAACCGTCGCACTTTTTCAACTCGGTTTAAAAAATCTGCACTACCCTTGCCGGGTACCCCTGTTTAGGACAGTTTTTAGCCCACTTGCTGATGTTTTTTTTTTTTCTGAAATTTGGGGAGTTCCAAGTCCATGTGATCATCTTAAATTCTGCTAATTTGCAGGTAATTACAACCACGTTTGCGATTTTTACAACGGTCGCACTTTTTCAACTCGGTTTAAAAAATCTGCACTACCCTTGCCGGGTACCCCTGTTTAGGACAGTTTTTAGCCCACTTGCTGATGTTTTTTTTTTCTGAAATTTGGGAGTTCCAAGTCCATGTGATCATCTTAAATTCTGCTAATTTGCAGGTAATTACAACCACGTTTACGATTTTTTACAACCGTCGCACTTTTTCAACTCAGTTTAAAAAAATCTGCACTACCCTTGCCGGGTACCCCTGTTTAGGACAGTTTTTAGCCCACTTGCTGACGTTTTTTTTTTTTTTTTTCTGAAATTTGGGGAGTTCCAAGTCCATGTGATCATCTTAAATTCTGCTAATTTGCTGGTAATTACAACCATTGCCGCGATTTTTACAACCGTCGCACTTTTTCAACTCGGTTTAAAAAATCTGCACTACCCTTGCTGGGTACCCCTGTTTAGGACAGTTTTTAGCCCACTTGCTGATTTTTTTTTCTGAAATTTGGGAGTTCCAAGTCCATGTGATCATCTTAAATTCTGCTAATTTGCAGGTAATTACAACCACGTTTACGATTTTTACAACCGTCGCACTTTTTCAACTCAGTTTAAAAAATCTGCACTACCCTTGCCGGGTACCCCTGTTTAGGACAGTTTTTAGCCCACTTGCTGATTTTTTTTTTTTCTGAAATTTGGGGAGTTCCAAGTCCATGTGATCATCTTAAATTCTGCTAATTTGCTGGTAATTACAACCATTGCCGCGATTTTTACAACCGTCGCACTTTTTCAACTCGGTTTAAAAAATCTGCACTACCCTTGCTGGGTACCCCTGTTTAGGACAGTTTTTAGCCCACTTGCTGATTTTTTTTTTCTGAAATTTGGGGAGTTCCAAGTCCATGTGATCATCTTAAATTCTGCTAATTTGCAGGTAATTACAACCACTGCTCGATATATATTTCTGTTACGTTACTCTTGTGAAGAACAGTGACTACAGATTGTGAGATCAATGAGTGGGATATTCTGTTGAGAGTAGAAAATTATAGAAGAAGATGTATTGGTTACTTGATATACTGCGGTGTGTTCAAAGGTGTATTTACGACGATAATTACCGGAATCCGACACCGGATGTTTTAGCTCAGAAGGAACCTACAAGAACATTGCCACCAAGGCAGCGGGAAACTCTGTTGATTCAGTCAGACCTACTACTATCTCAAAACCAACAGAAAAGCCATCTGGTTCATATGCAATACCATCAAATTGGAGATCACCTACTAATGTGCTTCCTGCTGATCATATTCCTAGCGATATTAAGCATGTAATAGAGAAGTACCAGGTTCCACAAGTTCTAAAGAAACGCATATCCACAATATCAAATTATGAGGATTGCTCTGCTCTATGGTGAGAACAACTACATATATCAACGTTTGCGAGAGAATAGGACACCGAAGCAAAGCACCTTGAAAATGGCTCCTCGAAACAAATAGGGGTGTGGAGCACCTCTTTCATTTAAAACAAATGAGCATAATACATTACAAAGTCCAACATCAAAACAACATTAGCATTAATATGAAACTACAAAAGTCTAACTATCAACAAGAGTCTAACCACAAAAGTCTAACATTAGCATTCATCAAAACAACCTATGGAGCACCTCAACTAATTACAAGTCAAAATGTAGTAACAACCACCAACCACCACAACTATCAACAATAAAAAAACACAAATGTGACACAAATGTTCTCCACCAATTGAACCATTACTAGTTGCAACAACATAAACCTGTGGTGCACATCTTCATTTGAAGCCTACAAAAGAAAATTGTATAAGTCATTAGTATTCATATAAACTGAAATATATGTCAGTGAACTACATAAATAAAATATCTCTTTCTACAACGTAATTGCATACCTAAATCTGTGTCAAAGTACCATCATCGGAAATAACCCTTTCCAAGCCCTCACATTCAATAAGGTCCTCGTCCTCGTCTTCTAAAATACTCCCATCATTTCCAGAAACATGATCTATAGGACTGAAGAAGAATAGAAAGCACAATCTTTATGATAATAAAATTTAAAATCAAATATAAAAATTGTAATGTTAAAAACAAATTATACCTCTTGACAATCATAGGACAATTGCGCATGTCATGTGCAACGTCACGCCTGCTACATCCACCACAAAGCCGAGGTTTTCTCATTGCTTTTTCCTTAGAAGACTTCAATCTCTTTGGACGACCTTTTGTCTTCGCATTCTTTGGCGCAAGATATCTCTCTTCATGGCAAGTCCCCTTGTCTTTTCTCTAACTGTTATCTTTTGTTGTTACTTCATTTTCATTTATCTCACGAATACTCTTCTTTAACTCTTGTAAAACCTTCTTCGCATGTTGGTATGCTGTTTTACACATGGACGCCTCATCAACGACTACTACAGCATCATATGATAAATCTCCATGTCGTTCAAGCAATGAACCATCACATGAAAAGCATGTTCTGCTGTCAGATTCATCGTCTATTCTTGCGAACCTTGTCCATCTTTTTAAAATATTCCGTTGAGACAATTCATAAATTTTCTCTTGTTTGAAAACACAGATGATATGTCCACATGGAATTCCTCGAATCTCAAATAATTGACATGAACATTTTGCTTCTTTGTCGTCTTTTTTGAAAAGGACGGTTCGTTCAATTTCTTTATTATTTTTTAATGAAGAAACATTATAGACACGTTGCTCGATGTCATCATATATGAGCTCAACGATGCCGCATGTTATGTAACAAAATTGTTCTTGAAACTTGTAGAACATCTTTTTCATATATATTTCAGACATTTTCTTCTCCATTGGCAGATCTGTCATCAATTTTGGTCTTCCATTTATAGTGTCATGATCAGCCTTCAATTGACGATACTTTTGAGTTGCGATGCCTCGCTCATATCGCAACATAAAATCATATAAACCATTCTTTTGTGTCACGTATTGCTTAAGGAATGCATTTATACTCTCACTTCTTGAAGTTGTAGACGTCCCTCCAAAAAATATGTCTCTCAAGTACGTTGGCACCCACATCTCATGAATATTGTACATCGAATGCAGCCATTCATTGTCTACAAGATCAAAATCTTTCAACATATCCTTCCAATCCATCTCAAATTGTTCTCTTGTGATAGAATTGTATGCAATCTTCTTAAATTTTTTGATGAAGTTCGGATTATGAATCGCAATTCCACCCAAATTCCTTTGTAAATTCTGCATAATGTGCCACAAGCAATAACGGTGGCATGTGGTGGGAAAAACGAACTTGATCGATTTTGTCATTGCAGAATCTTGATCCGTTAAGATCGCCTTTGGCGGGTCCCCTTGCATTGCTTCAATCCATTTGTTAAAAACCCACACAAATGTATCAAAAGTTTCATTTGATATTAGACAACATCCAAATAATATTGATTGATCATGGTGATTAATTCCGGTGAACACACCAAAAACAAGACCGTATCTATTTGTATTGTATGTTGTATCAAATGAAACAACATCCCCAAATTCTGAATATGACTTCTGAAAATAGTAATCAGCCCAAAACACATGTTTAATGTGATCATCATCATCTTTCTCAATAGCAAAATAACATCTTGGGTCTCTCTCTTTCATTTGTTTAAAGTATTCAAAGAACATTTCACCATCTTCATCTTTTGTTTCTTCCCTTTTGTTTCTAATTTGATTTCGAAAATCTGTCTCAGTAAAACCAACTTTATCCCTCCCACCCGCCTGTAGCTCTAGAAGTGTCATTTGATCCCTTGGCCGTAAATTAGCAGCCCCATAAGTATAGATCAATTTTTTCTTGGGAGCGCTGACTATACGGTGTGATCGTAGCATATGAGTCTTTCTAGGAGTACTTAATAAATGAGTATGTTCCACAACAATTTTAAACACCACCCATTGCCCCTCCTTTGTTTTTTTTAATTTGAAGGTATGCCCCACAATTTTCCGGTGTTTCTGAGTTCCGTCTCTACTGTATAGAGACAGCACCTAATTTTTCATTCCTAGAACCTTCTTTGGAGCAAACAAATTTTTTCCTCACAACGCTACTGTTCACCCTTGTCTCAGAGCTTCATCTGATACTAAAACCCGCCAATTTCGCATAAATGTTATAAGCGTCGTAAGCCTCCTCTATGTTATCATAAATAAATCCAACTTTGGGTATTATCTCCTCCTCAACTTGTGGTATAAATGTCTTAATTGGTAAAGATGGACCTGTTTTGTTCTTTTAGACGGTTTAAGGACAACAATAGAACCACGCCACGAGAATACATGAAAAAAAAAATATATAACTAATAAGAACTTGATAAATCATTTGAGGAGAGGTTTTTTGGGAATACGATGAAGCTTAAAAAAGACAGGAAACGCCAAAAACAAGAACTTTAAATAAAGATGGATTATGAAAGAAATAAAAAAAAAAAAACATGAGATTTCTAAATCACAGAGCATGCATTCATGTTATGATAATGTTCCAGATTTTAAAGGGCCTGAGAAATCATAAGACGAGGTGGTCAGAATCAGGCGAGTTGAAAAATATGTACACTTTCGACCATAAGCCAAGCAGCGCGTCATAGGAAAAATTTCACATGACATCTACAAAAAAAAGCACCAAATCACATGGACAGGGAGAGAGGGAAACCTACAAAAGCTCGCTTGGGATGGACGCCTCACATGGGAATGGTTACTGTGAGAGGGTTGTGACATCGATGGGAATGAACGTCCCTGACGGCCATGTGCCATGAAACTGAGATGGGGATGGCTGCTGCGAGGGGGTCCAGACCTGGAGGCACAGTTGGAGAGCTGGGTCTTTTGCTTCCATTTGGGGACAGAATGGTTGGACGCCAGGGAGGACCCTTAAACACTAGGTTCGAGTTGGGTCTTCTGTGTCCAAATGAGTTCCCTTTTCTGCGTCCATTTGAGAAGATCTGAGGTGGGGAGGATCTAGGCCGCGATGGAGCAGATGGAGGGGAAGAGAAGATGGAGCGGATTTGAGGCGGGCCAGATTCTGAGGCGTAGAGGACGATCAGAGGAGAGGGGGGAGAAAAAGAAGCAGAGATAAATGAGATACTCCAATCCTTTTTTCGTTGAAGAAGATCTGCGTAGAGGAGCCGGAGCCGGAGCCAGGCGTCGGGGTTGAAGGAGAAGAGCCCAATCGTCTCCTAGGTTTTCGTCGATTGAAAAGGAGCAGTGTCGAAGATGAAATGAGAAGGGGAAGAAGATGACAGTCAGCAAAAGCCCTTTGATCTGCGCAGAGGAGCCGGAGCCGGAGCCATGCGTCGGGGTCGAAGGAGAAGAGCCCAGTTGTCTTTGTGTTTCCCCCTTTTTTCGTTGAGCAGAAGCGGGAGCTACTGTTTCTGTTTGGAGGGCTTTTGCCCTTTTGGAATAGTTTTATCTCATTGACTCCCACCATCAGATCTACATCGCAATTGGACGGTCGAGATTCGACTTCGCATGCCAATGGTGAGAACACTTCGCACCTGATCAATTCCCTTTATAATATCAGTCCTCTATTATCTGACCATAGTCTACAATTACAATGGGTGATGAAGTTGTCCCATTGTTTGATTCCCACCTTCTTCGAAGCTTTGACAACACTGACAACACTCACAATATGTTCGGGCAATGAGAGGTTCTCTTGCATATCTCAAATCCAAAGATTTAAACTTAGGCGCAAGATGTGATATCCTATGACCATAAGATATTGCAATGTATGATATCTTACGATCACGAATGAGGGTAAAATCGTCACTTTCATCTATCCTTTTGAGTACGAACAACTCTACAGGCATTTCATTTTTTCCAACAATTCTAGGGCGATTTCTAGATTTAAGGCTTGTTGTATGGTCATTATACTTTTGAGGGTTTTACGGAAAAATTCTCGGTAGGTGACCGTTGCACGAAAAAGTCCATCCAAATTTAAGAGGTACAAAAGGGGTCTGTGAGACCATATTTGGTTTATTTTCTTTTTTCTTTTATTTGAAAGAAGCAACCTTATTGTCGCCTGTCTCTATGGAGACAAGACTAGCGTCGCTCCCTATCTCTTCCTCGTCCAAGTCCTTTATAGTAGTCTTCTCCGTTCACAGTCTACCGTCAAAACGACGAAGACTACAAGGAAGACAAATCAAACCATCAAAACGAAGAAGAAAAAGACATGTCTTCATTTTTTGAATCTCTCTTTTTCCATCTCTTTCTATTTTTTAATTTTATTTTATTGCTTTGAGTTTTCTTTCATTTGTGCAGATATCCTAAGTGGATATTGTGAGCCATTGCCCAATTCACATTTGAGCTCACAATTCACACTAACCAAATTCAAATTTTTGATGGTGTAGAATCCATGGTTGGAAAGCTTTCCAAGTCGACTCTTGACTCTCCCGAGTCATCTAATTCTAGCGAAGGACTAGGTCAAAAATAGGGGAGACTCAGCCGAGTATCTCATTTTAATAAGTTGCTCGCATTGTGAACCATTTAATAGGCGGATCTAATTTTTAAATAATTAAAGTTTATTTATAAGTAATTATGCATGAGGTTCGGAGCTAGTAATTTAAAAATGATGACATGCATGGAATTTAAACCTATATTTGATCTTTTACATTCGTATTTGGACTACCAAATTATGTAATATGCTGCATTTTTTATTCTATTTTCTTTATTGTAGTATATTTATTGCATATATAAATTTATTTATTTGATTTGATTATCATGAATGCATGTGGATAAATATATTTTTATATTTTATAAGTAATGGAGTTGTTTTTAAAATTATTTTTTAAAAAAACATGACTCTCCGAGTCTCCGTGTTGACTTTATCTAAGTCAACTTTTTTCTGCATTGGACTAGTCGAATCCGAGTCACAAGTTTTCCAACCTTGGTAGGATCACTTAACCTGTTTTTGATCCGCTTGGCTTTCCGTTCAAGTTCGTTACGTTTATTGTACTAATTCAAATACATGATTTGACGTAGTTCGAGATGATTTGGTGGTCCAATTCAATATACATATACCATATGTTAGAATTTTAGATAGTTTAATTAATATATAAAGAATGACAATTTACAACAAATATGAAAACACTAGATACATAAAGACTACCCATACCAAAAGGATTAGTTCCTATGAACTAAAAGTGAATTTCAAACATTTAACCATCGATATAAAATAAAGTAAATCTCAAATTCCAAATATAAAAGACAAGGAATGTCTGACAAAACAAGAAAAGAAAGTAAAACAAAGAGAAATATTCATATGCATATATCTCTCACTGTGTTATAGTGAGGGCAATAAAGTGGAGACGACTTTACAATTCGTCCACACATATAGAACCCTTTGAATTATATTGGATCTCTCAAGTTTTTGCCGATCTCAATTGACTTGACCATTGGAGTGGGGGTCGAGTTTTTTTTTTTTAATATAAAATTATTAAACTTATGAACAACGATGAAGGGGTTAGAAGTAAGGCCTGTCAATTGAGCCCGTTGAAATGGGTACCCGGCCTTTCTCGGCCCGTCCCAAGCCCGAAAATACAGGGCTTTTAAATAAAATTACAGCCCAGTCAAAATGGGACTAGAAAAGAGTAGAACAAGCTCGGCCCGGCCCGGCTCGGCCACAAGGAAAATTCATTTTTTTGTATTTAAAGGTTTATTGATGGTTTTTTGCTTCCTTTTCTTGTTTGTAATGTTTTCTTTGTTTTCGTTGTTGTAGTTGTTTTTCCTTTAATGATGTTTTATTTTTGACAAAAAAAATGCTTGCGTTGTGATGGTTGTTAGTTGTGCAATTAGTCAAGTTATTATTTTGTACTATTATACAAAAAATGAAGGCCATTTTAAATAGGTTATGTTGTGAATCATTTAAATTATGATAATAACCCTATGCATAATGCATCAAATTTTAGCTGCTGTAATCACTCACTATTCAGGATCATTTTACTAAACCTACTGGAACAGTTACATTTGTCTGCAGGAGCACCATGTAGTGAACTAGACAAACATTTCACATGTCACGAGGGGGTTTATTTTGGGTAGAAAATTCACAAGAAGGCTCACATTTCAAGCTTTGTGTATCATAAATTTACATGTTGAATCCTCCAATTACCGAGAGTTTACATGTTGAATTCTTTAGCTTATATTCAAGATCATGCTAAGCCCTGGCCCCCATGGGACGGGATTTGACGTAGGCATGTTCAATTTTGAGACCAGGATTGGATGACCCTTAGCAAGCCCACCCAACATTCAGGATAGGATTTGACAACCCAAGCCCAAGCCCAGCCCATTGACAGGCCTAGTTAGAGGCCTGATAGTGACCCCAAATTTGATATATGAGCCAATCCAAGATGCCTATTTCCATCTCACTCCCCCAATCCATTGATTAGTGAGGGCCTAGGTGAGACCCAGCAAGCCGTCTCTCACCGTAATACCGTGAGGAACGTATGCATATGAATATTTCCCTCAAAACAAAATGTAACTCTCTAATAAGTGAAGCTTCCTTGTCATTTTCGAGTAGAGTTAGCAACTTCGTCCTCTAGCCTTTTGGTCCCACTCCTCCAACATGTTCGGTGCGAAACAACCCTTAAACGATTGCTAAATGGATATGCATGTGGTTAAATGGAATTAAAAACAATGATTAAGGCAATTAAAAACGAAAATACTAAAATTGGATGAAATGGCTCGCGATCATGATTGGAAGCAATTGAAAATCATTATAAGGGGTAGTTTGTTTGCATGCGTAAATGTAACATATGCATAATATCTGTACATCATTATGTTTGTTTTCATTAATTTACATATTAGATGCGTAAAGTTGGTGTGAAAATAACCTAATTTTCACACAAAAATCTTCACACCTACTACCCTGGTAAAAGAAATCAGATGTACTTTTATTAAGAAACGGAATCATACCTGTTGAGGTGGCCAGCGTGTTCCGTCAAAGTGGGGCGCATGATCGAAACTCCCAACCTGTTTTCTATTATTTTAAAAAAAAAACCCAAAGTCCTTTCTATTCAAAACTTTTCAAGAAACAAGTTGAGTCAAAAATACTCATTCGTTCTCACCCTCTCACGGATTGCGTGACCGCTGTTGCTCCACTCCTCCCTCTCTTATTCATGATCAGAACCAGGTTCTCCCACCAAACTCTTACTTCTCTCAATCTCTCATCCTCTCCCTCCCTCCCTCTCTCTCTCAATACTTATTATCAGTATCACTAACAAACCGGGAGAAAGGAGAAAAAAAGACTAATTTGATGATGTTACAAAAAAAAAAAAGAACTAATAGATTACCTCTGATTCCAGTCTTGTCATCTTCATCCCAAAAAGATCAAACTTTAAAAAAAAAAAAAAAAAAGCCTTCTATCCATGTGTATGCTTCCATAGTCTTCCTCCACATCTCTATCACAATTTATGCTCTACAACTCGACCATCGCATAACAGACCATGTTGTGTCCTCCGCCTTTAAACAGAAATTGATAGGGGGTTTTTCATCCTCAAATGAGTTAATCGATTTCACACTGCCATTAAGGTAGTGACATCGATGGACATCCCCTTTGCCAATTTACAAGGTGCATAATCTTGAATTTGTTTTTCCAAAGCTTCACTCAAATGTTTCGTATTGTTAGTGGCGCTTTGGAAAAAGGCTTTTTTTGACACGTGATCCTTATTCTTACTTGTTTCACCAGTTCCACATGTTGGAAGTAGGTGGGCCTTTTAGATGGGCTTTTGAAAACTTTTGACCCTCTTAATGCAGGGATCAAACACTAGAAGACTAAGAACTCAATCCCAAGATCTAAAACCCTTATCATCATATTCAGATCATAGATCAAACACCAGAGGTTGATTTCCTAGAATTCTTATATGACATGAAGTTAGAATCCGTGTATCCAATTGGAATCAACTCGTCACTGACGTATATCAACATGTAATCTTTAGTCCTTTTCAAGTATTTAAGAATACATTTTACAGCAGTCCAATGGTTAGGACCTGGGTTAGACTAATATATGCTGACTAGGCCCACTACATGATAGATATCCGGTCTAGTACAAAGCATAGCATACATGAGGCTACCATCAGCCGAAGTGTATGGTATCGCACCCATCTACTCATTTTCTTCAGGTGTCTTGGGACACTGATCATTGAAAAGGTGCACTTCATGCCTAAAAGGTGTGATACCCTTTTTGGAGTCTTGCATAACAAACCATACAAGTACTTTATCTATATACGCAACTTGGGATAAGCCAACCATCTTATTTTTCCGATCTCGATGAAATTTGATCCCTATGATATAACTAGCTTCTCCCAAGTCCTTCATATCAAAAGTCTTGACTAACCAAATTTTTACTGTTGACAACATTCCTATGTCTCTCCCAACGAGAAGGATGTCATCGACATATAAAACCAGAAAAACTACCCTTCCTCCTTCACTTTTCATATACACACATAACTCATCCGGATTTTAACAAAAACCAGATGACTTGATTGCCCGGTCAAAACAGATGTTCCAGCTTCGGGATGCCTGCTTCAGTCCATAAATGGACTTCTGCAGCTTGCAGACTATTTGCTTTTGGTTTTTAGCTATAAAATCGCATGGTTGTATCATATAGATGTCTTCCTCAAGATGGCCGTTGAGAAACGTCATCTTGACATCCATTTATTAAATCTCGTAATTAAGATGAGCCGCAATGGATAAGAGTATCCGGATGGACTTGAGCATGGCTACCGGTGAGAAGGTTTCCTTATAATCGATACCCTATTTCTTTCTGAGTATACTCTTTCGCAATAAGTATAGCCTTAAAGGTCTCCACTCTTCCATCGGGTCCTCTTTTTTCTCTTGTAGACCCACTTGCACCAAATATGTTTAATATTGGCAAGCAAGTCCACAAGTGTCCGGACTTGATTAAAGTACATAGACTCCATCTCAGCTTTCATAGTACCATGCTAACGTCTCGAGTCTATGTCATTGATTGCTTCATCATAGTTACAGGAATCTTGTTCTTATTCTTCCGGGATTGCCTTGTAAGATTCTCCTGAGAACGAGAACTTGTCGGGAGGCCTGACAATTCTCCCACTATGATGAGGCACCGATGTAACTACTGGGTCGTGTATGGGTGGATTCTCTATAAGTTCGGTTGTACTTGGATTTGGAACTTATCACTCTAGAATTTCTTCAAAGATAACATTCTCTGAAGATTTCCGGTCAATCATATAATCTTCCTTTAGAAAAACCGCATTGGTGCTGACAAGCACTTTCTGCTCTCTGGGATTATAGAATAACCAACCTTTAGTTCCCTTAGGATATCCTACAAAAGTGCATTCTTCTGACTTCGATTCCAACTTATCCGTCTTAACCTTCAACGAGTGTGCCAGACAACCCCAAATATGTAAATGTTATAAACTAGGCTTTCGCCCACACCACAACTCCCGGGGAATCTTAGGTACAGACTTAGATGGTACGAGGTTTAGTATGTACATTATAGTATCCAAGGCATATCCCCAAAAGGATATAGGTAATCCTGAGAAACTCAGCATAGACCTGATCATATCTAAAAGTGTCTGGTTCCTTATTTCTGCTACTCCATTCTGTTGAGGCATACCAGGAGCAGACAACTGTGATAGAATCTCATTCTCTGATACGTATCCCATAAATTCAGCAGAGAGATATTCCCCTCCTCAATCTGATCGAAGAGTCTTGATATTTTTACCTAATTGCTTTTCCGTTTCCGCTCAAAACTCTTTGAACTTTTCAAAAGTCTCGAACTTGTAGTGCATAAGATATATGTATCCATATCTCGAGTAATCATCTGTGAAAGTGATGAAATACTCATATCCTCCTCTGGCTCTGACATTTATGGGTCCACACACATCAATGTGCACTAATTCTAATAAATCTTTGGCCCTATTGCACATGGATGAAAATGGTCTTTTGGTCACTTTGTCTTCCAGATAAGACTCACAGACAGACATTGGTTCTACCACCAATGAAGGCAAGAAATCATCTTTCACTAGCCTGTCAATCCTATTTAGGTTTATATGACCTAGCCTCAAGTGCCAAAGTTTTGTTGGATTAGATGAAGATGACTTCCTCTTTAATGATGGTCTATTAATTTTTTTCGGTGTCATATATCTCATACATTGTGAGAATTATCAAATAAAGTCCATTGATTATCTTACCAGAACATATAAAAGTACCGTTCTTCTTTATGACAATTTCAGTACCTAAAGTAATATAATAACTTTTATTCACCAAACTAGAAACTGCAATTAAATTCCGCCGTAAAGACTGTACATATAATGTATCTGACAAAACCAATTTAATATCTGAAAATAATAAAGTTATTACTCCCACTAAAACCGCCTATGCCTTAGCATCCGATCCCAAGTTAATAATGATTTCTCCGCCACTAAGCCTCCTGGTTTCCCGGAACCCCTGTAATGAATTACATATGTGATTAGTTGCACTGGAATCAACACACCGGGATTCGGAAGTACTAGTTGCATAACTAACTTCAAAAACAAGTGGCTCAATCATACATGAGGTCTTTTTGTTAGACAGAAAATCAGGATAATTCCTCTTACAATGTCTTGTCATACCACAATGAAAATACTTTCCTTTTGCTCCCGTACCCTTAGCCTTTGCCACACCACCAGCAGCATCATTCTCCACCTTAGGACCCTTGAGGACTATTTTTTTTTTTTTGTCTTTCCGACCTTTGCCTTTCGGCTTGGACCTGGTAACTGACTTTTCTGTCATCAGGGCAATTGGCTTCTTCTTCATGATGCCCTCAGTTGCTACCAGCTGGCTAGACAGCTCAGTTAAAGTCAAATTCATCTTATTCATATTGTAATTTAATCTTGAAATGGTTGAATGAATATGGTAGCGACTCGAGGATCATGTCAATCTGCGATTCTACATCAATCGCAACACCCAGTACATCTAGCTCATTCAATGAATCCATCATCTTAAGCATGTGTTCCTGTACTAGAGTTCCCTCAGCCATCTTAGTGCTCATCAGCACCCTCACAGCTGCCTGCTGCCTGCTCCCCTGGTCCCCAAACATCTCCTTAAAGTTCGATATGATATCGGATGCAGTCTGATATGATTGATGTTGGTATTGTAAAACACTAGACATGGATGCCTGCATATAACACCTGGCCATCTCATCATCTTTGATCCATTTGGTGTAAAGGTCTTTCTGGTCCTGTGATGCATCTGGCCCAGGCTCCTCAGGGTAGGGTGTAGTAAGGATAAATTTTTATCCTGAAGTAGTCAGGACAATATCCAAGTTCCTTTTCCAGTCTACGTAGTTGGATCCGACCAACTTATTCTGGTTGAAGATGATCGCAGTGGATTGAAAGTATTTAAATTTATGCTAAAAAACTATAGCACATAACCATACATTCAATTAAAGAATATAAATGGCATTAGGGTTTAGTGTTCTACCAAATTTATGTGGGAATCCTCATAACAACTAAATTCAGAATACATCGGAATCTCAATCCCTTGGGGTATGCCTCCTTGGGGAGTGCGAATACCACCTAGATTAGTGCGGATCAAAGTTGGTCAAAATTAGGATTAAGATTAACTATCCATGATCCCCCATCATTCATTATCAACTATGTATCTCATATCAAATAGTGTATGACTCTCGATTAGTTTTGGTTTCTAAAATACATGAGGCAAATCCTTGGAGATACTATATTACTATTTTAGTTAAGTGTGACCCACCAACTAGCATTGCGTAACAACCATTGTAGGCAGCTCCTCCTTGTGGAGTATGCCCCATCCCGTCTCACTAACACTATCCACAGGAGATCCATATCTAGTAACCAGACAAATGAAAGCCCTTCGTGGGAAACGACCATTTTCAAGATGGCGCGATGCTGATACTTTCCTTACAATGGACCTATGGTGGAAAACTATGGGGATTTATCAATTTAAATGTCCCGCTCCCACTTAATATTTTAAAATTGAGGATTTCCTTTTAAGGTATTAGGGCTCACATATCAAATCATCTCATGATATGACCAATGATTGGTTCAAAGTCAAGTTAAATTTAAGGAAAGTCTAGTTTTTAAGATTAGTGTTACCAATGGGTCCATCTCATGAGTCGATCAACACAAATTAGAACTTTTTTCAAAATTAATTTGATTTGATCAATTTTAGAAACTACTATATTTGGATCAGAATTAGAAACATTCTATAAAAGCAACCACCCATAAATAGAAAGTGCAAAACAAGAAACTAGTTCTCTCCTCCACATGGCCAAGCATAATAGACTTCTTGGACTTCTTAGACTTTCCAAAACTTTGGGATTCCTTAACCTCTTTGTGCATCTCCAAAACTCTTTTGGTAATCTTCAAACTCTTTGATTAGGACTCCAACTTCAATTTCCTTCTTCGTCTCGGCCACCGCCAGAATTTATAAATTAGAAAATTACATAAATTCCTATGCCTCGACAATGAGACTTACATGGTAATCTAATAATGGAAATAAAAGGGATATAGGGAAATTCATCATGCATTGTTCTTTTACGGAAAACCAATGAAATCATGATGCCCTTTACACTTAGCCTTAAATAAACCAATAACCATAAAAAGAAAGTAAAAGTCTTGTGGGCCATATGGAAAGGGACATGAACCTGTAAATTTAGTATTACATATACAATAGGGACTAAGGTTAGGAAGCCACCATTCATCATCTCATGATGAACAAACCCGAATAGCCACACAAAAAAAATCTTCCTATAGCGGGGGCCGGGGCAGCCGGTAAAAGTCTGGCTGCCAATAAAGGTGTGTTATGGCTGCAAGTAAAAGTTGTGGCCGCAGGTAAAACTCTTTTTTGGCCGCCAGTAAAAGTCGACTATTCAACTTGGGGTTTTTGCAGAAAACCGCGATTTTGCCCGAACTTATCCCTTCTTGTGCATTCAGAAAATATAATATATGCAAAATTGATCCTTACATAGCCCTAGGTCTACCATCTTCGCATCTCATGCAAAGATTAGATCTAAACAACTGATCTAACAAGATTAGAGATGAGGTATGGCTCTGATACCAATTGTTGGAAATAAGTGGGCTTCGTGGATTGGTTTCAAAAACTTTTGACCCACTTGACTCAGGCATCAAGTACCCATAAGGCCATAAAACCCAATCTAGGATCCAAGAAACTCAAACTCATGATCAAGATCAGTAAAACACCATCTCTAGGATAGTAAGTAGCAACACCACGCAATTAAAATAAATCCACAACATACAAGGAATTAGATTATTCATTTGGAGCTCGATAGTGCTTTAATGGAGAAGAAGACGATTATCTTGAATAAGAACTCTTCTTGTAGCGAATTAAGGATCTCCATGACCTTGTTGTCTTCCACACTATAACCCATTTCAGATCTCTTTTCTCGAGAAGAATGATGGAGTCTCCAAGGGAAAATCAACTAGAAGCTCTAAAGAAACTAGAAGAAGAAGAAGAAGAGAAAGGAGGGAGTGCAACTCTTGCACTATTGGGCGTGAATTCCAAAGTAGTTATCCAAGGGGTTTGGTTCCCCTATTTAAAGCCCTATGTAACCTCCTCTTTCTAATTAAAATAGAAGTCTCACTTCTATAAGAATTAGTAATTATCTTTTTTCTAATTACTGTTAGAAGTCTCACTTCCATAACAATTAGTAACTTACTATTACCACTACTAGAATTCTCACTTTAAATAGAAATAGTAACTTTCTAATTCCTTTCCTTTTGAGTTCAAGTAAAATTAGCAATGATTTAATAATTGGGCTAGCGTGGGGAGCACTAGGGATTCCATAGAAAACTAGCTCCAACTAGGATACCCCGACCCCACATCTCATGTGCAATCCGGGCTCACAGTTAATTACAAATAACTCTACTATATAAATGAAATTGCACTCTAGTCTTACAAAGAAGACCATAAACTTCCATATTACCACAAGTACCCTCCATCTATATCCATGGATTAATTGGATATGTCTACCAAATTAGATCCATATCCTATATCCTTGAGACGCAATTAATTATAGTAATTATCAGTACCATTCAATTAACTCTTAATTGAGATGGGTGCGCACTTACTGATGATAAATCCATTAATTGGCACAGGGGATAATGTAAATATATTTCATCTTGACAATTGAATGTTTCCACAGTCCTACTACCACATACCCAAGACACCGAGTTGTTGATCTACAGTTGGCCTCACTCATTGGTGACTCAAAGCAAATGAATAGACAGAAACTTGAGTTCATTAATGTCTCAGGATTGAGAGTCTATTGCTAGGGAATTATGAGAGCAGACCTTAATGTATAGACAGTGTTTCATAAGGTGCTTCTCATGGTTCTTTAATACATCCAATGTACCAGCACCATGATATAGAATCTTACATTCTGATTATCGAGACAAATCACACTATCTCATAGTGATCAAAATGTTGCAACTTTATCAGATGAGATGCCCAATCTCATCACCGGTTGTAAATCAATTTAAGTATAGGATTTGTGACATATGTCTCCCGTATGTGGATCTCATCAACACACGGGTCACATCTAATATACTTGTGGGCTCATGAACCATCATGTCATTCGTAATAGTTATGTGCAAGAAAGTAATAAAACATCATTCATATCATGAAAGTAAAGCTTGATTATATTGATAAATAATGAAATAAATCAATTTATTATATCATCCACTGGATTGAGACCATATAATCTAACATTAAGATCATAGATCTATCAACAAAAGACAGATATAAACAATCACACACAATTAAGAAGATCTACTTAAATAACTGGTTGCAGATGTACACCTAAGGAGCTCCGTTGCACTCAAATCGAAAAGTTGATGTTCTTGATTCCGCGAAGCCCTTTTGTAATTGTGATATCCTAGGCCTTGTGATTTTCCATGCTATGACCCTCTTGCGTAGAGCTTCTCAAAAGGAATGGTGTGATCTCAATTAAGAAAAAACCCTAAGCACTCAAGTGGGGAAGCCAGAAGAAAAAATAGAGGGAGAGAGGGGAGAGACCAATTGGATGTCCACTAGTATTGGGCATGCAACACACACACGGGACGTCCAGCCCTAGACCTCATATTTATAGTATTTGGAACATCCTCTTTGGCTACACTTAGAAGTCTCACTTCTAATTCTCATATGTATCATACTCATTTCCTTATGAGTTCCAATTGGAATAAAACTTTCTCTTTCTTAGGGCTAGCATTGGGACCACTAGGGATTCCTTGGATCTAGCTCCAACTAAAGCATTTGGACCTCACAGCTCATGTTAGCTCCAGATCCATAATTAATTGCAAACAACTATACTAAATAAATGCAATTGCATTCAAGTCCTATGAATATTTACATGAATACCCTAAACTTTTTAATTACATCAAGTAGGCTCCTCCATCAATTATATCCATGGAACCATTAGAATTAAACTGTCCAACAAAATTTGATCCACATCTTATTATCCTTGTGACCCAATTAATCACAATGATCATTGATACCATCTTATTAACTCCTAATCAAGACGGGTGCTCACTTATTGACGATAAATTCCATTATTCAACACAAGGGGACATTCTCTTTTAGAGAATAGATTTTATCTTGAGAATATATATATTCCCACAGTCCCACACCATCTAAGCAAAATACCGAGGTGTTGACTTACAGTTGGCCTCACTCATTTGTAAGTTAAAGTAAGTGCATGGCAGAAACTTGAGTCCATTACTCTCTCATGATTGCTAGCCTATTGCTTGAAAATTATGAGAGTATTCCTTAATTGAAGACGACATTTTGTATAAGGTGCTACTCAAGGTTCTTTAGTACATCCAATGCACTAGGATAACAATCCGGAGTCTTTCACTCTGATGGTCGAGATAAAACATACTATCTCATAGCAGTTGCAATGTTACAACCTTTTCAGATGAGATACCTAATCTCATCACTGGTGTGAAAAAACTTCAAATATAAAAGTTGCGATCTATCTCTCTTGCATGTGAATCTCATTCGCACACATGGATCATATTTAATATACTTAAGGCCTCCTGTTCATCTCATTAACAATCATGTCATTTGGCATTAATTATGTGCAACCATAAAATAAAATCTCATTCATCTCATTAATGAAGCATGAAATTATAAATTAATTAAGATATTAAATATATTTAATCACATCATCTGCTGGATACAATCTAACACCACAATCTACAACTTTCTTATGCACATAGCACAAGGCATGCTTCATCCTTTCCACATTAGATAATTAGTGTCCCTTTCATTCATAACGGAGGCATTAATCCTAGGCATATTCAAGATTTAGTCCTGATAATTGCAAGAAGTCGCCTTATCATCAGAATAGGAATTAAAAGTGTTCCAATTCACCTCCTTCGATGATGTTGTTTAATGAATGATTCAATGTTCATTACTGTTGTTTTTATTATACCATCTACTGAGATAGGTTTATTGTGATATTTAGAAATGGATAGTGGAAAAGATGGCAACAATGCAGTTAATTGTGGAATGATTGTTGGGTCATCCACGATTTAGAAATGTCAAATCAGAGAGAAGAAGAACATCACATGGAGATATTTAATTGATATCATGTTAGAACAAATAAATTTTAGGAGAAAAGACGACAATGGATTTACTTTGGAAAGTTGGAAGGAGCTTTAAAGACTAATGAAAGACAAATTTAGAGATGCTTATGATAAAAGTAAAATTAGGAATCGGCTTAGAACATTGAAGATCCACTACAATCATATCAAGATTCTCGTGGGATTAAATGGTTTTGGATGGGATGATGTTATAAAGAGGGTTACTGCTAGTGAAGAAGTTTGGGATGGGTTTGTTGAGGCGAGTGCTTTAGTAATAATTTATTCTAGTGTAATTTTGTTAATTATTTTTCTAATCTCCTCTTTATCGTATTTTGTTTCATATGTCAACTTCAAGTGCACCCGAACTATGAATTTTATCGACATAGAAATACTACCGACTTTCAAAAGCTTAATATTATATAAGGGGATCAATAGGGAATGGAAGAGATGAGATATTGACCAATCAAAGCCCTCCCCACCAACTTTAGAATGTTTGAGCATGTTGACCAATAATGCGGATGATCAACTTGAGTGGCTATTGGATAAATTAGATGATTCTATCTAGATTAAATAAATGTTAGTTATAACAATGTGGATGATTGACTTCGGAATGTTTGAGCATGTTAATGAATATGTTCAAGTTTAGAGTTATAGTGTATTGGATTTATTTTTTAATAGATATGTTTACTTTTAAAGTTTTAATATTATGGATTAATTTTTGATGGATATGTCCAATTTTAAAGTTTAAATGTTATTGACTCATTTTTTGATAGATATATTTATGTTTATATTTACTACTGGTTTGTTGTCAATTGCTCTCTTTTATGAGGCATACATTTTATCTTTTAATATGATGTTATAAAAATGATAATGTGATGGATAGAATAATTTATGCATTTTTCCTACTAATATGCATCAAATATATCCATTTTAAAATGGAAGAAAATCCATTGAGGATCAAAGGAGAATATTATTTTTGCATTTAAGAATGTCGACAATTCTTTATTTTATTACTATGGCACCTTCACTCTAAAAAGGAGAAAACGAGTTCATGGCTCTATTTTGTATTGTCACGAATTCATTCATATTGAGATCATCCATGGCCACGCTCATTATTCATATGAATGGTTTTTTTTTTGGCAAATTATTCATATGAATGGTTAATTGATCTTCTTATGTTTTGTGTTTTAAAAATAAATATTTCTCTCATAGAAATTTCAATGTACATCATTATAATTACAAAAGGTTTAAAGATCTTTTATTGATGTTTAATATGATATTAGTCGAGTATCAATATTTTATTTTAAATATAAATATAAAAAATAAGATTTATACATTTACACATGTAGTCAAAACAAACGTTGTAAATTGAACGACCTGTGTTAAGAGTGTGAAAATGTTGTTTGTAAACAAACATGGTAAAATGAATCACATGCATAATGGTTACATATATAACATTTACATATGTAGTATTTGCATCTGAAAATGAAATCTCCCTATCCCATGCATAAAAGACAAATAACCCCTAAGAGAAACCGTATATACCCAATAATTTAGGAGATTGTGGGAAATAATCGAAAATAATTAGAAGAGAAACATTGAATGGAGTTAGTATAGAAACCTATCACTTAAGAGAGCATAGAAATCCATATGGCTATTTTGGGAGCTCTAATGTTGCACCCTGGTAAAGTCCTGTCGTTGATGTGGCACTCTCCACAACACCTCTCCCTATTGCTTCAATATATATAATGAGGATGAGTGTGGAATATGTTACAATAATGGTGATCGTTAAACCAAAATCCCTTGAGCTACTTTTTTTTTTTTGCATTTTTATGGGGCCCTAAATGGCAATCCAAGTGGTTCATCCTCTTTGCTTGTGTAAGCCATAAGCACTTAATTTCATATTTTAATTTTATATAGATGTTGAGAGCTTTGTAAAAAAAAAAAAAAGTCTAAAAAATAAAACCTATGGATATGGTTTTTTTACACTTTAGTGGGCTCCCAAATCATGATCCAAACCGTTCAATGTTCTCATATTAATGATAAACATTAAAATGTTTAATTTCATATTTAAATCTCATGAGATATTTGTGAAAATATAATATAATAAAATAAAATAAAATCCAAACACATCTAAAAGCATTTGATGTATTCATTTACTCGTGTGAAAATGGTGATTTTGACAAAAGTGATAGTGTGCTTTTTATATGTAAATTTTACATATGTAAAACCCATTTTTCATCCAATGCATAAGAGGCAAACGATCATTTCTTTTTCATTTTTTTTTTCTCTAGAACATATTCACACACCCTTTTACACTTAAGCTACCTAACCTGTCCATATCCAACAAACCTATGGATTGGTTGTTTCTGTGGATAAGGAGACGTCTGACTGATAAGTCCACAAAATTGTACTTTAATTCATCATTTATATAAAATTGAGGACTTAATTAGAGTCATTTGCATAGAATTTCATGATTTCATGCCTGTAAGCATCAAAATTGAAATTTTAGTCAGAATAATTCAAAATCATCAATCTTGCATGAATATTATGAAATCAATGGTTTACATCACCCCAGTGTCACACCAATTAGCCTTTTGATTTTAAACATGCATCAAACTATTGCATCATAGCATAATTAGGTACAATGCATGTTTTCAAAGGGACGTGGGTCACATGCATGGCATTCATGAATTTCATACAATTCATTATAGCTAAATTACATTCTTTATTCTTATAGGAAATTATCATGGAAATGGGGTCCACACTGGAGATAAGCTTGGAGAGAAATAATTGAGAGGAAGAATAAAGAAAAAGAAAAAAAAAGGACCCACCTTGGGCGTGAATTCCAAGACACGCCTAAGGGAGGGGTGGTTCCAGTTGGTTGCAAGATTCAAACTTTCAAATATTTTTTAAAGTGATCCTCTACCCTAATATTTCCAAAAAAGAAGAAGGAGATAGAGCTCAAGATGGAAAGCACTCCAAAAAGATTTGAAAAAAATTCAAATTTGTGAAGATTAAGAAGGAGATCAAGCCAAAGAGGAAAGAAGATAAAGAGGCCAAGGCTCAAGCCTTATGTAAGTCCTAACCCCTAATTTTCGTGATTAGTGTGTTTTTAACTATGGGTTAGTTCTCTAAGTAAGATTTGATTTTAATTGAGTTTGTTTGTGGATTAGAATAGTTTTCTATAGTTTTGGAAAATTTTGAGAGCCGTTGGACCTAGTCTGGCAGCCTAGGGACGCCTTTAGTTACACGTGTCAGTGTAGGAGATTGCTCTTATTTTGAAGATTTCAATTTTGGTTTCTTTTGATAGGTCAAATTAGCCCCAACAACTTTTGTGTTTACCCCGATCCCATTCAAAGCCTAGAAAATCAGTTTTCCAGCCCTAGGGGCAAAACAACCTTTTCACATTGAAATCTGAGCCCAAATTTCAAAATTCCAGAATCACATCAAAACTATACTTTTTAAAAACTAGATTTTGTCATGATCATTTTAGTCTTCTTCGTAGATTTCATCTGAGGCCCAGAAGGCCCTGTTCCAAGCCCATGAAAATTGTTTAGTTGTGGGGCCCACACCCTGTTAGGATTTTTGTATTGCTAATTTGATGGAAGCACTATCTCTATCAGTCATCTGATCACACACCCATTCATCATAGTTTGGACCTTGAAATCTGGACCTTAGACTTGAAAATGTTTTTGATTTTCAAAGACTTCATCCTGCATGTTTTTAGAACTTAAAATGTATTTTCGAAAGCCTAAGTTCTTCGTGCATGATTTTGAAAAATCAAGTTTGAAATCAAGGTTCATGTTTTGCATACATATCTCTTTTTTTAGAATCATTTTAGTATGCATAAAACATATTGGCTAAGAGTTCATCTTTTCATAAATCACTTTCTTAAAATTTCAGTTGGAACTCTGCTCTGGCCAGTGTACCCGGTCGACCGCGCCAAGCACCAGGTCGACCGCATACACTAAAAACAGGTTCCCAAAATTCTGAAAATATTTCTCAGAATCCTGTGTACTCGGTCGACCGTGCACAAGGGCCGGTCGACCGCGTAAAGAGCCGTTGGGCCAATATGACTGTTGGACCCGGTCGACCGCATGGTCATGGGGTCGACCGGGCCAACTAGTCGTTGGACTGTCTTTTTGTATAAAAGTCCATTCTATTCCCTTCTTTCATAGGGCTGTTGGTATGAAATCTTTGAACTATTTTGAAGCCTAAAGAAGAGGAATAAGCTAGAAAAGTTAGAGCCTATTGGTAAATCAAATGTTTGAGATTTAAAAAGGTATATCTTTTAAGTTAACTTTGATTTTCATTCCATTTAAAATCATGCATGTTTAATTCTTTGTAATCTCATTTTTGCATGATTTCTAGCTTTAGTTGAGATGTTTTGCAAACACAATATCACCTTGGAATACTAGTTTGTGTTGCAAACATCCTTATCTCAATCATATGTGTTTTTAATCTTTAAAACTTCATACAACTTGTGTAGCATGTCTTTCCAAGTTGTTTGAATTCTTCATGTGATTGGTTTATAACTTCAATCATCATTTTCAGTGCTTAGATTTTCAAATGCATCAAACATTCATTTGTGAGCTTCCTTTTAGAAAATGATTGAAGTAAACATTCATACACTTTGAGCACACACCTTTGCTAATTGTTTGTGTATGTTTGTATCTTGATTTAAACTTTCATATCAGCCTATTTAAGAGGCAAATGTATTGAGCTTAAATTGTATCTCTTTGAGTGTTTGTGTAGACACTTCTTTGAGAAGAAATCTTTTTATTGTAGAGGTTATTGCTTAGCCTTTGAAAAGCATCTTGTAAAGGTTATTGCTTAGCCTAGAAAAGCACATTGATAGGTTGTTGTTTAACCTAGAAAAACATCATTATAAAGGTTATTGCTTAGCCTTTTGAAAAGCATAAATAGTGAAAATCCGGTGGGGTGTTGGAACACAAGCCGGTAGTGGATGTAGGCATTGAGGCCGAACCACTATAAATCTTTGTGTGAGGTTGTATGCTTGTGGTGATTTCTCTTGTTAGCTTCCGCATCTTGTTTAGTAAATCATCTTATGTGACTAGTTACTTGTTAAGAAATTAAAATTGGCCATGATTAGTCATTAAGTGTAGATCACCCTATTCACCCCCCCTCTAGGGTTAGGATCCCGGACTTTCACACCCCACCTTCCTTATAAACCCTATCTCCACTCCAACGTGCTTCTCTCCTTCTTCATTTCCTTTTCTGCAACAACATCTCTAGCTGAGTTCTTCCCCTCTTTCTCTTCATGCATTTTCCTCTCAAATCAAGCCCACCTACTTGCCAATGGGAAATCCAAGTGCACACTTGAACTCCTCACTTCTCTACCTTTACAATGGACCCATTTCTTGGGAATTTTAGCATGGCAGGCCCTCTCCCTTCTCTGTTTTCTTGTTGATCAGGTCATTTACAAGTAAGGAGAGGTTCTCATCTTCTAGATAATGATTAGGCAACCCTTGGGTGTCTCTTTGTCATGCATGCAAGCCCTCATTTTCATCCCTTCTCATTTTCTCTTTTATGGGTGTTCTAAGATGAGATTTTGGGGCTTTTGTAGCTGAGTGTTCCAGCAGCTAGGAGGTGTTTGGGAGAGTGTTTTGGGACCATTTGAAGACAAAGGCAAGTGATTGATTTAGCCCATTTTTGTACATGCTAATTATTTTGGATATTCTACTCATAAATCATGTTTTTCATCTATATATCACGTGTTTGATTTATTTTGTTTATTGGCTAATCTTGTTATTAGAATAAGATTGGTACACTTGCATGTCACTCTTCCAATGTTATGGTATTGATACATCTTTGATTTTAAATTGTGTTAATCTCTTTTACTAGTTTTGCATTTGTATTGATATCCACAAGGTTGGGTGGCTTTGAATCCTATTTTGAGCTTGCATGCATATGTTTCTTGTATTGCTTTGAAAAAAAATCCTCCATTTAGCTTAGCTTGAAATCTTGGTTCGTTGCAATTTTACTTGTTTTGAGTGGTTTGGTTAAAATAACCGTTGATGTTTGGAGGAGGAGTTTGGGAATGTGGAATTGATAGGAGAATAGAGGTTCTTGGGGGATATTTATGTACTAGAACTATAAGAAAAGCTCAGGTTGTGTATGAATGAAGGTGGAAGTGAATGGAGGAAAGAGGGAATAAAAAATATGCAAAAAGGGATAGTTTTTCCTACAATGGATGAGCCTAGGTAGCAGCCTAGCGAGGCACTGGCCAAAAGCTCTGCCCGCTCGAGTGAGCAAGTCTCTAGGCAACCCGCTCGAGCGAGCAAGTCTTTGGGCAGTCCGCTCGAGCGGATGGTAACCCGCTGAGCGAACCTGTGTCTATCCACTCGAGCGGACCTGTGTTCTGTCCCGGAGCTGACCGAGTGTAGAGAAAAATGGAATTTTAAGGATTTTTATGAAAATGAAAATCCATAATATTCTTAGAGCAATCAACTTGATGATGTGTGCTTGGAACTTAGAATGTCGCTTACCTTCTGGGGCACCAAATTATTTATAAATTCGACATTCTGGCCTCAAATACACAAGGGGTCAAATGATGCGATCTTAGCATATGTATGGTGTACTTGTTTTGCAAACTCGAGGTTTAATACGAATTTTACCAATGAGTATTTGTTTTGATTTGGAAATACCCAATTTTTCTTGGATTGGCCTTGGTTTGAAGAGTTTTACATGTTTTGCCTATCATTGTCCAGTTTAACTATAAGAACCACCTGAGATTATGATTTTTTAGTATTTTGCAACCAATAAACATGTGGACGGACTGCTCATCATGCTTATACTTGTTTATGTACATGCTCGCGTGTCCTCGCCTGTCAAGTAGCTCCTTTTCTTGACATGTCACATGACTAGGTTTTTATATAATATTTTTATGGATTTTAAGCCTTGCTTCTTGAAAACTCTTGATTAAGGAACTTTGAAGGGACTACTTCTCGTGCTTTTACATGTTAATAGCTTATGCTATCTTGTCTTGTCTTGTGTGCACCGTCCACCTCATGTGGTCAATCAGGGAAATGTAAGAACTTGGTCCGGGCGGCACCCTTAACCATGGGGCAAAGTGTGTAAATAATGAGCTTCAAACTACAAGTCTCCACTAGCCCTCATCGAAAATATTCAAGTTGCTTGCTCCGTCTACCTCGCTTGGCGGAGGATATCTTGTCTTGTCATGTCTTGACAAGTAGTTTATCCTTTTTCATGATTTGTCTCGTAAATATATTTTCGTCTTGTGCATTCATGAAATTGAGTAGATTCCACTAAGCTTGGACTGCCCTGTTGACTTGATCCACTGTCTGGGAGCCCTTAAACAACGTGGACTGTCTGCAGACTAGTCATATATATATTTTCGTCTTGTTTCCTGTTCCGCGGCTAGACCCTGTCTACTTCATGTGGCGTGGGATTTTGTTTAACTTTGTCTTGCTTACTCTTGTCATTACGTATGATGGAGAAATGATGAGCTCTATATTGATTTACCTGATACTATTCAGTATTCATGCTAGATTTTTGTCTTGCATCTTGTTCATAGATTTTCATTGATTCATTAGCTATGGTTTAAGGAGAATGATTTACCATGATTTCCTGTTTTACACCTGAAAGGACATTTGCATCTTTTTGATAAAATATCATGTTTTATGGCATGTTAATTTATCAATATATTTTCTATATGTATCTGCCTATCTCAATCACCTGCCAGACCGTCGTGTCTGATATACTATAATTTGGCGATTTAGGTAGCAGGTTCTCGTCTTAAACTAACACGTGTGCAGATGGATGTAGAGCCATGAGTTTTAAAGGTTCGTTTGTCATTGATGTCATGTAGACGTCGTGTTTGACTCTGGAGTTACGTTATACACCTGGATAGTATTGTTCTTAGTTTGTTATTTTGTACGGCTTTTGTTAGCATTTTTCCTTTGGATTATAATAAATGCACTTGTTAATTTATAACTTGAACATGCTTGGGTAATGATAAGCCTGTTACTGTTAGCTCTAAATATTTTAATATCATGATTTGTTCCAACTTGAGTATGAGCATTGCTATGATAGCTTTATGCTGACAAGTTAAGTGCGACACGGAATTCGATGGGCACGGGCTTTGCGGCGCAACGCCACATAAACTTCCATGAAATTCTCTTGATGTGTATGGAAATTTTGTCTTCCTCACACATGCTGGGGAGAAATATTATTTATCACTTACTTCTCCAATTCGTGTCCCAAGGTTGGACCGCTGCAGGGATCCGAGTTCAGGGGCTTGACAGCATAGGTGGGACTCACACTCCAATTCAAGCCCAATAAGGGGCTATTTTTATCTCTAGAAAAGTTGAATTTCTATGGAAGCATATCCATGCACATTGAAGGATCTTTGGAAGAGCCAAAGTTGGAAAGATTGTATAAACAAGATTCGAAGCTTAGCCAAAGATCTTTTAAAATCCCCACAAAGGAGGTGGAAAAAATTATAAATTGGATCCATGTGGATGGGAGGTGACGTCCCATGCCTCATTCTCCTCTAGGCTAGGACATCCACTCCCCTCTGTCCTCTGTTCCCTTTTATTCTCTTTTCCCCCCTTCCAGTGCCAGTTCTATTTCTTGTTCTAGTTCTAGATCTAATCTAGTTCTAGTTTTTTATATTTATATTTTTATTTTTAGGGTAGTGTTGGGCCTTGTCCAAGCAAAGTAATTAAATGAGAAGATTGTAAATAAGATATTGTTAATGAGAAAGCATTATTTGCAATGGCTGGCTAGTTCTTCTTATTGGTTATTGGGGTTTGGATGAAGATAAGTGTTTCTCTCTTGTTTATTTAGTAGTTCTAACTCGTTCGATTATGTCATGCTTTTAATGTATAATAGGCTTGTTTTCATGCCCTAGGCAACTTCCATGCATGATTTCTAAAATTAAAATTAGATTTTTGACTATCCATGCATAGGTTTGATAGGTCATGCTTAAAACTTAAGTTAGTTTATGCTTACTTTCGATAGGTAGTGCTTAAATTATTTTATTTCTTTTATGAAGTGAAGGAGGTCTTGGCATTTGAAAATTATTATTTAAAATTGTTAACAAAAATGGATTTTAAAGTTAAATCATCCAAATAAAAAATATCGGTTTTTATATTTTTTGAAGAAAAAAACTTTTTATGAATAAGGTGGTAGATGCTTATTGGATTCCTATGCTCTAACATTTTTATCAATTTTTTATTTTTCACATTCTAATTAGTTGCTTGATTTTGTCTTCTTTGATTCACTTCCAGATCAACACTTATATGTGCAACATTTAACCAAAAGACTACGGTGTTGTCAAGTAGTAAAGGACTAAAGAGTCTGGATTATCAATCCTATGGAGAGAGGATGGAACGAGCAATAAATTCAATTAAAGGATAATTGAACTAAGATATAACTAATATAGACAATTGAAGTGAATAATTAAAACTACTAAACTATGTGTGAAAAAATGAAATTAAACTAATTAAAATGTGAAACAAAACTAAAATAACAACTAAACTACTCTAACTAACAATCTAAAATATGAAATTAATAAGATCTAACAAACTACAGTAAACTAGTAGATGAATGGTGGTGGAAATGGAAGGTTTAAGGTGAAGATATGTGTGAAATGTGTACGATTTCAAAACAAGTTATGTTAAATGTAGATCTAACAATCTATAAGCGAAAATAACAAATCAAACAAGGATTTAAATTAACAATAATAAAAAAAAGAGATTAGGCAATCCAAAATCCACTAAATATGTAATTAATTTAAACAATGCATTTTCTTATTCAACTCCCAAATCTACAATCCAATTAGCAATCTCTTGCCTAATTGGATTGAATGATATAACAATAAAGATTAAAGTAAAGAAGATCAAAAGGCCAAGATTTTAAATCATAACCTAACTACCATAATAATTAATCATCAAAATCAAGCTAGAAAATATCAAAGATAAGGGCTTTAGAGCATGTTATGTGAGAGAATTTAATCAAACTACAAAGCATCAATTGAGATTATCCAAGCATCAAGTGTAGAGATAGAGCATGAGAAATGAGAGAGATTAACACAATTAAATCTAAAATCTACCAATCAATAAAGGCACAAGTAGGGAATTTAAACTAAAACATACATGGAATTGAACTAATTACATTACTTAACTTCAAAATAAGAGCCTAATCCAAGAACTTTAGCAATTAAACATCAATAAAGAGCTCCAAATATTCATTAATGATATTCAATTACACTCTCTTTATATTAGTTATAAATAAGCTCCTAATTACAATCTAAAAGTGTAGAGAAAGTAAAAATAAATTTGTAAAAAAGATTGTCTTGCCAAAAGATTTACTCTTTCTACAAATACATTCCAATTTATAGAAATGTTGAGGACGTTTGATTGGCTCATTTCCTTTTACAAAGATTTCTTTTATTTGATTGGTTGCAACTTGAAGGCTTTTAATTGGCTCATTTGCTTTCACATGGATTGCTTGAATTTGATTGGTTGCAACAACCGATAATTTGTTTCATACCCACCCAAGTTCTAACCAAACCAACAACTCATTTGTGTTAGAAAATGACTTCTTTTATTTTAGAAGTCTTCTCATCTTATTTTGAAAATTTTCAACTCTTCATAAGATTTCTTCTTGTAACTTTTTTTTTTATTGAAATCTCTTCTTAATGCCTTGGGACAATAGCCGGAAGGTTGGGGTCGTCGCAGGGTCCACCTACACAAGAGAGATTATATAAAAATGCGCTATAAATAATCACATTTAGAGCTTTCTGTATATACCCCCCTAAGGTTTGTATGAGTTGTAAATAGGCCTCTAGGGTTTTAGTATTTACAAATAGGCCCTTGTATTTTCATTTTAATACCTCCCGTGTCCCCATAATCAATAATCTTTCAACCACCATAGGTTCTTAGAGCGAAATAACACTTTTGTTCATCTCTTTTATCCTTATATGCATATTTTCAAAAGTTTTGACTCAAATTTTTTTATAAAGCATGTAACATTATCAGTTGCACTTAGTAGGAGATAATAACCATACATAAATTTTTTTTTTTTATCAATACAGTGCTTATTTCATTAAGTCGAAATTGATCACGAGGGCAATCAACACTTGTATTTATAACTGGTTATGATTTATCCAATTACCTACCGTTGGATTGATGAAAGTTTCAAAATACATGTAAAATAACTTTTGGGGGAATGGGCAAATGTAAAACATTATTAAATTTTAGAATTTGTGATGGGGGTGGTGTTTGGCTCTATGTAAAAGAAATATCGGGGGAAGGGGCAAATGTAAAATAAATATATTAATTTTTAGAATTTACATAGTGGGTGTGGGTGTGTGTGTGTGTGTTGGGGGGGGGGGGGGGAGATTTTAAACTTTTCTTAGAAATGGGTGGGGGCTTCAGGCCCCAGGCCCTTATGTTGGGCCCACCCCTTATCGTGTGTATGAGAGTGTTATTGAGAGAAACAATTTGAACGTGAGATAAAATAATGGTATTTTTGAAAATAACAATATACTCATTTTTGTTTAATGGATGTAAGGGCAAAGTTGTCATTTATATAAAACTCCCACACAAATCTCATGGTGGCTGCCCATTCTTGTTAGGAATATCGATTTTAGGGACATGAAAGGTATTAAAAAGAAAAAACAGGGGTTTATTTATAAATACTAAAACCTCAAGGGCCTATTTACAAATACTACAAACCTTAGGAGGGTATATACAAAAAGCTTTTGAATTTATGTATGAAAACTTTGCTGCTTCGTGTCTTCCTCGTTGAATTCGTATGAATACAAATGAGTAGTTGATTCCGCTCATAATTCCATGTCTAATTCAATGATGCAAAGAAACGACATCATTTTACTAATTAAAACAAAGTAATAAGCGATGATAATCCGATAATCCGTCAATGTGATAGAAGGATAAAATGTCAGTATAAAACAAGTGATGTGCTTATGAGATGCTGATAAAAGTCGGACTAATGAGGGGTAAAATATGCAATATTTAACACTTATCATTCCCAAAATCCAGTTTCTTTAATTAGTTAGTTTTCTTAATTAAAAAAATTCTTTAATTATCTCCCTATGGGTTCGATCCGTATGTGCCATTGTCTCACATAGACAGCCATGCACTTGCAGTTAATTTGCATCTTAAAGATTGCATCACTGTCCACTTGATTACAAGTGGATTGACAAAAAAGGACCCTTAATAATTTGTATGTTTTTTATGCATATTATAAATCTCTTAAGTAAAATCTGCACATTACTTTCACTGACACAAGGGTCCACATGACACATATACTCATGAATTGGTATGTATTTCATTTGACTTGGTGATTATTAGAAGGGGATTCAACTAGAAAAAATTAATTAGGTGACCACAATACCGAAAAGCTACTTTTAAGTGCCCTTGCACTAAATCAGTTGTTTTGTCCGAAAACGTAAATTTTTTTTTAGGATTCTCTACTAGGGTCCCCATCGACCTTCATTTGCAATGTTAAGGGTCGATTGAGATCCTGTGGTCCATCCTAACCTTTACAGAATTCCCATTTAATTTGTTTGTAGGGTCTCAATCGACCTTTATTTGTAACGTTAAGGTCTCTATCGACCCTAAGGTGTACACTTATAAATGCACGAAACTCATCCCTCATTCCCTGTTCTTATAAAAAAAATAGGGTTGTAAATGGGTTGGTTTAAGGAGAAGGTGGAATCAGATCCAGACCCAGAATTGGTTTCTTGGGTCCGGAGCTAGAACCAGAATTATATATGGGACGAGTCTGGATCTGGGTTCGAGTATAGGTAGAGAATGATATTAAAAAACATGGCTTTTAGGTGAGATTTTCGAAAATTAAGGTAATATGTCGGGTCTAGGGTTTACGGGTCCAAACCAAGGTGGAATCGGATCCTGACCCATTTATTTATCGGGGCCTAAATAAGGACCCATACCCTGTTTTTAATGGGTCGGAACCTCTGTGTACTCGGATAGGAGAATCGAGGACCCATTTACATCCCTAAAAAAAAGAGATAATTAGCGAAAGGTCCCTAGAATTGAATCTATCCAGCCTTCAATCCAAGCAAATTCTTTTTAATGGCTCCAGTCCAAGTAACTACACTGTTTGCAGCCAGAGATCCCTAGATACATTTTACATGACTAATATGCCCTCTTTCAACTGTTTAGGCATCTAATTTTGAATTTTAAATTTTAAATCTTCCTTTCTCCCACTCATTACTTCCAACCGGACATAGACAATGACGGATTGGATCTCAACAGTTGAGATCGATCTCTGAAGAAGAAAACCCTTGCAATGAAGAAGAAGAAAAAAAAGTTTGCAACGAAGAAGAAGACCCCTGCAAAGAATATGAAAAAGAAGAAGAAGAAGAAGACCCCTGCAAAGAAGAAGAAAAAGAAGAAGAAGAAGACCTCCGCAAAGAAGAAGAAGAAGAAGAAGAAGAAGAAGAAGAAGAAGAAGAAAACCCCTGCAAAGAAGAAGAAGACCCCTACAACGAAGAAGAAGAAGAAGACTTGCAGAACACGAAATGAAGAAGAAGACGATCTTCTACGTCATCATGGGATTTTTTGCGCCACCATCGTTCCTACTTGTTGCCGGAGAAGGGGAATCGCCACTGGACGTCGCGTCATGCCATCGCTGGAATTGAGGAAGAAGGCGAATGAAAGATAGCTTTCGTGTTTCGGATTCTCGAACGAAGAAGAAGAAGAAAGTGGGCCTAGGATCTGCAGCAGTTCCGGGTTGGTTCTAGGTCAGGTTTGACCTGACCCATTCCCAAAGTCCATTCACATTCCAGTCAAAGTTAAATTTATCTGAGTTTTGTATTTTTTTGTCATATTTATTTGTGTTTTGGATAAAATCTATTTGAGCTTTTGGCTATTTATATGAATTTTGGCATAAATTTATCTAAGTTTTGGATGAATTTATCTGAGTTTTGGACAAATCTGTCTGAGTTCTGAATGAATTCATCTGAATTCTGGATGAATTTATCTGAATTTTAGAAAAATCTATTCGAGTTTTAGGCTATTTATCTGAGTTCCGGAACAAATCTATCTGAGTTATAAACAAGTCTATATGAGTTTTTAGCAGATTTATTTGTGTTTTTTAATTTTATTTGTGTCTTTTGAAATTTATTTGTATTTTTCGAAATAAATTTAACTGAGTTTTTGACAAAAAGACTTGAGTTTTTTGCTACATTATTCGGTAATTTGGAAATCCTGCGATGTCTTAGTTTTGGCAAATGTATTTGCGTTTTTTTAAATTTATTTGCGTTTTTTAATTTTATTTATTTCTTTTGAAATTTATTTGAGCCTTTTGAAATTTATTTATATTTTTTTGAAATTTATTTGGATCTTTTGAAATGTATTTGGATCTTTTGAAATTGATTTTCGTCTTTTGAAATTTATTTATATTTATTGAAATTTATTGTTTTTTTAATTTATTGTGTTTTTTTGAAATTTATTTCGTTTTGTAAAATTTATTTGCTTTCTTTTGAAATTTATTTGGGTTTTATAAATTCATTTCATTTTTTGAAATTTATTTGCATTCTTTTGAATTTTATTTGCATTTTTTAAATTTATTTCATTTTTAGAAATTTATTTGAGATTTATTTCCTGTTTTTTGAAACTTATTTGTGTTTTTTTTTTTAATTTATTTGAAAATCTCATTAGTGGAATTTTATTAATCATGCCTAATTTAATGGTAGTTAACCATTATTAATGGCTTATCCCCCTAATCATGAGATATGACCTATCACACTATAAGAAAAGATTGTGGACCTAACGCAATAAAGTGAAATGTTCAGGAACCCGTCGCCGAATCCCCAAAAAAAAAAAAAAGACCATGGTGCTTTCATCTCCACCATCCAAATTCATCAAAACCTTCCTTGGCCATGGGGCTTTCATACCAATGACCGTGTTCAATTGATATCAATATTTCAAACCTTAAATAAATGAACAGAAACCAAATGGAAACACTAGAGACAACGTCAAACACAAATTCAACAAATATTGAGTTCAGCCTATTAGAATCGATGCCCAAAGTCATGGTGGATGAAAGCTATGCCATTTTTGTTTTAAAAATGAAAACCTTCTAAAAACCTCAAGCATGAAATCCCCTCTTTAGCTCTCTGCCTATTGTCTTCCATGAAAGGTTTCAACTATTTTTAGGGCTTTTTTTCTTCTTCCAGGTTATGCTATACAACTAGCGCAAATCACCATTTTAGAATCTCATTCTCAAGTAGAGAGTAGGTGTGTGGCAAGAGGAAAGGCGATATCGCAAAAGGGATGCAATGGCATAACCCTGGCATAACCCAGCCGACCATGAGATGGCAAACGAAAATGAAAGAAAGGGTTTTTTTTAGGGAACATACCTTCGACAAAGAGGGCATTGGAGGGGACCACAATGGCTCGATGGAGGACCACTGTGAACCACTATCAATACGCCTAGTAGATAATATGGAGTCACGGTCGACGCTGAGGAAGAAGAAGGAAACAAATGAGAGAGAAAATCGGACTTTTAAGCCCAAAAATGTATAAACGGGTCGAACGCAGGGTCGCTAGGGACCCTTAACATTAAAAAAAAAAGGTTGATAGGGACCCTAGTATATAATGTTAAAAAAAAAGAAAAAAAGGTTTTCGAGCAAAATGACTGATTTGGTGCATGGGAACTTTAAATTACCTTTTCGATATGGTGGTCACCTAATCTATTTTAATCCTCTTATTAGAATTACTCAAGTAGGAGAATATATAATTCCATTTTCACATGTTGTTCCCATTTCCCAAGGATTCTAAAACCATTGATGAAGTGGGAGTTTTTTCAGTATAAAAGGGCTATTTATTATTATTATTTTTTTTTCATGTTTTTTTTCTTAATCTTTTACATTTTCTTATTTTGTTAACAGTTTTTATTTATAAACTATCATTCATATCTTATGCTACTTTTATCTTGTTTCTATTTTTGAATTAGTTATTTTAATTCTTTTATTTACCATATTAGAATTTCAATTTCTCTACTTGTTTTCTTTCTTTTGTCATATCCACCATTCTACATTGTGATATTATATTGTTATTTTTCAGTCGTACTGCTTTTATTTTTATTTTTACTATATAATTTTTTATTGAGTGGTAAAATTGAATATCTCATCGAACCTTTCTTTTAGCGTAAAAGTTCAAAATCTTCCCACCTTTTTGTGTATTTCAAAAACTAAAACATATTCTCCAAGTTTCATTTTGCTTGATTTTTTTTTTCTAGTTTGCCTTACACTTTCTAGTGCTTGCATTTTTTATCTTATATTTTTGCCGTTAAGGAAATTTTACCATATTTTAACTTTTTGTTCGTCCTCAAAAATTCTATCTCCTTTTCATTTTATTATTCATTTTTCACATAAAATTTAGAGGATTCGAAAAAAAAAAAAAAAAAAATCAGCTTAGATGCACCCTATACTAATCGGTCATTTTAATTTCCATTCTACCAAAGTGGTCTTCCTCCCACTTTTTTTTTCGTTTACCAATTTTTTGAAGGGATCGACCCATGTTTTGTATTTTAAGGGTGACACAAAAAACACAACCAGTTTTCGTTATCTTCCTCTTCTTGTCTTCCCCAAACCCAACCCAGTGGGGAAGATCTAAATGCTCATCCACACTGAACACTCATATCAATAAACCAAATGATTAGATGGGAGATTACCATGGAACTAGACGAAAACTATTGTCTTCACATGCGGAGGGTAGATATCGACCCTCCCCAGGGGTGGACCCAAGTTCGAGGTTATGTGGGCTGAAGCCCCTACCCAAAGTGAAGAAATTTTAAAAAAACTCATGCAAATTACGAAAATTAATATGTTTTTTTTAACATTTGCCCCTTTCCCAATATTTTTTTTACGTAAAGACCCCAAATAGAATTTTATGGGCCCTCCCCGACTCTACTCTCATTTCACATAAAAAAACAGAAGTGGTAGCATGGACCACTTCTGTCCGACTACAACTAAAAGGGCCGTTCTGGCGTAGGGTGCATCTAAAGTGATTTATATAAAAAAAAAAAATCTCCTAAAATTTATTTCGTTATATACTTTTATTTTTATTGTATTTATCTGATCCAAATCTAAATCAAACTGTAACATCCATTCAATGATCTGTCCATCATTTAAGGGCCCAAACTATCCATCTTACATCTAGGTCTTTCATCCTTTGACATTTTGCTAATAACCTGTCAAAAATTTCACAACCATCATCAACCAAGGCTAATAACAACAGCAACATTAGTCACTTCAAACCACCATCTACAAGTGGGGACCCATACTAGAACGTTCATGGGTCATGCATAAACTAACCCTAATATCTGGAAGCATCTTCCCCCTTCGCCGCAACTACTTTCTCTCTGACTCTATATTTTATTACTATATTTGGCCCTTTTCAGAAGCCTCTAGAAACCCCACTTCCTTCATCTGCTCCACAATAAAAACCTCCTCTTTCTCTACTTCTGCCACCATCAGACCTGCATCTCTGAATACTGCATTGCCAGAATCCATTACAATCCACCATCTTTCTGGGTTCTTCTGCAAATCAACTAATCTCCTTTACCCGAAAGAAGAAAACCCATTTTTTCACTCTAGTTTATAGCGATCATGGACGAGGATTTCGATATGCCGGTTGCGGAGGAGATGAACGAAGACATGGACATGCCAGACGAGAGCTCGATTCTTAAAGTGGGGGAGGAGAAGGAGATTGGAAAGCAGGGATTGAAGAAGAAGCTTGTTAAGGAAGGTGAAAGTCGGGAAACTCCCGAGAATGGGGATGAAGTTGAAGGTAATTGGGTTATAGTTTAAATGTTGGATCGATTTCTTTTGTGCTTGATTTTCTTTGGGCTTTTGTTGATTTTGGTGAGGTGGGGTGGTGTTGTTTCATGGGGTTCTGTTTTATTGACAGTTCATTACACGGGAACTTTGCTCGATGGGACCCAGTTCGATTCGAGCCGAGATCGTGGGACGCCGTTCAAGTTCAAGCTTGGTCAAGGTGAGATTATTGCTGATTTTCTTTTCTGGGGTTTGATTTATGTTGATGGATTTTGGTGCTTTGATGGGGTTATTGGTTTTGTCATGTGAATTTGCCATCTGGGTTTTGTTCCTGTTGCTATTTCTACTATTTTTTGAATCTCATTTCATGGTAGGATGTTTTGTTAAATTTGAATTTTTTTGGATTTGCTTTCTGGATTGGTTTCTGTTTTGAAAATCATGGTTTGTTGGCTGTTGCAGCTGTTGTTGGATTGCATTTCTGGAATTCATCTTATTTAAAAGTCTGTTAGCTTCTTTGTTGGCCTTGGTGCTTGAATTTGTTGTTGTTATGCCTCTTTTACATTGGCATCAATAAAATGCATCTATGTTTATCTGGGAGTGTTTTTTTTTTAGATACTTAATTAAGAGATAAGCATCCACACACTAAAGGCTTCTTTAGATCATTGGAACCTGCTATCGTGTCTTTCTCTTGTATGTAATTGTTTATGACAAAGAACAAATGCCCCGTTTGGTTCTTTGCATGTGCGCTTAGCTTAGCTGTAAATCTGATTACCAGTAACTCTTTAAACTGTAAATCGCTATCCCAAAGATTACTACCAGTGTCGCTTTAAGGCCAACTGATGAACCTCTATCTAACACGGAAACTTAGTTACCTGCATTTGGGTATCCATATCAATGGATTCAAAACTACAACTTTGTTTATGGGTAACTCAGATTGTCTAGATCCATGAACCTTCATTTGGATGTAAACTAGGATTCCTTTATTTGGTTTATGAAGATTCAGATGTGTGTAGGGATCATGTTAATCTCTCTCTCTCACACGTGTGCGTGCCCACACACATAGCGGCACACTCATGCAGCTTCACTACTTTATTGGGTTTTTTGTCATTTTCTTCTGATGTCGCAATGACTATCAACTGTTTACGTTTTTGGTTACAATTATTGGGATAAACTGCCAACCAAATTGTGCAGTTGGCTTTGGTTTTATTATTGCGTTTGGCAGGAAAAAATAGAAATATTTTTTGAATCATAAAATTAGAAATATTTTATAACCAGTAAACATTATAAATTTTTTGGTTAGATTGATAGAAATCTTTATTTACACTGCTTGAATGCTTTTATTACAATGTTTTGTGATCCCCACATGAGCATTAGGAGTTAGGACAGTTGGAAGGTGCTCATTGACGCAACCACAAGGCTTTGGTTGAAGTCATGTTAATTATTGAAAAGGTTGTGGATTCTGCTTATACAGCTGTTATCACGAAATGGCCCGATGGTTGAGTGGGCTTGGACTAGGGTGCATGTTGTGGCTGATGGTAAGCATGAACTTGGGTTTCTTTAGATTTTATCAAGTCCATGCCTGATTACATAGTATTGGCACATTGGATGCTGATTTAATATCGAGGGAAAAATAAATTGCAGGACTTAGAGGGCTGTTGATCTAATATCAGTGTGAAATAAATGGGTAAGACTTGAATTTTGGCATGTACATCCATTACACGAATTTCACTTGAAGCATTTTGCTAATGTATCACCTTTTTCGACATCATGGCATTCATATTTCTGCATCTGATGATGAGTTGAAATGTCCATGTCCCATGTTCATGTCATGTCATAGGCCATTTGAGAATGAAGGAGAGGCCCACCTTGGATGGCCCATGCACTTCTGTTAATTTTATTTGGATGATTCTGATCGTTTGTGAGCAGTCACCATGGGGAATGCCGAGTAAAATCGGGTTTCCTTTTAAAAATTGAAGTCCTTATATATGTAGCCTATTTGAATCCTTGCAAATCACATGGGTGCAAAGATAAGGACATCGTTGGGATTATGGGGTGGTTAAATTGCCCTCATCAGATTGATAGAACTTATTTTGCATTGTGATTGAACCAATGGGCAATGGCGTATATCGTTCAGCCATGCATTTGGTCTTTCCTCTTTAAATAATTAATCCAAAGAAAGTTTTTATTCCCCTTTTCTAGTGCTCTTTCATAACAGAAGATGCAGAGAAGGGAATGAGAGCTACATGTGTATTTTAGGAAGTCAAATCCTGTCGCAGTAGCAAGACAAAAGGCATTTTTGTCCTTTTTATAGATATATCATTTGCCAGTAATTATCGGATCTAAACAGGATTTTTGGGTAAAAAAATCAGATTGACAAAACTTATTTTGCACTGTGATTGAATCAATGGTGTATATCATTCAGCCATGCATTTGGTCTTTCCTCTTTAAATAATTAAACCAAAGAAAATTTTTATTCCCCTTTTCTAGTGCTCTTTCATAACTGAAGATGCAGAGAAGGGAATGAGAGCTACATGTGTATAGGAAGTCAAACATGTCACAATATCAAGACAAAAGGCATTTTTGTCCTTTTTAAAGCGATATCATTTGCCAGTAATTATCGGATCTAAACAGAGTTTTTTGGGTAAAAAATCCCTTCTTATTTCATCTTTTGCATTCGTTATTAATTCTTGTTCTATTTTCATTAATATCAATTGTTATAGTTTGATATTGGACTTCGGAAGTTTCCAATTACGAAAATATGGAGAAAGGTTACTCAGTTTTATTTTGTACAACTTTAGCTTCACTTGTAGAGTAGGGCCTACACTTCAATTAGAAGAATAAATGATAAGCATCATACTTCATGTAACAAATAAAAATTTCACTCCAACAAACAAAGTAGAGTCAACTCATTAGGTTGATTGAAAATTTTCTTTAAATTGCCATTAACTCAAATCACAAGGTCTTGTTCGAACTATGTTGGGGTCGGCTACTTGAGTTTTGTTTGTCCATTCCTATCTATCTTGAGCCAAATTAGATTCATCATTATCAAGGCCTTGTCCGAACTATGTTGGGGTTGATCTGCCCCTTTTCTTTAGTGGGCCATTAACTTGCATTGATCTGATTTATCATCATATTGTGATTAATTCTTATGTATCAATCTCAAAGGAAAACACAAAATAAGTGAATTATTCAAACCATTCTAAATGGTCATAAATCATCAAATGTCCACATATACTACAATGAAAGTAATAAATAATTTAAGAAAGGCAATAGCTAATAAATGGACTAAGGAGATTTCATGTAGTAGTAAATAATTTAGAAAACTTATTTTTGGATCTAACATGCAACCAAAGATGTAAAAAGATATATGCTTGGAAGAAGTTAGCACAAAATGAGTAGCATTTCCTTCATTGATAATGGTGAGAGTCAAGATTGAAAGATGGTGGTCAAATTGAATTAAAACTTGAAAACCTTAATGCTCTAATATACAATCATAGGTTAGTACGGGGTCTAGTGAAAGCCAAAATTGAAGGGTAATGAGCAAAATTGAATTGAAACTTTTTTTTTTTTGAATGATAATGCAATTTTATTAGTAGCAAATCAGCATGAGAGACATATACTGAGAAGCAACAAATGAAACCAAAAAGGAAGAAAAGAAAAAGCCAAACCCTAGAACCACTGCTCACACGGCAAGCAAGATACAATTATCAATTACAAGATTGTCACTCCCAACACCCATTTTTGCTAGAGCGTCAGCAACCCTGTTCGCAGACCGCTTAATGTCATACCGGGCATTGAAATCTTATGGTACAATCATTGTCATATTGGTTTGTGTCAACTCACAAGAGGGTTGGTATATATGTGGTTTTGGATAAACAATAATGCATAGCTAAGGGCACATTTGGCACCAACATTGTCCTTGGAATAAGGATTTCTCACTGAGAATTTGTACAGTTGAAGATTCCACATCGAGATCGATACGTATAGCTGATAGAAATAGGTATTGGTGAGTAAATCCGCAAAAAATGAGGATTTCCAAATCCTCTCAGGGATTCACAATTGCCAAATGTGGGTTTTCCATGAATTTGTCAAAAATCAGTGAGGAATCTCTGAACTTGTTTGTTTGTAGGGTGGAGTAAACTGAAATAAAACTGAGTGTCAAATCAAGAGAAAAACAAAGTGGAGGGAGTTGGTTGTAAAGGCACAAAATGATAAAAAGGGACTTTCAGTTGAAAAAAATCGCAAAAAAAAAAAGCTTTTAAAAGGACAAAATGATGACAAAAAAGGTGCTCTTAAAAAGCATAAAATGAGAAAAAAGTTGCTTTTACCATTAAAAAAAAAAGAGTTGCTTTTACTCCCAACTCCCTTGAACGAATTTGGTTTTCAACATCACTGCACAAATGCGCCCTAATGGTAGGGATGCAAATGGGTAGGTTCTACTCCAGAACCATATTGTACCCACCGTTCTCCAAATGATGATTCTGGATCAGTTTTGAGCCGAACCTGTTTGCTGGTACCAAACTTGGTTTCAATAAGAGGACCCGGATCTGGTTTCGGTTCTGAAATCAGTTCTGAATTTTTTAGTTTTTGCTTTAAATAAGGATATCATTCAATCTATAATAGTGCATCAAGTCTTACGCCCACCGAAGTTGATTTTTAGGTATGATTTACAACATTATAGACTTGTATCTTAACTTGTTTTTTTACAAGAAACATGCAAGTCCCAGCTGAGCAGTAGCCAGGGTGATCCATATCCAACATTTTCACTACGAAGGAACAATAGAATATGTCCAATTTTTATATCCTGATTTTGATAGAACCATCAAACAATTTTTATATTTTCCACACAACACACCCTCCAAACCGCCCCCCCGCCCCCCCTTTCTCTCTTCCCTCCATCCTTCCTTCTTCCCTCCTCTCTCCCTCCTTCCCCTCCCTCTTTTTCCCTCCTCTTCTTACCTTTTTTTTTGTAAAATATCATACAAAAGACCACAACTCATAGCTCTTTCTCCACTCTTCTTTCACTCCATGAGTTGTCCTATAAATCACATGCAAGCACCATTTATCAGGTCTGAAAAAAAAATCGCAGTGATTTTTAATGGTTCAAATCATTTCACGAGTGGCCCCATCAGTAGATTAATAGGGGGTGCCCACAAAATTCCAAACCTGAGCGTTTAACCCTTACACTTTCTCCTCTTGCTTCTCTTCGGAAACATCTGTCATTTTGAACCTTAAGAACCTTACTGAAATCAACCTCTCCAACAACTCCATTCCTCAAGAATATCCCAACCTCACTCATTAGCTGCCCCAAATCTCTGGATCATGAACATCTCTCAGAACTACTTCGTCGGATGGATCTCCCCCCTTTGCTCCCTTGATCTTTCCAGAAACACCTTCTTAGGCGATATTTTGGCTGTGATCTGGAGAGGCGATTGCTCCTTGGTCCCACCTGCGAGGTAGGGTGAAGTTGGTGCAAAGGTTACCATGGTTGATTGAGAGGCCCTCTTCATGCAATCTAGTTTTTCAAATTTGGAGATGCAGATTTGAGATGATGGAGGAGTTGGATGTGAGATTAGAGAGCTGATGGTTGAGAAGATTAAAGTTATTACATATTATGTGTTAGCTGGAGTGGTGCAAGTAAAAACTGTATCTCCTGACAACTTTACTTCCATTGTCGGCTGAATCACAACCAAACACAGTAAAAGGTAAATATATCACCGTTGGATGGAATTTAACTTTATTTTTGCTTAACCCCTAAACAAATAGGCCCTAAATGTCTTAAAGCTAAAGAGACTTGAGTTTTAAGCTTTAAGGCCCTTGGATCATTGGTTAGGATAATCTAATGAGACTTGATTTTTTACTAATCTTGATCGATGATTGAGTCATTTCCATCCCCCTATCTCTCTTGATCGCATATGTTTGGGTGTGCCCCACAATAGGAAGGGCGTGCCAACTTGAGTTGATGCTAATGCTAATGACAAATTTGTACCAGTGGGGCCTATAGACCTACGTCCTAGGTCTAGTGATTTAGATTGTTGAAATGATAGGTTTCACATAGATGGGTCTGAAAATTGCAAAAAATGAGGATTTCCATGGACCCAAATCTTTGGGGATTTACAATTGCCAAACTTGTATTTTCTATGGCTTTGTGAAAAATCGGTGGGGAAACCCTGAGCATTTGATTCTAAATACCTAGAAGTCAAAAGAATTTAAGCTTTAAGGCCCTTAGATAATTGGTTGGTATAATCTTAAGAGACTTGATTTAATCCATGATGAGATATTTCCATCCCTTTACCCCTTTCTTCATTGCATATATCTTGGTGGGCCACCCAAAGGGGAGGGAATGTGGTTAATCTTTCTTTGTTGGGGAAGTGGTTGTGGAGAGTGGGGGACAGTGGTTCTGGTTTGTGGAGGACTGTTTTGCTCAAGAAATATAAGATAGATAAGGATGCTTGGTGTGTTCCAGGGCAAGATTATAAGGCTTCAGCCTTCAGGTATATGGAAGTCCATTTTATCTGTGTAGGTTGAATTTGATAAGTAGATTTGGTGTAAAGCTCATAATGGTCTTCGGATTAGATTTTGGCATGATGAGTGGTGTGGGCAGGGGGTTTTGCATCATCAATTTCCAAATCTCTATTCTCTTGATAGACGTCCTTAGGCATTTGTAGCTGAAAATTTTACCACCATTGTTTGGGACTTATGTCTTCGAAGGAACTTGACGGATAATGAAATAGTAGATCTTTGTATTTTGCTTGGCTTACTGAATAAGGTCTATTTATCAGTGGGTAAAAGAGATGTTTGGTCGTGGAAACCTGATGCTAAAGGTAACTTTACAGCGAAGTCTTTTTATAATGTTCTGATTGATAGTTCTAATGGTGGTGGAGTTGGTCTTTGGAGGAGATTTTGGCTCCTTATATACCGCCTAGAGTTTTGGTTTTTTGCTGGCTGGTGAGGAAAGAAAAAATCCTTACAATAGATAAATTGCGAAGAAGAAATCATTTTATTGTTAATGGCTGCCCTTTGTGTTTGAGGGATGAAGAAATGGTGCATCATTTGTTTATTCATTGTAAGTTCGATCACAATGTTTGGATGATTCTTTTTGCTCGGTTCAGTATTTCTTGGGTTATGCCTTGGTCAGTGGAAGATTTATTTCAACAGTGGTACTTCAAGTGTCGGTTTGCTCGTGGTAGAATTTTATGGAAGTTCTTGTTATATGCTTTTTTGTGGAAGGTTTGGTTGGAAAGAAATAATTGAATATTCAAGAACAACAGTAGAATAGTGGAAGACATTGTAGAGATATTTGTCAGGACTGTTTCAGAATGGGCGACTATGACATATGCGTTTTAAGGAGTCTTTTTGGATGATCTTAATTGGTCATGGGATGCTGTTTTAAAAGGGGGATGGCGTGTTAATTCGTCTTGTCCAATCAGTTGGATGCCGCCTCCTAGTGGTATTCTAAAGCTAAATTTTGACAGGAGCTTTCACACATCATCTAGGCATGGTGGTATAGGGGGTGTTATAGGGGATCATTTTGGTAATATTGTTAGGAGTTTTTCTGGGCTGGTGGTAGCATTGAATGCTAATGAAGCTGAAATGTTTGCTATGTTAGTTGGTCATCGAGAATTATTAAAGCTGGGTGGTTATTTCTTTCTTATTGAAGGTGATTCCTTTTCTGCTATTCAATGGGGATTAGGTAAGACCATGTATCCTTGGAGATTGACAGATTGGGTGGAATGGGTGGAAGGGGTGCTGGATATTTCCAATTGGCTTCATGCTTCATTTCATCACATTCTTAGAGAGGCCAATGTGATAGTTGATGGTTTTGCAAAGGAAGGACTCACTCGAGACACTATCGTTTTTGATATCTATGTTTTTTGTTGTTTGTCCCTTATTTAGTTTGTCCTTTTGTCTTTGTATTTTCCCTTTGCGTTGAAATAAAATTTTATTATTATAAGAAAAAAGGGGAGGGAATGTTTTAACTTATTTGAAGTTGAATTGATGCTAATGCTAGCTACCAATTTCTACAGGTGGGGCATATAGAGCTTGGTTCTAGGTCCAATTAGATAGATTGTTGAAAGGATGGGTCATGAGTTTCATTTCATATAGATGGTCCATGCCAACACACTTAAAAGGATGAAACAAATTAAAATAAAGAATAGATTCAAGATTTTTAATATTGTTTTATTCATATTTTTTCATGTTTTTGGGGGGCATAAAAGTTCACGATGTGACCCGCGAATTATTGTTGTGATATATCTTTTTCAAGGTTGATGGCGATGCTTAACACAATCATCATCAACTTCTTTTTCGTCGTCATCATTAGCAACAACAACTATGTTGAGGCAGGCCACATGAATTCTGTTTATTCATTCCGATCTATCCCGAGCCTAATCCTCAGATAGGTTGCACTCCATATCAATTGTTACTACTTCCATCAATGTCCTCTTCAGTCTACTCCTTCCCCTTGGTGGGCCATTGACTGTTAAGAAAAACGTTTCCTCACCGCCACTGTTGCTGGCCTACGTTGGACATGTCCAAAACATCTTAAATGAGTTTCTCTTATTTTATCACCTAATAATGCTTTTAAATGCTTTTAGAAGTAGTGACTTCTTAATCTACCTTTCCTAGTTTTACCATGCATCTGCTTCAACATTCTCATCGTTGCCTCACATGGTGATGTACTGATGTTAACGCGACTATGATTTTTAACTATGTTTATATGTTATAATGCCCTTATAACCATACATTCCTTACATATTCTGGTAGATGTTTTTATTTTATTCCATTTCTTCATGTTTATTTTTTGTCTTTAGAATTGAAATTGAAAGTTGAGAAAAATGACTGGCAATAGATAAATGCTTAGTTGGTATGTGCATTGGCATTATTTACTTACTGCTGTATTTTACTAGAGATAAAACAAAGCATGAAAGCTTCTATAAAATATATTGAAGTTGATATTTTATCATACCTCTTCACAATCTATTGCAATACGATAAATATATTTTTTCTCTCCTTTTTCATTGGTGATGGCAGTTCCAAATTCTAATAGTAAAATAAAAATGTGAGAATTATCTGCTTCTTTATGCTGTTTGTTGTCTGATATTGTAGGCCAAGTGATAAAGGGATGGGATCAAGGGATCAAGACGATGAAGAAGGGGGAGAACGCCATTTTCACTATTCCTGCTGAATTGGCATATGGGGAATCAGGTTCTCCACCGACCATTCCACCCAATGCGACACTTCAGTTTGATGTTGAGTTGCTCTCATGGTCTAGTGTGAAGGACATATGCAAGGATGGAGGAATCTTCAAGAAGATTCTTGCTGCAGGAGAGAAATGGGAGAATCCTAAAGACGCTGATGAAGTTTTTGGTATATAATTATTCATCTTTTGTTCTTTTTAGTACACTCGAGCTCCTAGTTATATAACTTATTGGTTAAGGCAACACTGAAAACCAGTAAATCCAACTCAGAATCTCAATAATGCATGCCTATTCATGCTGCAGCATGTGCGTGTTTTCTTCAAACCAATCCCATGGGTTCTGCATATCCTCTAATCCTATGCTCTTTTGTGTGCTTTGTATCTTCTGCACATGCACACTAACCTGTGGTCATTTATTCTTCAGCAGACATTGATGGGGATCATACCCTGGGATGTCATTGAAGGGGCAAGACCTGTGTAGGCTGCAATTTTGCATCCTTCTTAGGATGCTGCAAGAACCCTGCATGCCACCGTAGGGCAAGACCTATGTTGGCTATAACTTTGCATCCTTATGAGGTGCTGCAAGATTTAAATATGTTCCTTAGTTTTAATGCTTTTGATTCCTTTTGCTTATGCAGTGAAATATGAAGCCCGGCTTGAGGATGGAACTGTGATATCCAAATCTGATGGAGTGGAATTTACTGTTAGCGATGGTTGGTTTTCTACATGGTTTTTAAGCTACTGTTTTTGGCGATTAACTTATACAGTTCTCTAATGTTAGTGGGATAATGCGATCAGGGTACTTTTGTCCTGCTTTGTCAAAAGCTGTGAAAACTATGAAGAAGGGAGAAAAGGTGTTGTTGACTGTGAAGCCTCAATGTAAGTCTGGTGGTTTCATAAGCATTGCAGTTGTTGTTGTTGTTGCAATACTTGTAAGAATTTCTACCTTCTAATGCCATTGTTATGTTACTTAGATGGATTTGGAGAGAATGGTAGAGCTCATTCTGGCAATGAGGGTGCTGTCCCACCCAATGCATCAGTTCTCATAGAACTGGAGTTGGTGTCTTGGAAGACTGTGTCAGAAGTTACCAAGGACAAGAAGGTTATGAAGAAGATCCTAAAGGAAGGAGAAGGATATGAACGTCCAAATGATGGGGCTGTTGTTAAAGGTGGGGATGGTTTGAAAAGAATTACTTCTTTTACCTGTTAGTTATATATCAAAGATGCATGCTGACTTCAGTTTGGTTGATTGATGGTGCCAGTTAAATTGATTGGGAGGTTGCAAGATGGGACCATATTTTTGAAAAAGGGTCATGATGAGGAGGAGCCATTTGAGTTCAAAACTGATGAAGGTAATGGTGGTTCTCCTTTGATTGACTTTTGCTTGTGATTTTACTGGTTTGAATATGGGCTAACTGTGATGGATTTTGGACCATGAACAGAGCAAGTTATTGATGGACTGGACCGAGCGGTGTTGACAATGAAGAAGGGGGAGGTTGCATTGGTGACAATTGCTCCTGAATATGCTTACTCTTCTACTGAATCAACACAGGATTTAGCCGTGGTCCCCCCTAATTCTACTGTGAACTATGAGGTTGAGCTTGTTTCATTTGAGAAGGTTAGTAGGGTCAAAGAATTTTTAGTTCTTGGTTTTCAGTATTTTATTCTCTCTTCAGCCATCTGACACATCACGCTTACCTTCTAGGATAAAGAGTCATGGGATATGAACACTGCAGAGAAGATTGAAGCTGCGGGGAAGAAGAAGGAAGAAGGCAATGCATTGTTCAAAGTGGGTAAATATGCAAGGGCCTCTAAGAAATATGAGAAGGTAAAATGATGCAACGCATGAGGTGGTTTTATTATTTATAGTCCTTTCGTAATTTGTTTAATTTATGAATTGTATCCTCAATATATATTTTTTGGTTTACTTCTTCCTTTGAAATATAGGCAGCAAAGTTCATTGAATACGACAGCTCTTTCAGTGAGGAGGAGAAGAAGCAATCTAAGGTTCTGAAGGCCACTTGCAATCTCAACAATGCTGCTTGCAAGCTGAAGCTCAAGGATTACAAAGAGGCAGTAAAGCTGTGCAGTAAGGTATGTATGTTCATCTTAGCCAGTGATATATGTGGTAGTTTACATGTTATCGTTTATGTTTGGATGCATGCTTAACTGCAGCAGTTGAATGCAGTGGCCTAACAGATGGCTAATTAATTATACTGTAGTTGGATTGTTATGGGAAGAAATGACATTAGGTGGGTGATATGGGCATTTTTATCGCGCATAACAATTTTTCCAAATGCTGAATATTGATCTTTGTTAGGAAAGGGTATAACACTGCCGTTAGAAGTAAACCCTGTTTTTAGCTGTTCTATAAGAATTTAATGGTTAATCTAGCACTTGGCCAATAAATTTAAGCTAGTTGGGACGAGTTGATGCACATCTAAGTGCACCCAAAATGATTGGATTATACTGGATGATGTTGCTTTGAGCTGTGTGAGCTAACAATTCTAGTGTTGGATTTACTTGGTTTACTTCGACTTTGCCAGGTGCTGGAGATTGATAGCAGAAATGTGAAAGCCCTTTATAGGAGGGCCCAAGCATATATCCAGCTAGTGGATTTGGATCTGGCTGAGCTTGATATCAAGAAGGCTCTTGAAATTGATCCCGACAATAGGTATGCTCCTGCTTGGTACCAATGTCTGCATTCTTCTCTCTACTCTTCTTGGAAGACTCATTTATTGCGTATGACGTGCTTGTTGTAATTCCTCAGAGATGTCAAGCTGGAGTACAAGACCCTAAAGGAAAAGGTGAAAGAGTACAACAAGAAGGATGCTAAGTTCTATGGCAACATATTTGCTAAAATGAGCAAGTTGGAGCAGTTAGAATCCAATGTGAGTATACAGGATCCCTCGTAATTTGAGAAAGAGGTCTCTAGTTGCAGTGTGTGGTCCACACAGTGGCAGGATTGTTCTCTCTTGGTTCCACTGCCCAGATAACCAATCCTAATGCTTATTTGAGAATACTGCTACTTTCAGTATTTTTACCTTACCAATGCTGATATGCTTCATCTTTCAAATTGCAGAAATCAACAAATCTGGCTGCGGCTAAACAGGAGACAGAACCCATGAGTGTTGACAGTGCTTAATGAGTGAGAAGTGGAGGTGTTTGCTTCCCCTTTTCTGCCTTGGTTTTATTTGCTTAGCATAAACCTATTTTGTCTTATGGAGTTGAATAGGAAGCATTTCGGCCTTATGTCAGTGCTAGCACTTGTAAACCAACAATGTTGAATTGAGAAAAAACCTGAATGACATGCAAGTTTAGTAGAGTAAGCCTATTTAGTAAGCCTATTTTGTCTTATGGAATTGAGCTAGAAAGCATTGCGGCCTTATGTCATTACTAGCCCTTGTTAACTATCAATGTTGAACTGAGAAAACAAGTTGAATGGAATGGAATTTTTAGTGAAACTGTATTCTCACAGCTTCTAGCTTTTTGTTAGGCTGAATATATTCATGGCTTTGTGGTGTGCAGCACAGAGAACCGATTAGGTCTAGCTGGGCAGTGGCCTAGCTCAGAATCTGTGGACCATAAGAGGGATTTTTGGTCTTCCGGGAACATTCTAACTCGAGCAGTGAGGTTTGTGCCAATATTCAGAGATTTAGCATCCCTAGCTGACGATTGAATCCTTGAATAGTGAAGTGACTTACGACCGACTATTTTGCAATGATTTACGACCGATTATTTTCCAGAAAAAATGTGAGTGGTCACTGATGGGCTTCTTACAGAAATATGGTGATGAGTGTGAGAGCACTAGATACAGCGGCAGTCTTTGGTTGTTTATAGTAAAATTATCTCAATTGTTTTATTATTAGAGGGCGGAGCTGTATAAGATGAAAGTCCAAATAAAGAATAAATGAATGATGGATGGGAGCCAATTCAAAAGAAATCATGTAGAAGGTTTACAAAAAGTATTTTTGATCCTTTGGCAGGTCTACATAAATTTTTTTTTTGCTTGTTATTTGCATTTAATGAAGTCAAAGGACTACATTGTTGGATGACTTCTGTTTATTTGGTCTTCTTCCCAGTGATAAGCTTTTCCTTGATGCACTGTTAATAAACTGAGCCCGAGCTTCTCCAGAATCCAAATCGTTTCACCGAATGCAAGTGAGGATCTTTGTAAATGTTGGGATTGGGAGTGTTCTTACCTATTACTTTGGCTTGGAGATTCCTATTTGGGTGGGCATGGTATGGGTGAGGCTGGGAAACACTATCGCTTGTTGTTGGGGCCTGGTAATGGGAATGGATGATGCGCGTTGGTAGTGGGTGAAGCCTCGATTGAGTCTATGGGCTTACTTGGAGATGGTTTAGGAGTCTCTAAGATTAGGGAAGATTGATTCTTGAATGGCATATCTTGCTTCTTAATTTTCCATCACAATGAGAGGGTTTTTCTTTTTTCATATGATTTAGTGACACACACAAACAACTTCCCCTGTCTTTTCTTTCCTAAAGGAAAATTTATTGACAAAGAGAGAGGATCAAAAGAAAGTTAAACAAGGACCAACAACAGATTAAACAGAGTGAAAACCACAAAACCACCCGACTAGTTGATGTGAAAGTCTGCCTTGGGACCGTTATCTACAAAATTCTGCTGAAAAAGGTGAACATCTTTTCTCAGCTTCTATCCTTTTGTGTTGCTGCTGCTTGTCCCTATCTTGCAAATGGAAGTGCACAAATTTTTTTTTTTTTTTTTTTTTGTGGGTTGGTGGGGTGGGGCTCAAGTAAAATTTAAAGGCAGTAGAGTCCAAGACTCGCAACATAGACCTCATATGCAAAAATCATAGCACGGCTGGATTTCCAAAGCTTACATCAACTTTTTTCAGTCAAAATTAGACCCCATGATATATTACCTGCTCTACATAAAGATTTTAGAAGAATAAAAGAGCCTGTCCCCATCAAATAGGACTTGCTGAGTATTGGTTTTCTAAAATAAAACATTACGCCTCGCATAAAGCCATAAACTTAATTCATGAGTGGAATGTTTCTTACAATTTTGTTTCAATGGCGTCTCCCAATACCAAGGCTTGCCATCAGAGAGGTGGGTTCCATCAAAGGATGACATAATGGAATGTGAACAGGCTTATTCTTCCTCATAGCAGTACATGTTGGAAATACAGGTTGGAATAATGCTAGGTAGAAGTGCGAAAATGAATTAAAGAAAGCAAATGTGCAAGGCAAATCAATTAAGGCGTTTTTTTTTAGTACATCAATCTTCCACATGCAGGTGGTTTTAATGAAATCCTATCCCAGGATGCAATGTCCAACACTATCTCAAGGTCTATACAACTGAGATAGAAATATTGAATTGCCCTTAAAACTAAAAAAAATAAACAAAGAAGAGGGAGAGGAATGGGTTCTGAGAAATAGCCTCAGTTACTGAGGTTTTGTCTCAGTTTACTATGGTTCTGTCTCTCAGAAACTTTTGTTTCTATTCAAAGTCTTTGTTTTGTGTTGTTGCAACTAACAGAACTTGAATTTGGGCTTCTTAAATAAAATTGACAGCAATCCATTTGGATTGGGTTGCATCTAACTTTTTTATTTTTTGGTAACCCAGCCAAGAAGGCTGGACCCAAGAGAGAGCCCGCAAAGAAGCCCGCACTCACTGGAAGAAAGCCCACACAAGTGGGAAATAAGCTCGCACAAGCTGGAAGATGTGACGTACTTGGGATTCGAATCCTGGACAACCAGCTATGACCTAACGCTCCTTACACTCAGGAAAAGAGCCGTTCTGGGGTTGAATCTACTTAACCCACGAGACACAAAAGGCACACTCAAGTGTCTCTTTAGATTTTGAAAGTCGCTTGTTAGGAGATATCCAACAGTACACATCATCTCACCGAGAGGAATGTTTTTAATCTAATCCACAATATTATTTTCCCATATGGATTGAATCAAATTCTCATTTTATTACAATCTTCCTCCTTTGCATAATGAATAAGATGAATGTCAAGTTTCTTGAGGCATCATTTTGTTGAACATTGATCAAATGCCAACGATAAGTTTGTCCAAAGTTTTATTTAGATACATTAAAAATCATGGCTATCGATCTTATTCTTAAGCTCCATTAATAGCTATAACCGGACATGTTTGTCTGCGTGCCTGTGTATTCAATATGGCTAAGCTAACTCTCACTACAAAAATCCACTATGGATTTTCTAGCCTATTCCTAAATTTGGATTTGTGTGGGTTTAGCGGGCGCTACCCAAGGAAATAGTTCTGAACTCACGTTATCAAAAGAAAAAACCTATTCCTAAACTTGTTCTTACTTGAATTGCTCTTTCCTTGTAGTTTTGGAGATTACATATATTTTGGTAACTATATTTTCAACATTTCCAACTTGATCTATATATATGTTTTCATAATATATATTTTTTTAATGAACATTACTCCTTTTTTCATTTTTTGGTAAAAAAAGGCTTTATATTAGAAAAAAGACAGGAGAGAAACAACAAAAGTGTTGTGCACCTGTATGCGGAAACGTGAATCAATGCGATTGAGCAATCAATCAACCACACAAGAACAAACAATCACACACAAGAGAATTACGTGGTTCGGCAATCTTGCCTATGTCTACGGGAAAGAAACTTGACTCTCCTTTTGGGTTTACTCTCTATATGATCTTTTCTAGTACATCATGGGTTACACATTACATTATAAATATATATATATATATATATATATATATAATGCTCTATTTCTTATCCCCCAAGAAACCATATCTTAGTAAAAAAGAAAGTCTTGGTACAATTACCAAAATACCCATGACTCTAAACCCAATTGGTTTGGACTTATTAGGCCAACAATCTCTCCCTCTAGACCATGGGGAAGACGCCTCTGAACCCCCTTACTAAGAGTCCAGTCCTACCAACTCTGAACACAGCTCCAGCTTTCCCTTAGACACAACCTTAGTCATCATGTCCGAGGGATTCTTGTCAGTGTGAATCTTTTCCAGCTTCATGAGATTCTTTTCGATGACCTCACGGATCCAATGGTATCTCACATCAACATGCTTCGTGTGGGCATGATATGTAGCGTTCTTGCTAAGATCCATAGCACTTTGATTATCACATTAGACTACATACTCTCCTTACTTCAAACCTAGTTTTCGAAAAAATTTCTTCAACCAAATCATCTCCTTCCCTGCTTCATTAGCAGCTATATATTCTGCTTCAGTTGTAAACAATGTTGTACACTTCTGCAACTTAGACTGTCAGGAAATAGCTCCCCCTGCAAAAGTAAATAAGTACCAAGAAGTAGACAACTGACGATCAAGATCGCCTGCAAAATCAGCATCTGTAAAGCCCTCAAGTACTGGTTTTAAGCCTCCAAAACACAAGCAAAAATCTGATGTACCTGTCAAATATCTGAAGATCCACTTCACTGCTTCCCAATGCTCTTTCCCAAGGTTAGAAATAAATCTACTCACTAAACCCACTGCATGAGTAATGTCTGGCTGTGTACATACCATGGCATACATATGACTCCAAATTGCTGAGGAGTATGGAACAAACATCATCCGTTTCTTTTTTTCATCTGTACTAGGACATAGTCTCTTACTGAGCTTGAAGTGATTGGCTAAAGGCATGCTAACTGATTTAGCATTTTTCATGTTGAATTTTGATAGTACCCGTTCAACATATTTCTCCTGTGACCACCACAGCTTCTTGGCATTCCTGTCATGACGTATTTGCATTTCCAAAATTTGTCGTGCGGGACCCAAGTCTTTTATGTCAAAAGTCTTTGACATGTCCCTTTTCAACCTTTCAATCATCTTACTATCATGTCCAACTATCAATATATCATCTACATATAAAAGAAGGATGATAAATTTGTCGTTACCAAATTTACGAATATAAACACAGTGATCTACAGCTGTCCTCTGGTACCCATGACTCACCATAAATGAATCAAACTTTTTGTACCACTGCCTCGGTGCTTGCTTCAGCCCGTAGAGACTCTTCTTTAACCTGCAAACCAACTGCTCTTTTCCTTCTACCTCAAACCCCTCCGGCTGAGTCATGTAGATCTCTTCTTTCAGATCACCGTGAAGAAATGCAGTCTTCACATCCATCTGTTCAAGTTCAAGATCTATGCTGGCGACTAGACTCAAGACAACTCTGATAGAAGTCATATTCACAACTAGAGAGAAGATTTTATTGAAATTAATACCCTTCGTCTGTACAAAACCTTTAACCACTAGCCGTGCTTTATGCTTAATCAGTTTTCCATTGTCATCTCTCTTCAGCTTGAACACCCATTTGTTATTCAAAACCTTCCTGCCTTTTGAAAGTTCCACCAGCTCTTAAGTATTGTTCTTTTTCAAAGAACTCATCTTATCCTGCATAGCATTCATCCACTCATCTTTATCTGCATGAGTTTTTGCTTCTGAGTAGCTCTCTGGCTCCCCCTCATCAGTAAGCAAAATATAATCTGTTGCATGATATCTTGTTGATGGTTGACGCTTTCGCGTGAACCTCCTAACCTGAGGTTTTGTGGTTTCTGACTAGGAGACTGCTCCCCTTGCTCAACACCCTGTTCATTTGGTAACCCCTGCGCCTCATCACGTTCCGGATCATTTTGTCCACCTTCTCCACCTGTAGTTTGCACTGGAGAAGGGGTTGGTGTGAGATCAACCACTCAATCAACAACTTCTTTAGACTTTTCAGTCTTTTCAATATCTCCAAAGAATTGGTCTTCATGAAACACTACATCTCTACTTCTGATAATTTTTCTCTTCTCTGGATCCAATAATTTGTAAGGATCCCTACTTGGCAGTTACCGTTTGCGTCATTTCTGTGTGCCTTTTGGCCACATTTTATACATGCTAGCTACCAGATTCTTTGATTATGTTGTGCTCTAAATATGGTTGTTTTTATCCCATCATGATGCTCTAAGAGAAGAAACCATTAAAATTAAAAATATAAAATGTTTTTGCCCAGCACATTATATATTGAAGGTATATTGTCGTGTATCCTACCGATGTGTCTGTTTCTTTTTTATAGTTCTTCCGCTTAGTAATGATTGCCCTCTTTTCATTTGAAAGGTTAATTGTGATTGAAGAGTGCAGATCTTTATGTTCTGCATACCTAAAAATATAAATATGAATATTACAATTAGGCATAGTTCAATAAAATAACTATTTTGAAATGAATAACGGAGCTTCGATAGAGAAACTTAAGTTGATTTAATTTCATGACTGAAGTTAATGTGATTCATCAATTTCGGAAATGAAGATCAATTTCGTCGAGTAAGTTGATGAGAGACACCAATTTCCTTAGATATCAATTTGAATTTTAGAGATAGAAAATGTATGAGATCTTAAGCCTGAAATGAGATGAAATGATTTGTACCGTTAAATTCTTGTATTAACAATGATGTTGCAATAAGGATTTTGCCAATTTGTGCTATGCTTGATAGTTGTTCTCTACAAGACGATATAATTTCTCCCCATAATGTTAATGATGCAATTGTTTCACTATTTGATTGATTATAATATGAGCTAACAAAATTTCATACTCATGCTTTTAGTTGATGTAAATAAATGTACCTCCTAATACTTCTTATCGAGCATGATGATATCCATTTTTTTAGTTCTTGTATTATCTTTTTTTTCCACGTGGTGGATATTCTGCTTATATTTCTTACTATGCTAATGATATATGCATTAACATATAATAAACAATAATGATAAGATTGTAAAATGTTATCTATATAAGAAAAAGTTTTTATTGTAAGGTGACAATATCATGTTTTTAATGCAAAAATGAACATAATATTAATCGTCATTATCTGCACCTGTCAGATATTTGATGTTGTTCACTAAGCTTGGCAATTGATCAAAAGTCTTGAAATAGAAATGGTCTGATCGTATCTCAATGCATCCTTCATTTATCTCCTATATTACTGAATCATGTTTAGGTACATTTGGTAGTAACTTGGTACGACTTGGTAGTCAGTTCCTTCTTTCAAATTTGTTCCAAATGATTGGATCTCAGTGCCATGCGATGTTTGTTGCATCTGTTTATCTTATAGGAAAGTAAGAAATATATCATTTATATTAATTACTATTTGTTTAAGGGTATATATACCTTGAAAAGATAATATTTCAATCGACAAAATAACCTTTTCATCAATGAACAAGAAACCTTTTTTGGATCAATGATCTTTGAACTTCAAACTCATGCCATATATGACAAGTTTTGCCCTTAGTTTTCCGGTGAATCTTAAATAGGTTGAGGCTTTCAAATGTTTCATAGCCTGGCATTGGCATTATGTTCTATGGTATTTTTGGAAGCCCTATTAAAATATTATAAAATCAGTTGTTGGCATGGTCTTTTTAATGAATACATTAAGATTAATAGAAATTTAAAAATACAAATTAAATTTCAGAAATGAAATATAAACTATGAAATTATGGAGACATACCACTGGTTATTGAGAACTTTGTCAAGAACTTCTTTGTAGACTACATTTTATGTGTATCCTTGGGGTTCATTAATCTTTTTATTTAATGACAAAAACATTAGCCTTGATCTTGGTGTAACTCTGGATGTTGTTACATATAGTTGTCCATGCATGAAAACTTGCCTTGGAAGGTGTAAACTAACTTTTGTTAATGTTTGACTTTGGTTTTTGTTGATTGTAAAAGCAAATGCGTTAGGCACAAAAAATTGCCTCCTTTGGAATGTGAAAGGCATTTTGTAGCAGTTGGTGATATTACAATTCTTTCAACCTCAATAATCTTTGCCCCAATTTGTTTAACAATCAATCGTGTTCCATTTCACAAACCAATCAATTGATTTAGATTTCCCAATAGTAATATCGGTACTCTTACTTTTAGCTCGAGAGAGTGGTTTGGAAGCCCACTAAATCTCAATTTGTTACACTAAATCTCAATTTGTTAAGAAACTCTAGGGTGTATGATAAGTCCACAATATCACATATTTAATTAATTAATTCATATAAATTTGTGGACTTAATTAAAATAAAATGCATTGAATTCAGAGATTTTCACAAAATCATGCAATTAGACTCTTTTGGTTGAATTTAAGTAAAAACCTCATAAAAATGCATGTCTTGGTGAAATTATCAAATTCTGCATTTTTGGGCCCCATGCACGACATTAATCCTTTTAATAAAAATTATTGTTCCTGAATTAGTTTTAATTGTTTTGTAGAAATTCAAAAATCAGGGCCCACAAGAAGAGAAAAATTTTTAGAATACCTGCCATGGGACCTCCCCACATTGGGTGAAAATCCTAAGGTAGGGGCAGCCATGGTGGGACCCAATTGAGAAGAAAAAAAGTTCAGAATTTCATTCCTAGTGATGAGAAGATTCCTTGCAAAATTCAAATTCAAATTCAAAGAAAAAGGAGGAAAGAAATAAAGAATGAAATAAAGAAAAAAACCCATGCCAACATGGGACATCCAAGTCAAGCCAATCCAAGGTGTTGCACACCCCTAGGGGGGCCCCACATCCATCCAAGTTGCAACTGAATAAAGTTTCAGAATTTTAAAGATATTTTCAAAGCCAAGATGTGGGCCCAAGTATGGATATTTGCAAGGTATGAAGAGTCCTAAAGATGGAAGATGGTTGCACTAAAGAGTTTCAAGTTTTAAAAAGACTCCACTAGCAGTCCAAGATCCTATTATCAAGGTTACTAAATGCCACAGATTGCATCTCAATCAAACAAGTTTTTTTTTTTAAAGATTTGAAAATTTCCAAATCTTTAAAGGATGGCAAGGAGTGCATGGATGTTAACTCCATATGTATTATGGAATTGAATCCCTCTTCCTCCCCTATTTTTTCTCTCTTTGTTCTATCTCATCTAATCTTTTCTAATAATTCTCTCCCATCTCCACTCTCTCTCTCTCTCTCTCTCACGTGGAACTCTCCTCTCCCCCTCTCAATCTCTAACTCCCTCATCTCTATCCTTTCTCTCTCACACACAACGTCCCTTTCTCCTTTCCCTATTACTCATACACAACAACCACCTCCACTCTATCCCACGTGCATCATTCTCTCTCCCATTAATCTATTTCCATTCTTTCTCTCCAACATCTACATCTCTCACCCACCTATTATACGAGGCCAAAGAAAAAAGTTGATTATTTGGTGAAGGAAGAAGAAGAAGGATGGAGGGGTAGATTTGTTGCTTGTAATCTAAGGAGAAAGGGTGTAAGTTGATTTATTTTAGTTGATTTTATGGGTAAGCAATTTTTATTCAAAATATGATTTTTAATTTATTAATCTATTTTATTTATTTATGTCTTTTTGATGCCTTATTTTTGAATGATATATTGCATACTTAAAGGCCGCTAAATACTGAAAATTTTCGAAGGAGACTAGAGTCTTTATGAAATTTCTCAATATTAATAAATATGATTTTTCAGATTTTGGGTCCTTAATGAAATCACCCATATTTTCAGTATTTAGAAAACAACAGAACCCTGACCCTTAGATTGCAAGGCTCTCTTTCAATCTTGAATTTCAATTTAATTATTTTTGAATTTTTAATATCTCAAATTGGTTTGTTGATTATTTTTATGGTGAATGCAGTTTTTAGCAAAGATCTATTAGATTAGGTCTCTAGTTTAGGATTTTTCTTTAATTCGGATTGTAATTAATTTTATTCAGATTTGTAATTAATTTTTAATTAGAGTAGGATTTTTTTATATATATTTTTGATAGGCTAGCACTAGTTTTCGATTAGGACAGCTATATTGTGATCATTGGCTCCTTGTGGATTGACCCGGTTTCACCGGTTATTACTACAATCGTGACGACCCTACATTTGGGGCACGATCAGTGTAGAAAGCATTTTGTTTATCATTTTGAATGCCTACGATAGTAGCTGCACTTAGATATACCTTCTTATCATGATCCAACATGCTCACCATGATATCATTTGTCTTGTCAACATCCTCATTTGCCGGTGCGAGAATCACTCGTTCTTGAAGATAAAGTATGATCAATACTTTGTTTAAAGAATTCACCCTATAGATTTTGTATGAGCCCTATTATATATTCATTATCGCCATTATCTTTTTTCAACAATATATCTTCGGGTAGCTTGACCCAATCAGATTTGTCATCATTAGATTTTTGAGATTGAATTAGCAGTTCCATTGCTAATATACCCAACACCCAACTTGCAAACTGAGCGTATTCATAATTTGTATTGTTACAGTGCATTGTTTGTTGGAGGCGCATATTGTTGAGTAAGTTAAACACTTAGCAATGTTTCCATACTTCTGCATTTATCAGTGATGCATTGACTATTTGTTCTCTTCTTGTCTTATACACAACAAGTAATATTTGCCTGAAGTCACCTCGCAGCGCCACAGTCGTACCACTGAATATTATTTGCTCAACATTTTCATCAATGTCAGCCAATATATCTTTAAGCAATCTATCTAGAGCATCAAAAGCATGTCGGTGTGTCATTGGTGCTTCATGCTATATGATTAGGTCAGTTTTTTGTAACAGCTTTGCTAGATTTGGACGTTTATTGATTGAGTAACAAGAGTGTTCATGATGTTGTAATTGTATCTTGAATGAAGAATGTATCGTTCTTCCACCTGGTAGTAATAGTGATGTTATGCCTGACGATGCTACAGCGAGACAAATTCTCCTCTCACCATGCAACTTATAAATTATTGTCTTCCATATAAATGTCTTACATTTACTACCACTACTGTTTACAAAGTAAAGGCTGCCAGTTTCATTGGCTGATGTAGTCACTATCTCATCAAACATCAAACTCTGTTCTTCATTAAGACGAGAATGCATGTCATGGAGTTGAATTCCCATAGCCTCAACATCACAAGAGAGCTCATCTCTTAACAATCTATTGGCAACTGGATCTATTGCATTTTGATTGTTGAAAGCTATTATTGAAAATTCTAACAATGAACGACAATTTTTTGTTAGAATTGTTTCTATCTTAGCAAGAGCAAGATTCTGCAATTCATTTTCTGAAATTATAATTTCATTTTCTCCATTTACTCTTCTAGTTCTTTTCTATAAGTCATCTAAAAGCGATTGTCAATGCCTTCTCCATAACTTGTTAGGATCCTTTAATTCACAATACATTAGTATCCTATTGAATGTGTCGGAGTTGATTTCCTATTGCTCAATTTGAAGCTTCTATCAAAGCATCATCCCATTCACTATCATCATCTAGTAATCCTAGAACAGTGCATGCATCTTTAAATGTGTTACGTGTCTCTCCATTAACTATTCTCAAATCTTCATAACATGTAGGGCCTTTTATGATCTGCAATAACATTTGTAAGTAATGTCTTTCACCGGACAATGGATGTGCATAATAAAATCACTACAAGAAAAACCACTTCTAACGGGGGCTGTTGGCCGCCGCTAAAACTAATTTAAGCGCCGGTAAAATTATAGCGGCGGCTATGTCATTCACCACTTGTTGACAGTATACAAACCATGGGTGATACTTTTAGCGGCGGCAAAGTGGCCACCGCTAGTTTTTTATTGCAGTGCCTCCAGTCGCCGGCAAAACATTCCCGCAGGCATGTTAAACGACTAGTTAATATTTTTGTGGAGTTCTCCGGCCGTCGGTAAAGGTTAGTGAAATGCCGCTGAAGCATTAAAAGAAAATGATAAGAGTTGTAGTGGCGGTCAATTAGCCACTGCTAAAAGGTTAATGAAACGAGTTGTATCAATTGGCCGCCGCTAAAAGTCTTTTTTTAATAAAAAAATAATTTATAAAAAATTATTTTGCATTTCATGTTTAGAAACTTGTTCTTACATAAACCTGTATAAGACAATACAATCAAAATCTACAAAAAGTTAATGAAGAATACTATTATTAATAATTTAATTTATACATTATGTTCCTTACATGTAACCAAATGTGATTTTTCTTGTAGTGACATAACCAAATGAAACAAGACCCATCAATTTCTTATTGTCTACTTTAAATGACGAATGAGATTCCAACAGAAGATATCATTTTTAACAGCCGACACACTACATGGGACCTTTTTGCCCACTTTCATGAAAGTTGTAAATTTGCCTCTAACAGCTACACTCAAACCAAGATCCATTTCTGGTCTATTTCTTCATTGAAGAGACTTCCAGTTCGTATTACTCGTCCTCTTGTAGCAGTCATCAAGACAACATCCAACACCTGCAATTAATATTTTTAGACCTGAGTTAGCTAACAAAGTTTTGATTTATGCCTGAGTGCTTGAAGCATACAACAAGAGTTAAAGCACTACATTATTAAAAGAAAGAAAATTTGGAACATATATCTAGATCCTGCAAAATATTGAATTGAAAAGGGAGGGAATGTCACCATAATAGTTATTGTAGCATCATCCCATCAATCTGAAATTGACTTTGAAAAGAAAAGTAAACAATTAAAAAGAATATTTTAAAAGAATGCATGTAAAAGTCATTCAATGTACCTGGTAGATCCCATAATCCTATATTAAATGTGCTCCCATCCACTCTACATTTGTACTGAAATTATAAGTAACTTAGAGTCGCAAAATAATACACACCTATGAAAAGCTTTCTAGCCAAAGGAAAGTAAAAATTATGTAACTCAGCATAATATTATGATAAACTCATTTGTCTAAAATTTGATGCAAAATTAATTGTTATTTCATTAACTCTGCATTATAGCGGTCCCAAATGAGGAACGATGATAGCGAGGATTGTCACCAATATGTTGTCTTACCCAAGCACCGATACAATTTAATAAAGAAGCCAACAACTCAATTCTAAATAACAATCATTCATAAAACTATATTATACCCACATCCATAATTATCCAAAAGAACAAGAACTCCATCAAAAGTTATTCTTTAAACTAATATAGTATTAGTAGTTACTCTATAATGAAATAAAAGTACTAATAAAAAAAATTAACTAAATCGCCCATATGCTCCTTGATCATCCATCTACTCCTTGTAAAAAAGAAGAAAAAAAGTATACAATTGAGTTACCCTATTAAGGAAAAATACACATACAATTAGTAATGATGCACAATAAATAAGTAAACTTACCCCTTCAGAATGATTTTGTTGTTGGCTAGGTATCTGCAGCATCATCTCCGCCATTGTAGCTTGCATCCACTCTTGTTACTTTTCCATCTGTTCAAGATATGCATGCCTATCTTATTCATGCTTCTTCTGCATTTCCTCCATTCGAGCATGCACGGTATTCAGTTCAACACGCATTTCCTCAATGTTAGTCCTATATTGGGTTGACATGGAGCCAAAGACTGAAGTTGGTGTTAGACCAAGCCCATATCCACGTACGCAACCCTGACGCTCTGGTCCCATAACCTCGCTATAGATGTCATCACTTATGTAGTTTGAAGGTCCTCCCTCTTGTGATTCATTAATCTCTCTAAGCTTTTACTACATTAAAAAGAATATAATTAGTGGAATTATCTATAAATTAAAATTTATTAAAGAAAAAGATATCTTACATACAATAATCTCTGCTGATTTTTTATCAACGGGTGTCCCATCCTTCCGTGTACGTATGAGTTCGAATGAAGAGGTCCGCTCGAGAAGGATTACTCCCATCAGTCCTACTTCGAGTCTATCCTTTTACAAAGTTAAGTACATAGCAAAGAAATATGTTAATGTATGGCTGGGCCATACGGGCCTTAAGCCCTTATGGGCATTTTTTAAGCTTTAACCCCCAGCCCATAACACATGGGTCCACCTCTAGTTGTTAACATTATATCCATTAATAGTATACTCATACATGAAAGTAATATCATTTATCAAATGACTTTCCAAAAAAAATATAATCTAAATTAATTATTTAGATCTTTTTTGTTGTTATATTGAATGATAAACATTCGAGGGTTACTCTTCTCATATAAAGTATTTGACAAGTACTTCTATAAATAAATATATGACAAATTGTGAAAGCCATAGCCTCTTAAACACTGATTGGAGATAAATCATATCTTCTAGAGAATCTTCAAGCAAAGAGAAACAAAACCCTACCCACATTCACAAATCCTAATCGTCATCAAAATAAAGCAACCAAAAAAATCTGAAATTGATATATTTTGCTTCATAGAAACAACCCTCAAATAAACCATCAAATAGAGAGGAAAAATAGCAAATAAATTCACAGTTTTACCCATTTATCTTTTTTATATTTCTCAAAATGGTATATGTCAAATCTCCTATCTTAATTCTTCATGAATTTTGATAAACTTGTAGAAAACTCAAAACTTTCATATCTAATTTTCTAGAGTTTTGTGAGTTGCCGATTCATGATAAAAACCATTCATTTTCTTTATATGGGTAAAATGGCTAAGAAGAAATTTTTAATGGCTTAATTCTTTATAAATTTTGAGAAATTTATGAAAAACATCTAGAAAGATCCATATGCAATTAGAACAATCAAAGGTATTTATTTACTCAAACGAGAACTTTGCAATAAAGTAGTCAATGCCGCAGATTGACTCAGATTGATATGGATTGCCTCAAGCTTATCTAGACTGAATATTCCTAAATATGGAATTAAACCTTTCAATGTGATTTTCATGCATTCACAATAGGAATCCAGCAAGTATTTATTGGCCTGCATAAGAGAGATTTGTCACAATTTGAGAGCATTGTAATAAAGACATAGAGCGATCACAACAAAGTTGCTTATTCCAATGTCAGCAACCCAAAGCACCGGGCAGCAGTAGTAATAAGAGAGAAGATGAATAGTAGCAATGGCAATATTGTAGAAACAATAAATAACAAAGGGATATATGTGATTAAAATGGAATGATTAGGCCTTATGCCCGCTTGGTGGGATTACCGTTGAGCATTGGAACTCACATCGTAACTTTCAAACAGAAGCTCGAAGATGGGCTGCATATGGAAACGACTACTAGTACACAAAAAACTTTAGAAGAAATTGCAATAACTTATGAACCAGTGCCCTTTCAATGCATTTACTTTCATTGCTTCTAATGCTAATAATCCTTGTTTTATCCTACCCTTTATCTAATGCAATGTTACTCTCGAACTATCATACAAATACAGCAATGACTACCCCAATTCTCTTCTCTGATTAGAATACTTAATAAAATCTAAATAAAAAAAAGGAACCTTTATTGTGAGCGAAGAGGGAAATCCCGCAAGTCCTCTGGCTATTCATGAACAAGTTGGTCCCATGAGATAATGTCTGGGCCCTGATTTGGTCTTTCTTTTACTCGTGCATTATAAGGGCTAGGGGAGGGTTTAGGCGGTAAGGGCTGGGTTGGTGGAGGGTCTGGGTGGGAGGGGCCGGCGGAGGGTCTGGGCGGTAAAGGCTAGGCTGGGCTGGCAAAGGGACTGGGTGGGAGGGGCTTGGCGGGCAGAGGGTTTTGGCAGGGGGGTTGCTGGGCGGACTAAGGGCTGGGCTATTGGGCAGGAGGAGGGTTGGAATAATGGAAGCCACTTCTGGATTACTTTCAACAAGAGGGGGCATTTTATCCGAGGAATGTTTCACACTCATCCGTGAGCAACAACAGATTTGGTGCCTTTTATTCAAGTCTACGACATTACTACATACTCCATGCTAGAGTAAAAGCGATCAAAACAATGGAAGCCCATTCTTGTTAGGGTTTTCAATAAATGGCCAGATGATTATCTGGTGAAGGCTTGGATTGGATCTTTTTTCACATCCATCACCATTACGTTGTTCAAGTTCAAAATAGTGCAGGGCAGACTGAGGGCTGGGCTATTGGGCAGGAGGAGGGCGACTCATTGTGGGTGGGGGGAGAATGTGAGGGCTAGGACGGCATGGGGGAGAGAGGGAAGAAGAAGACATACCTGCTGCAGTTGAATAAGGAGAACCCAAGAGACCTGCTTTGTGAGGGAGAAAACTCAAACGACGAGCGCATAATGAAGAAACTAAACAGGGATCGATAGTTATAAGGGTTTTTAATTAATTACCATCTTAATTATATTTAGTGGGGCCTATTATGACCCCCACTAAATATGAGTTTTACCAGCGCCCCAACTAATGGCCGCCGCTACAAATACTTTTTTACCCTCCATTGAATTAGCCGCCACTAAGATTTAGACGCTAAAGATAAAAAAAATTCCCGCTAAACGATGGCGCCATTGGAATGGGGTTTATACCATTGGAACGGATGCCGCTAAAAGTGAATTAAAATTGACTTTTTGGCTCCCAGCTATAAGTGATCTATAGAGGTGCCTTTGGCCGGTCCCTGCTAAAAGTGGTTTTCTTGTAGTGAATCTTCTTATTGTTGTCCCTCTTTTTCTTTCTTTCCATATCTATGCATTTTCATCCCAAGTCCATTTTCTTGAGAAATCGACATAACAGATGAATGCCTTTTATTTGCCTCATGCCATTCTATAAATATAGTTTGTTGATTGACAAGATTGTTGAAAATCGAGTGTAAGTTACTGTCATATCTGAAGACAACAATTAGTTGATCTTTTGGATGAAATTGTAACCTTTTAATCGATATATATCTATCCAGTGTTTTAAAATCAAATATCATCCAATAAGATTCAGAAGCGGAGATGTACATGTAATTCAAGCACTGCTTAATTTCATCAACTACATTATGCTCTACTTCTTTAGATACAGTTACCGTTTGCAAATTCCTTTCAATCACCATTGTCGCTTGGTCTTCACCCTTATGGATATATTTGTATAAATATTTCACAACTATAATGCGATTGCATATTTTAACATTAATGTGTGCATTAAACTTTCCAACTAAAGGAAGATTGTAAGGAATTACCCAACGATTATTGAGGACAACATTCAGAATTTTAATTGTTCTTCCATTATCTTGTCTTCTATAAGTTGGATACCCATCAGTATTTAGCATTGTATTTGGGTTAAAAGATTTTACATAATTTTTTGTACACTTTCCATCAATCATGAATACACATCTTGGGTTTAGGTATCTACACGGGCCATGCATTATGCATCATATCACCGTATCATTCGCTTCAGGTTCGTTATCAGGATTAGGGATGTTGGGACATATGATCTCATCTACATCATCTGGTGTGATAAATTTATAGTCTTCATCTAATGTAAGAAGTTTATGTGCATGTGGCAATCCCCTTTTTTTTGAAATTTGATTATGTATATATCTGCAATGTGCAGAGTAAGAAGGTAATTCATTTCATTCTATATTAATATTAATAAATTAGTAGAAATATAATTAAAAAAGTAGAAGAGATGTGTTTATATGTACCTGCAACTACCACACCAAAGTGTATTCTTTTTCTTAGGTAGTCAATTAACTCCTTTAGTTTCAACTTGAAGGCCCTTGCAACTATTTCTCATCGGTCTTCAACTCTTTGTCCAGGAATGTTGGCAATTATATCTTGTATTCCCTCCCAATACGAGCTACAAGTAAAAGTGATAAATAAATATGGAGGTTCCACCCATCTACATATAGCCATTGCATCTTGATATTGTTGGACTATATATCGAGGTCTTCTAGTGTAGGAAGATGGTAGTATGAACCGATGACCTACAAAAGATGTATTAGTATCATCTTCAATTATAGCATCCCGCAGACCATAGTAAAGATCTGAGCGTAGTTTCTTCTGGTTACAACGTAACCATGAAAGATGATTGTTTTCGATTCAAGCGAGGAAGACACTAAAAAAATCCAGCACCTTGCCTCCCACTATTTATGTGGTAAATGAATTGCTCAAACGCCTCCTAAGTGCACATTTAATAAGAAAGCACGGGAAGTCCACACCTTTAATCGTTATTTATTCCCCTTGGAACAAAGACCTCTCACTAAGAATTTATATAGATGTGACTTTTACATCAACATCGATGTGTGCCGATGCGTATAGTCGAGAAAAGTTTGCATCAATGTCTAAATCTGCAAAGATGAGGATTTTCAAATCCCATGGGGGAGGTCAAACATGAAATCCTAAAAAATGAGGATTTCAATCAGTCCAAACCTTGGGGATTTACAGTTGTCAAACATGTATTTCCACGACTATGCGAGAAATCGATGAGGACTCCTCGAGGATTTGATTGTCAAACTTGACCTAAATGTTCTTCATCGTGAGAGAGGAAAGTAGAGTTTATCATCCCTTCCTTAGAAACCCATTTCGTAAAAGAAGAAATCTACACTTCCTCTACAAATTGTGTTTCACAAATATGTCCTTAGGTACACATGCATCACAATAATTTATTGGAAAGTAACCATCATGAATATCTTATTTCCTATGACAAGAGACTGGATCCTTTGAGTCTTCAGCTTAGATATTTGAGTGGAGAACTTGAGGTTGCTCAGTTGGTTAACAATCTTGTATCTCACCAGCTGCCCATGGATTGACCCCCCTAGGTATGCTACCCTCTTCCCATGTGTGTGGGCTTCTTCCCATGAGTGCGGTCTCCTTCACCACTTGTTTGGGCTATTAATTTGTGTGTACATGCTCTCTTCCCATGTGTGTGGGCTCTCTCATGAGTCCTAGGCCCCCTGGTTAGAGTACCAAAAAAAAAAAAAGAGAAAAAAAACATAGACACCAGAGTTATATGAGTGAAACTCCACAATAAGGTCCACCTATTGAAATCTTGAGCGGCTCAAAATAGATGTCCTCACCCTGTATTAGATGTCCTAAAGCTTCACTCCAATAAGAGTTGGCCCCGGATCAACCATATAATGAATACATGATTAAAGCAATCTCATTCACATTCATGATCTTATGATTAATCTAATAGTGTATTCAACTCTTATTAGAGTGAATTTATAGCCCACCCCCATTGATGATGAGAGATTTCACTTAGAGCATCTCAAGTCTTCAACTAACACAATTACCCGTGCTAATCGTGGACATGTTTACCAATAAAATTTGCAACAACATACATAAAAATCAATTAAAAAAGAAATTTTTGGATCACGTAGAATCATCCCCAAACACTTAATGACATAGAACTATATAAAAGAGGATTATGCCAGTATCTTTTTTTTTTAATCCAAGATCTTGTGGTGTAGAAATGGAGTAAGAAAAGCTAGATGGAAAGGAAAGGGGAGAATACGTAGAGCATAGGAGACTTGGGATGGAAATGAAATGGTTGAGAGGAGTGAAAACCGAGAAAAAGTCAAAGTGGTTGAATGTGGAAGTGGGAGGAGAATGTGGGTAAACCATAGAGAAAGGATATAACTCCCAGTCAAAATTGGTTTTAAAACCCTTGGCTCTAATATATTATAATAGGTGGGCTTCATGGTAGAGTTTCACTCCTTTTAACTTAAGATTTCTTAAAATCAAAATCCTAGAGGGTTGAATTTATTTTTTTTCATTCCATCATGGTGTTTTCTCAGCTGAGAAGCATTAAAGTACATTTGTGTAACCCATTTTTGTGGAACAAGTGCCAATTTTCTACGCAAAATCAGTTTTTCATATGTTTAGTGCTGCAAAAGTCTTCATAAATTCTTTTCTACCATGTCAACATTTTTTATGAGAAGGTCAGGATTTTGAGTCCCATGGGGGGTGTCAGATTTTTAATTCCATATAAAAAAGGGACCCCACTTTGACAATCATTCCTTATCCATCTCGATCTCTCATCTCTAAGCTTCATATCCATCACCCATCTTGTCACAGGCTTGACCCAACTCAGCATGATATTGTTGGCTTTGGCCCCATGTGCACGCGCGAGGACTTCCCAAGCAGTCACCCATTCTGGTACTGCCCTCCACCGAAAATAGAGCCAATGAACATAAAATAGAGTTGTCATTGGCTCTGATACCAATTGTCATAGGCCCGCCTAACTCATCATGATATTGTCCACTTTGGCCCCACTTGCATTCGCGGAGACTTCCCAAGCGATCAACCATCTCAGCATTACTCCTATTTGAGCACGCTTAACTCCAGAGTACTTATGGGATGCAGGGTCTTACGGCTTTAAATCACGCCATGTTGACTTAACACGGGGTTTGACTTATAAGCCTGGAGTCGGGACTTAGATATTCCCGATCTAAGACTTGCGGAGACTCTCCATTGGAAGCTCGTAGTTGACATGCTACTCCCCATGGTTAAGGGTGCCGCTCTGGACTGAGTTCTCACACATTCATTTTTCATCTAAAGATCGACAAACAAAGATGGACTATGCAACTTGTAGTAGAAACCCTAACAACTATCAGATTAATATAATCTACTAGATCTCATTGAACCCTTATTCTTCTCATTGCCACCCTTAATCGCATGTAGGGGCAAGGCCACTGCCATGCCTTCCTTCAAATCCCTGATTGGCACCAGTAAATCCTTCCCCGACCCTCCTTCATACCCCTAATTGGCACCGGAAAATCCCTCTCCTTCATTATTCTACCCTCACCTAGTAGTGCTTCCGTTATGTGCCTTCTTCTCTTGATGCGGATCCTATGTCCTCAAATGGGAAAGAGATTGATTGTTTGGGTATGTTTCATCACTACTTTTGATGCTCTTGGTGATATTAATTGGTTCGACATATCAAGAGGTTGACTTGCAAAACCATAGATTTTTCCGATGTGGCTTTATTAACTAGACCCATCTTAGATTTATAGAAAGTAGAACCTAGGCGGTTTCTTTTTATAAATTTTCTTCCCTAGATTCGGTGAAACAAACATGACCCAATTGACTACTAATGAACACTAACAAAATTAAGATAAGACTTACTAAGTTCTAATGAAATGGACTCAATTGACATACACCAGGAAAAACCTAACTGAAATAAATCAACAATTTTTTTGGTAAGATTAAATGGAATTTATCAAAATCTATTGAAATTTGTTGGCAAATTGGAAAACTCACCAAAGCATATTGTTCCTTTGCTTGATTTTAAGGAATGGTTGCATGATGAATATATAGGATGAGTGACACATGTTGATTTGATTGCCACAAGAAATCCACAGGCACACCAAACAACACTAGTATGGATTCATCGAGAAAATGAGATTTGCACCAAACCTGAAAATCTACTTGCTGCAGAACTCTTCTTCCATGGTATCAATTTACCATGAACATTGTTAATGTGGCAATTTCCTTGATCTATATAAAGGCCTTGTATACAAACATGCCCTTAGAGGACGTATGTGTAGCGTCTAAGGAAAAAAGAAAATCGGTTTTGTGCATTTTCATTTTTTCATGGGAAGTTTTTTTTCTACCCTATAAGAAATGGTTTTCCACATAGTCGTAGAAAATGAAGCTCATATTTGCCTTTTTCCTCGTTGAAAAACATTTGCATCAAATAATAAAAACTCCTGCTTTAGGTAAAAAGGATCCCACTTTTTCTCGCATTTTCTGCGAGAGGTGGCTTCACACATATGCCCTCAGGCCATGAGTTTGAATCTTCTAAATATATGAGTTAGAGATATCTAAGCTAAAGAAGTGGGGCTTTGCAGTTGAGCCAACCTATTGAAAATCCGAGTCTCATAAAATAAACTTCCTCCCAATGTACGGGGTGTGTTGCATTTTACCCCAATAAGAATTAATTGTACAATATGATTGACCATATGATAAGAAATGTGATAACACAATCTTATGTGTTCATTAGTCAATTTTTCGAGAGAGAGGGTGGAAAGGCATTTGCATCAAATAATAAAAATTCTTGCTTTAGAAAAAAAGGATTCCACTTTTCCTTGCATTTTCTGCGAGTAGGTGGCTTCACAAATGTGCCCTCAGGTCATGAGTTCGAATCTTCTAAATCTTCGAGTTAAGAGATATCTAAGATAAAGGTGTGAGCTTTGTAGTTGAGCCAACCTATTGAAAATCTGAGTCATATAAAATAAATGTCCTCCCAATATAGGGGGTGTGTTGCATTTTACTCCAATAAGAATTAGTCATACAATATTATTGACCATATGATAATGAATGTGATAACACAATCTCATGCACTATTCATTAGTCATTTTTTTGAGAGAGAGAGAGAACATAGAGAGGAAGAAGATCCTGATGAAGATAAGCACAACGCAGAGAGAGAGAGAGAGAGAGAGAGAGAGAGAGAGAGAGAGAGATGATGATGATGATGAAATTAAAGAGGGCACTTAGAAAAGTTAGCTCTCAACCGAAAAAGGAAAAAATAAAATGTGATGGGTAGTTGGTCCATGGGTTGGAACCAATATTGATTTGGGTTCGAACCCATTTGCCAACCCTTCTGATAATTTGATAATTGGATACTAGCACAATAACCCTTGCTACGCATGTGCATGTTTACCAATAAAACTTGTAGGAGGATACATAAAAATTAATTAAAAAGAAAATCAGATCACATAAAATCATCCCCAAATGCTTACGTAAGCGAGATTTGGGATGACAATAAAATGGTTGAGAGGAATGACAAGCGGGAAGAAGTTACAGTGGGTGCATGGGGAAGTGGAGGGAGAATGTGGGTAAGTTATAAAGAAGGGCTATAACTTTAGGTCAAAATCAATAATTATGGTCAAAATTGATTTAAAAACCCATATAATTTAATTTGCTTGCATCCATATTCCATAGGGAAAGACAGGGAGCGTTTGTCATCGTGCCATTTGGATGTTCCCATGTTGCCACGAGATAAGGGGGTAGAAAATATGTTTGGTACGTGTAAATGATTATTCCAAATTTTATTTTTATTGGAAGGAATCTCAAAATCTTAACCTGCTGAGATAAGAAAGTTGGAACGAAAAAACTTTATTTTTTTAAAAGAAACAACTTGCTACAACTTGCTGTCACAATTGTTTCTTACTTATCTATTGCCTTTTAAAGAATGCCATTTGAAAATTCTAAATCCTCTCACTTATCTTAAATGTAAGCCCCATGTTCATAATCCCAAAGAAGGTGGCCCCACTTTATAATTCCTAGAGGTAGGTCACATGGTCACAATCACAAAAGGTGAGCTCATATTATAATTCTATAATGGTGGGACAACACTATGAATAGTATGAATTTGTACTCTATCTTTTAATTCATAAAGGTAGGCTTCACGTTGTAATTTCTAAAGATAGGTCTCGTGTCCACAATTACATTTTAATGATGGCCCCATGCAAAACTTTTATTATGTTACCAAACAAATTCCGTACAGCATATTTTTAGTAAATTGAGCACTAAACATGTTCTCTAAAGTATAGAGTCGGCACAACCTTATCCGAGTATAAAATTGAGAACAATACAAAAACGATGCCAAACGGGCCTACAGTGTCTTGAATCGGTGGCACTGCTAAGGCTAAAATGAATTTCCATGGAATGATTCTGCATTTTCCAAACAGTCGTGAATTCCATGCAAGCGAGGAAACCACAACTCAATATTCTTTATGACCAAATACTCCTCGTTATAAAACTCCTCTTCATTTTGTAGGGTTAGGGTCTCTTGCATATTCAATCTCAGTCTCTGAGAGAGAGAGAGAGAGAGAGAGAGAGAGATCTTCGCCTCGCTGATTAGTAAATATGGGTGAGAAATGCTACCCTACCTAAAACCTTAATCAGTCTGTTATCTCCTCTCTATCACTCTTGTAAACTCTTCTGATTCTCTAATGGCCTTGTCTTCTTCTTCTTCTTCTTCTTCTTCTTCTTCTCGTATTTGCAGGTATCTCCCGAGATTCGATGCACAAGAGGCGTGCCACAGGCGGAAAGAAGAAAGCTTGGAGGAAGAAACGAAAGTAAGACTCCTTTCATAAACCCTAGATCCTAGTATCGTTTCTTGATTTGGTTTTTCTTCTCTGGTTTATATGCAATCAGTATTTCCTGCATCCGTGCTCCCCATTTAGGGGGGGAGAGTAAGACGCTATTACTCCTAGACTGTGTTGTGTTCTCGGAAAACTATGAGTTCACAGTTTAATCAGGTTATTCAAATGTGTGGATCCTCATTTCAGCATTACGTGCACCTGGTTTACAAAGATCCAAATAGGCAGCGTGTTTTCTTTGTTTTAGTACATAACCCATATGCAATCTAGGCTTGCCACGCATTTGGATTCAAGGTGTTGTTTGGGTTTTCTTAAATTCAAAAGTTCTTGCCTTAAAGTAGCCTCTAGGAAGGTACTGATTTGAATAAACTTTTAAGAAGAAAAAAAAAATGTTGTTTGGGTAGCGTAGCGTGAATTTTAGTCCATGTTTTTTTTAGCAGCAAAGCCGTCGAGTTTTTGGTTATGATGTATAGAAGCAGCTTTTAACATTATAACTAAATATTGTATTAAATCTTTATAAGAAAAAAATTATACAATATATAAAACCCTTATAAGTATAAAATGACCTCACATAAAATCCTGTGTGTCACAAGGACATGTTGTATTTTGCATTACTGGCACCGCTATTATTATCTCATAGAAAAACGAGTTATGAGTCAAGATCTACTATTAGTTGGGGCCATCTACAAAATCCAAAACACTTGAAATAAGAACTCTTATACTAGTTTTAGGAGAAATATACTCCAGTCAAAGATTGGCATGCTGTTATACTTATGCGAAACACCTCCATGTGATTCGTGTTAACATTTTACTTCATTAAAATTATCTTTGAGCAATGAAAGTCAATTTTTCAAAAAAAAAGAAGAAGAGAAAAGTCATTTCTAAATATTTAATTATAAACAATCTTTTAAGGGCTTTTGTGCTTTTCAAATGCCAAAAGCCTAAAAAGTGCTCTTCGGAAGTTGAACCAAACACACCATAAGTGGGTCATACAATTACATGGTTCAATTGTACTCTAGTTCTTCTTTCTTGTTCTTGAAATTTCCCTCTTTCTTTAAGAAATTCCAGTTATAGGAAGTACTTTTCATCTATTCATCCTGGGGGGGCTAAAAAAGGTACAGAAGATAACCACATGTGGATTGTTTGAATGAACTGAATCTTTATTGAATTAAGAAGAAGACACAAAATCTAAGATATTAAATTGTTGATAGAGAGTATCGAACCATCTTTGAGAGGTGAAGTCATCTGCAACTCTTTAAGCAAACTTTTCTCACTCTCTTTGTGGCAAGGACTCTTTAAGCAAACTTTTCTCACTCTCTTTGTGGCAAGGGCGTCAGCTTCATCATGGAGTCTCTTGGCATGTCTACGAAGACATACCTTGCTAGCAATAGTGCACTAATGTCGTTCACAAGAAAATATACTCTCCATGTAGCAGCATTAAAATTTTGTTCCATAAAGCATCAACTTCATCATGGAGTCTCTTGGCACATGTCTATGAAGACACACCTTAATAGTAATAGTGCGCTAATTTTGTTTACAAGAAAAATGTACTCTCCAATCACGGTTTAAAATATCGGACTCGAGACCCAACTTGGCTGAGTTGGGCTGACTCCGGCTGAGTCCCAATTTAAAAAAAAATGGTTGGAGGGCCAAGTCCGAGTCGACTGGGCTGTCGGGCCGAGTCTCAATTTCAAACAAAATGGTTGGAGGGCCAAGTCCTAATGGCCGAGTGGGCTGGGTCCCAAACATGATTTGAGTCCGAGTCCCATAGGACCCGACTTGATATGTGCCGGGTTGAGTCGACTCAGACTTGGCCGATTTTTTTAAACCATCTCCATGTAGCATTAAGTTTTTGTTCTTCTCCTAATAGTCCATTTATAGAATCTCCTTTGATTATCAGTTGGCCTGAATAAATTTCCTTATCTGATTCCTTCTTTGCTGACCAAAATTTCTTTGTGGTTAGAATTGCCTACCCCCAACTGGACTCTAGAAACTCTGATTAACTCTCTTATCCTTTTCTCTTCACCCCCCTTTCTAGATGGTCCTGGATTACCGACTGCACTCACATATGCAGTCAGTTTCTACCATCCATACTTCAGATGGAAGGCTAGAACTCTATTAGTTTAGGAAGGATTCACCTTCTAGAATCTTGGCTCATTCTCTATTCCAATTACTATAATGTCTCTAAATCATTTGCTTTCAGCTTCCAATGCATAATCTACAACTTATCACTGCCATTGCTGAGCCCAATGCAGATCATGCTTTACTCAAATTTCTTCTATTTTGTTAGTTCCAAATGTCCAAACAATAACCAAATGGAGCATTTTTCAAATCACCTGGTCTATCTTTAAGGAAAGGACCTGAGGACCATGAATCCACGAAATATCTAAAGAAGCTAGAGTCAACTGGTAAGGGATTGGAGAAATAGGGGCAGGATATGAGGAGTCAAAGCACAATGGAGAAATAAATGAACATATTCCACCATGAAGCCATCCATAAAACAAGGATGGGCTGTGGTCCCACTTTCTTCTTTTTTCTTTTATCCTTGTCTTCGACAACCCTACTTCTATTAGCCTTGCAAGAAAAGATGCTAATGATTCTATTGCATAATCCGTTAACGCTCTTCTTCTTAATCTTATGCATGTCAATGTTTCCATCTTGAAGCAGAAGTTTTAATCTTGGTCCAGCTGATCAAGTGATATTTATTTTTTTGCCCCTTGTTACCTTACATAAAATCCATTTGGATTCTTCAACTTTTTTTTTGTTGTTAATGGGAGTTTTTTCTTTGCCACAACTATTGGGATTTGAAACAAGATATAGTAAATCAGGAGATCGAACAAAGTAGATTTAATCAGTTTGGTGCGACCACCGAAAGAGGGGTGCCACTCACAATATGATGTAGATGGGACAACGTTTTTTTCCCTCTTGAATTCCTTTGGAGATCTTTTTGTTTATCTGTTTGCTTGGTTTTTTTAAAGGTATGAGCTTGGTCGGCAGCCAGCAAATACAAAGCTCTCTAGCAACAAGACAGTGAGAAGAGTCCGTGTTAGGGGAGGGAATGTGAAATGGCGTGCCCTCCGATTGGACACTGGGAATTACTCTTGGGGTAGTGAGGCTGTTACCCGTAAGACCCGTATACTTGATGTGGTCTACAATGCCTCAAACAATGAGCTTGTTAGGACACAGACACTGGTGAAAAGTGCCATTGTTCAGGTTGATGCTGCTCCATTCAGGCAGTGGTACCTGCAGCATTATGGTGTTGACATCGGCAGGAAGAAAAAGGCTCCGGCTTCCAAGAAAGAAGCAGTGGAGGTACTTTTGATACAATTTTCTTGCTTTATTACCTTTCTTGTTTTTTCTTGGATTCCTAACATTTTAAATCATCATCTATTTTATATGCTAGAATGCATTCCTGAAAAAACTTCTGATTAAAAAATATTGCTTTTAGTAGTTTGTTGATTTTTTTTTTTTAATTTTGTATTTTGTTAATGTGGTGTTATCTGATCATATGTAGTTTTTTTTGTCTAACTTAAATTGCGCTACTGCTTGCCTTTTGCCTTTTTTTTATTTTATTTTTTAAATCTATTTATACCAGTATCACATTTTTTTCTCCTTGGAGATATCTGTAAATAATTGCATTCTGTTCTGTATTTTGTAATTGTGAATTTTGATTGAAGTGTTTGATCTAGACTTTTTAATGGAAGTAGAAAGAGCAAACACTATAGACTACCACATCTGCAGTGCGTTTGAACGCTATCGAATTTGCAATTTAATACTATTTGGTTAACATCCAGTTGAGCCTAATAATATTTAGTAAATGAATCTGTTTGGCAAATAATACTAAATAATTGAAATTTGAAAAATAGCATTTAAATGCAAATGAAAATACCTAATTTATATGTCAAGTAGAAACTAAAATTGCAAATTGTGAGTGAATGATCATGAGAGACACAGACCATAGTATGACTCTCCTTTTGCTAGGCATAGAATAATAACTCTTGTTACACTTTTATAGAACACTCATCACTGGCCTTGTTGTCCTCTGGCTCTTATTACATCCATCTTTTTGCTGTTTCTTGATCACCCTTTATTGGGCCTTTTCTTCCTCTAATCATTATGGGTGCATTTGTTACAGTTTGATCAAAGATGTTATTAGAGTGGCATGTAATAAGAGGTCACATGCTTGATGGTCTTAACTGATGATCAGATTTTGGTTGTTGCAATTGCTTTTACCATCTATTTGTCGTCAATATTTCATGGAAATGTGCAACCAATTAGGATTATGCGAGATATTTAAGAGATAAGTTTGATCTATAAGATGATTACAAGAGTATTATAATCTATGATATGCTTGGAATTAGGTTTCCTTTTCTTGCTAGTCTAAAGGACTACAAGAGTACTTGCAAATATGATGAAAAGAGTACTTCCAAGTATGATGAAACTGTTCCCTTCGCGACCTCCTTCCCTTCATGGTCATGATGTCAGAAAGGGAGCATGTAGAGTTTGTCAAGTGGTTGAGAGTACCAAACATAGGGGTGAGTCTTGGTGAAAAAACTGCATGCTCTGCATGCGTGCATGCTGTTTTGGGGTTGGGGTGGAGGGGGACAAAGGATGAAGAAACAAAGTCCCAATGCCAACCTGCATGTGTTTGTATAAAATGATGTATTATTTCTAGGGATTTATTCAGGTGGGAACTGTTCTCACCTTATATGTGAGAACTTTCTTAAGAGCCGTTGGATCATTAAAGTGGATCCAATGGCTCTCACGTTTTATATATAACCATCAGATTTTGCTTTGGGTGCCCAAACATTTCATTTCCCCCTTTCGTTGGCTTGAAAATTCCAGAGCCCCTTTCGTCTTGCAGAGCCCCTTTCGAGGGCTTGAAAAATCCAGCCATTCCATTCGATCGGAGCGGTTTCCTCTCTTCGAAAGGTTCTCCAGCTAGACATCCAACGATTTCAGATCTGGGCCCTGTCGCTTGCCGGAAGTTGTCCTCTCCTCTCCTCCAGAACGACGAAACTCGTCTCTCGCCGAAGATTTGGGGCAGGCGCAGTGCTAGGGTTTATTCCTCTTCCCCCTTTCATTTTTTCTAATCGAACCCATTTCCTTCCATCCTGCCCTCTCTATCTCGATCGAGGAACCGAAGATATGGAGGAGCTGAGCCCATTCCTTTGTTGAAGGGAAGCAAAGAGGACTCACAGACCAGAGCCATAGAAGTCTGCATCTCTCTCAGACGACCCAGCGAGGAAGGAAGGTCACCTTTTTCTCTTTTTTTCTCTTTGCTTTAAAAAAAAAAAAAACACAGCAAAAAAGAGAAGAGAAGAGACAGAAGTTTGGATTTCCAGATTTCTCACTCTCTCCTTTCTCACAGCGAGGAAGGCTGTTTATTGATTTCTATGGATTAAAGACAGCAAATGATCAACACCCAGCTTATGGAGGATATGAAGAAGACAATGGACAAACTGAATGAGAACATATGTGTTGTAGTTGAAGAGATGAGACAAGTGGCTGAAGAAAGGAAAAAAAAAAAACAAATTTCTTTCTATATTGGTGTTTGTCAGTTGTCTTGCAATTGTGATTTGCATGATGAAAAATGTGTGATGTATATTTTAAACCAGCATCTGTGCCTTTTGGGATGATTTTAATGGCAGTTGGCTTTAATGGCATTGTTTAGAGTATTATATTGTAAGCAAGTCCCAACCTGTTTTTATTTATTTATTTATTTATTATTATTATTATTATTATCACAGAGAAGTTACAAAGTGTGAGCTCAAATCTCATCATAAGAAACAGAGGTTAAAAAAAAACAAAAAAAGACAAATCAAGATTCACCATGTTGAAAACAAAATTGATCGTTTTTTCACTTAGATGAGGATGAATTCTCCTCCATCAATTAGATAAGATTTTGTTGAATGAACTAGTATGATTGTGCAAGAAGTGCACGGCCAAGCTTGAATATCTGTTCAACCTTGATGATTTATGGGTGTAGATCAGGTCCTTCCAATTCAAGTTTCCTGGACTGGACTACATCTTCAGATCCCTATGAGTAAAAAAGGAAAGAGAGGTATCATATGATATGCAGTCTAAAGAAACTGCAGTACACAATTTTGTGAAATGATCACATCCCACTGGCAAGACAATCCTACAACCATTTTTTGACAAGTGCAGGTTCCACCTTCAGTTGATCCAACCGAACATCTTGCACCCCACCTTATACTGGCATTGGCACTGGCAAAAATATCACGCCAACCTGAGTGATATATTGTTCGACAGGCCATGCTTTTAAGACATAACTAAAGATTTGAAACATGACAAATCCAATGGTGTATATGAACCCAGTAGGAGTAAAATTTGGACCAATGCCTGTATAGGGTTGGGTTGTCACTCAAATTTACCATTTATTCACACAGTGATAAGCCCATCCAGACCATGATCTCAAGCATGCTGCACATAATTTCAACTTTACAAGCTACATTCACACAACCTCACTGTCATGGATTCCAATGCCCAACACAAAGAAAAACCACAAACAATTATTTAAGAACCCAAAGTTCAAATAGCATAAAAAATATATCATCCCAAAACACCATCAAGTTCACCTGACTTCTTCTCAAAATCTTCAATACAAACATAATAATATTTGTCTTTCACCCCTCTATTCTTATAAAAACCGTACAACTACGAAGAACCAAAAGCACAAAAAATGTATCATCCCAAAACACCTTCAAGTATCAGCTGATCGAACATCAGCATCAATACATCCTGCCACCAAACATGGACTGATTAGTATGATAATAGTAATGTAACGAAACCATGATAATAAAATTTTAAAAAAAATAGACTGATTAATAGGAAGGGAAAAATGTATACCTACTAATTGTGTTAGTGCCCTGTCCTCAGAAGATGCCTCATTTTCATTGAATGGCTCATTGTTGTTCTCTACACTGCTTAAATAAGTACATGCAAAAACAGATAAAAAAAGCATGTCAATGTATATTAAATTAAGAAAATGCACTAGTAGGAAAAATTCAATCGAATGGTACCTCTTGTCAAGCCCAGGGCAATTGCGTCTGTTATGTGCAACCCCATGCTTGCCACATCCGCAGCAAAGTTGATCTTTCTTATTTGCTTTTTCCTTAGAGGACAATTTTAAATACAATCCAGTGCCCTCCTTTCATTTTTTTTAACTGAAGACATGCACCACAATTCTCCCGTGTATCTGAGGTCCGTCTTTCACCACCAAGTCCTTTTTTCTTACAACCTTCTTTAGAGCACACAATTTTTTTTCTCACTACTTGGTTATTGACCCTCTTCTCTGAGCTTCGTCTAATGCTAAAACCCGCCGCTTTCGCATAAGTGTTGTAAGCCTCGTAAGCATCCTCAATATTTTCAAAACCTTCACCTACTTTTGGTAATTTCTCCTCATCAACTTGTGGCACAAATGTTTTAATTGGTAAAGATGCTACATCGTCAATCTTTTGTATGTTTTTAAGCACACCATGACAATACATGCAAAATAGAATAAAAAAAAGGAAAAGTAATTAATCGCAAGTTTTATCATAATAATATTTTTTTTGTGGATAGAGATAGGAGAGAAATAGAGAAACAGAGATGGTAAATTACTTGGCTGCCAGCGAATTCTGAGGCTATCGGAGACTGTGAATGGATTGGAGACTATGAATGGATCGGAAGCCAAAGTTGCAAATCGAGATCAGGATCATGAGATGGACCTGTGTCATCCATTAGGGACTATCTCTTGACAGATCAGAACCCACTCCTGTTTTCTCGCAAAAATGAAAGCATTATCAAATATTAAATGAGAAATGAAATCATGAGAAATGACATCAAACAGAACAATGCCAAAAAGATGATTAACAGCAACTTCTGTATTGTCCTCTTTTTTTTGGTAGCTGTCTTAAGTCCACTTGATAGAAGCAGGCAACTTGCAGAGTATCCATAGTCCCATTTGAATCAGGATTCTTGTATGCACCCCTTTACCCAGTACTCTTTTTTCTTTTTTTTTTTTTTTTTTTTTTTGGGTAGAACCCAAATTCATGCCCCCTACAAAGGGCTTTTATCTTATCAAATTAAATTTACAACAGAGAATTCAAGCAACAGAAATAGCAGCAGAAATGGGGAATTTCATCAGGTCATTAGACCCCAAAAAGAGCACCATAACCAATCCAGCTTCCTATTTTTTGCCTTCATTTTTGGCTGTTATCGTAGTATCATAGATACTGCAGATCATGAGTTTTAGATTGATGTCTCTCGTGATAGGAGCTCTTCCGTGATATGGGCTCTTTTTAAAAAATAAAGCAAAGAGAAAAAAAGAGAAAAAGGTGACCTTCCTTCCTCGCTGGGTCGTCTAAGAGAGATGCAGACTTCTATGGCTCTGGTCTGTGAGTCCTCTTTGCTTCCCTTCAACAAAGGAATGGGCTCAGCTCCTCCATATCTTCGGTTTCTCGATCGAGATAGAGGGCAGGATGGAAGGAAATGGGTTCGATTAGAAAAAATGAAAGGGGGAAGAGGAATAAACCCTAGCACTGTGCCTGCTCCAAATCTTCGGCGAGAGACGAGTTTCGTCGTTCTGGAGGAGAGGAGAGGACAGCTTCCGGCAAGCGACAGGGCCCAGATCTGAAATCGTTGGATGTCTCTCGGTTCGATGAGAAACTCGATCTCTTCTCTGCGATATAGAGGAAGAAGATGAGATGGAGATGGAGCGGAGAGGCTGCAGCTGGAGAACCTTTCGAAGAGAGGAAACCGCTCCGATTGAATGGAATGACTGGATTTTTCAAGCCCTCGAAAGGGGCTCTGCAAGACGAAAGGGGCTCTGGAATTTTCAAGCCAACGAAAGGGGGAAATGAAATGTTTGGGCGCCCAAAGCAAAAACTGATGGTTATATATAAAACGCGAGAGCCGTTGGATCCACTTTAATGATCCAACGGCTCTTAAGAAAGTTCTCACATATAAGGTGAGAACAGTTCCCACCTGAATAAATCCCTTATTTCTATATGTTTGGTGTGTTATGAAACACATCATTTGAGCAATTTAGATAGAGTTTGGTATCACAGTATAATGATGTGGGCTGTGTAAGATGTCTCTAAGGATGTGCTTGTGCACTGTCCGCAGAAGAGAAAAAGGCATTTCCTTTTCCACGGCACCGTGTTTCTGCCCTGGATAGGTCGGACTTCCAGATCCCCTCCATCGCAGATTTTCAGGCAAAAATCGAGGATTCCTCTTTTGAATTGTTGCTGCACCAAATGCGGTTGAGGAAGGTGCCGAATTTTCTCCTTCCATTTCTGCAGCAAAGGGCACTGCGCAAATGCCTCCAAAGATTGTAAGCAGCTACATTTAAAAAAAAAAAGGATTGTAAGCAGCTAGCGGAGTTGTAGTACATTGAAGACGGCAAAGAATACAAAGAACAGCTACCCAGTGAATAAATGTCGGTCTAGTGAGTAGCAACAAGTTGGCTAATGATGTGAACTGCATAATCGATGTCAAGCTGATTGATACTAAGGTAGATGAGACTCAACCAACTGACAATGAATCGGATATCAATACCAAAACCATCAATAGGTTTTTATTTATTTATTGAGCACTAGTGGTGGGCCAGCAGTTTGGCGTCTGAGAGAGCGAAGTTTTATTTTTATATATGGATAGAAGATTATCTTTAGACAAATAAGTGACTTCAATAGCCAGAAAATATCGGAGATGTCGGTATTTTGTTTGTGATGATCATATGTCGACATATAAAAGGAGCAGCATGCAGCCTCTTGATGCGTGTGAAGCAAATTGAGAAGAATCACTATTAATCTTAGATAGCAAGACTGGCGATAGTAGTGCTAAATCTATCAGTTGATTGTGAGGTTTGCTTAAGACCATAGAGAACACATTAGGCGAGATTCCTGATGAGAAAGTTGTGAAAGCCTAGGATGTGGAGTTATACATCTCCTAAAAAAGAAACCCATCTAGAAAAAGCTTTCTTGACATCAAGTTGATATAATGGCCTATGACGAATATGAGCAGCAGTGATGAAAGTTCTAACTGAATCGTTTTTGCTTTTTTGTGCTCTTAAATCCAGAAAAAAGAATAAAACAAACTCATCAAGATATACAGACCTTTAGGGTGTCATGCTTTAGGTGCATGGCATATTCCTCCCCCCTCAGCCCAAACCAAATGCCAAAATCTTCCCTCAAAATTCAAAATTCTTATTTTAAGAGGTTTCTATTACCGATAGACAACCTTTTAAAAATTGAAAAAAGAGTAAAACCAGTGACTAAAATGGCCGTTTGACAGGTGTTATTTTCCCTCCCGAATGAATTGCTTGAATTTTGCATTCCAATAAACCAGTATTAATTTACTCCTGAATCCTAAGATTTACTTGTTAATGATATTTTTTGTATTGATAGAAATCTTGTTTATTAGAATTGGCATGAATCGTAGAATCCGTTGGATATTGTGATTTTTAAAAACAATGATTAAATGAACATTTGATGCTGATGTTGAACATTTGATGTAGTTGATTGTGGATTCCACATTTTTTTTATGATCAAAATGTAGACTACATGAGGAGATGGTGACACAGTGGCAGGTTGAAGTAGCGCAGGGAGAATGAGGGTAACCAATGGGTTATTCCTCAAGCCAGAAGGCTTTTGGTAGGTTGTCTAGGTCTCACACCAAAGACAGAGAATCATACGTTTGAGAAAGCTCAATTTCATTCAAAATTCTGTATATCCCAAGAGAAGGGATTGCATCCTATATATAATAGAGTCTCAGTCATAATTTTAGTAATCAATCTCTACTAAGAAACTTCTGATTCTAAGAATCTTTGAAATTAGAAACTACCTAATCAAAGCAATTAAACAAATCTACTAATTCTAGAACTCTATTAAAATAGGAAACTGCCAATAGAAATCTTGCAATTTCTTTACTTATGGGCTTGGACTTTGGGCCTTCTGGAATAAACCTTCAAACGGGGCCCATTGGTCTGGCTTGCATCACAGGTGCTCACTGTTGCAACCTTGAGGTTGTAGGTTCAAGTCACGGTGCCTCCCAAAAAAAAAAAAAAAAACTATATATTACTACATAATTGAAGTTTTCTCCCATCTAGGTCAGGCTTTTGTGAGTTCTACTTGTTTGCTCTGGTTTCTATACATGCATCTCATATGTTAAGTTTTGTCTGAAAAGTGGAGATTTTTATTGGTCTGGTTCGTACAGGGACAAGAGGGTGATGCTGCTGCCTCTGAGGAAGCAAAGAAGAGCAACCATGTTATTAGGAAGCTTGAGAAGCGTCAACAGGGACATAAACTTGATCCCCATATTGAGGAGCAGTTTAGCGGTGGCAGGTTGTTGGCCGCCATATCTTCTCGCCCTGGTCAATGTGGCAGAGCTGATGGGTGAGTAGTGAACCATTTCTTGGGCAGTTTTTATGCAATTTTTTAATCTGTGTTCTAAGATTTGATTCGCATTATCAGCACTCTAGATTTATTGTCATGGTTCTCTTTATTATCAGATACATTCTAGAAGGAAAAGAGCTAGAGTTCTACATGAAGAAGATCCAGAGGAAGAAGGGCAAGAGTGGTGCTGGTGCAGCTGCTTAAATCAATCTGCTCTAGGTTTTTTGTTCTGTACTTAGATTCAGATTTTATTATGTAGTGTTTGCTGTCTAGGGAATCATGGTTCAGTGGATCCCAACTGGCTGACGTAGATGTCTGAAATTTTGTTATGCATTTTGGTGTGAGAGCTGCATATACTGTTTGCTGCTTTGCTAAACGTTTGCTTGCACTGCAATGATTTAAGAAATCTGGAAGAGTTAGCTGGACTAAATTTCCTCTTCCAACTTGGATGCTGGGTTTAAACACAAGTTTTGGCATTTATCATGCAACCATGCACACAGCTATCTGTTGGTGGATCTGGCTGGACCTTCAGTTTGTTGAACCTTACTGTTTCTTAGGGATGCATGGGCATTGTGTTGGCCTTCAAAGTTGACCTTTTCTCATTGAACCTAGATTACTGACAAAACAACCTTCAAAATTGCACGTTCATTTGTTCTAATCTCCCCTTAAACATGATGGGGTTTACTACACGGGAATCCCAACTTCAAACACATTTTACAGCCTGCTTTTTCGTTGGAGTATGAATTGGACTTTATGTTGATTGGAGACTAAAAGTGAAAATTTCACCAGTCAGAATCCTAGAAGTCCCATCCATGAATATTGGGTTAAACCTACTTCATATAAAAACCCCAAGTCAGATGGCTTTATGATGGTAATTATATAAGAAAAAAGAAGTAATCTAAGGGAAGAGGTTTCTAAGGAAACACTTTCTGATAGAACCATAAACATATCCTGCTTTTGGTAATTTAAACTGTTATATGACTGATACCTCATTATCTCATTGTCACATAACATGATCATCAGATTTTGCGATTGTGCTTTCTGCTTGTTAATTGCCTTTGGTTATTGCAACTTATGGGTTATGTCCAGTGATTTGATGATCCGGACTATTCATTTGTCAGATCATTCCGTAGGATGGGTAGTGGTTTCTCACATGCTGTTGGTATAATCACATTTCAGCCTGTTATCATCATTATTATACTGTATGTGTGCAGTGTGTTTGTGAAAAATCTAATCAGTGGTTTCACCCGGTGGAGAGGCAGGAGATGTGGAGCTGTAATGTGCAAACATTTGTTTAATTGGCAAGCACTTTGAAGATATTGTTTCATGACTCCACTTTGAAAGGCAGGCCCGTTTTTAAGGGGCCAATGGCCTATAAATAGGGGGTTTAGGTTGTGAATTTCCTTGTGGGGGTATTCTTTTTCTCTTTTTCTTTTTGGCTGTGAATGTGGTGGTAGTGAAGGATAGACGGTGTAGATCTAGATTGGGGCATTTGTATTCTTAGTGATTTGGTTAGGATGGCCAATAATGCAAGTGTTGATATTTTGATCGGCAGTTACTTTTGATCCTTCACTCAGCCCTTTGGGGGATGTGCCATATTTTCTGTAGAAAATCATAAGGTTTCATTTGTTTGATTGATTGGTTTTGATTTTGTAATAACACGGAAGGATATAAGGTGGAGATGTAGAGGAAACGAAAGATTTGATATACGTGGGTAATGGATGGCAATCATTTCCTACTGAAAGAGGAGACCATTTGATTCTGGACATTTGATTCTGGACAGTTGAAAACTAATCCATTGGGTGTATGCAAACCCTCATATCTACATGTATCGGGTAAAACTATGGGAGGTGGCCAATAGGGTAGATATCGAACACAAAACCTCTCCGCTTCCCGAGACGTAAAGTCCTTGGCCAACCGAGCAATACTCGTTAGTTGACCCTCCACCTTATTAGGAATAAAAATTGTGAGAATTTAATGCTTCACCATTTAAAAAAAAAAAAGGATTAAAAAAGAAGTTTCAGGCCCTTCACTCCCCAATCTCTCTTGGAAAAGCCCTCGTTAAGAACTTTGAATGTTGAGTCTTTTTGGACATGATGCAATGGCTTGTCTCCTAGCATTTGAAATCCCATAATTTATTCACAAGAATTTTAAATTCCAACCACCTAAAGGTCTTAAATGACCTTTTGGAATTCCAACCTCTTTATTTATTTTTATTGGAGTTTCAAATGCTCTTCTAAGAAGAGGAATTTGGAATTCTACTTCAATGGGACAACATTTAGGGCACTTTCTCGTGTAACCCATTTATGTAGAAAAGGCATTTACCTTTTTATTTATTTATTTATGGCGGGGGGTGACTGGAATAAGCCTCCTCCGCCTTCTACCTTGTCTTCAACCAGAGTAAGCCTCCTCGTCTTCGACTAGAGTAAGTCTCCTCCGCTTTCTTCGACAACCTTCTATAGGTATCAGTCCCATAATTTATTTTTTTTTTTTTAATCCCCCGTCCCCCTCTCCGACCCTCCTTCGCTCCTCCTCTCTTTATTTATTTTTATTGGAGTTTCAAATGTTCTTCTAAGAAGAGGAATTTGGAATTCCACTTCAACGGGACAACATTTAGGGCACTTTCTCTTGTAACTCATTTGTGTAGAAATGGTATTTGCTTTTTTTTTTTTTCTGTGTCGGGGTAGGGGGGCTAGAATAAGCCTCTGCCTTCTACCTCTTGTCTTCGACTAGAGTAAGCCTCCTCCGCTTTCTTCGACAACCTTTTATAGGTCCTCCTCTCTGACCCTCCCTCCCTCTCTTTTGAAAACCCAGGAATTTGTAGTTGCACTAAACAACATTAGCACCAATTTATCAAGGAAAAAAAAATCCGCACCAACAGGAACTTGGATACTTCCGTGGAAATCCTTTTCCATGGACTTTGCTTACGTGACAATTTTCTTTTTCAACTAAATTAGTATGTATGCGAACGTGACCTAAAGAATTTGAATTTCTTCATCAATGAATTCTTGAAATTCCGGTTAAAAACAGACTAGGCATGTAATAGCAATTAAGTGAAATAGATATTTTTGTGTGGAGCATTTTTCCCACGTAAATTAAAGGAGTTCCTGAGCATCTTTCCTGGGAAAATAGGAAATGACAAGTAAAGCACTTAAAAAAAAAAAAAAATTGTAGTGCACGGGAATTGAGAAACTGGGTCCTCATTTTGGTGGTCAAACAAGCAAGCAGACCAAAACCACCGTTTTATGGTACCCAGTGAATAAAAATGTGCAGCACCAAAATGGACGAAAAACCAGAATAACTTATCCCCAAAAGTGAAAATTGTAATTTCTTCTTCCGTTGCATCAAACAAACCAGCAGCCCTAAGTACCAATTCCTTTCTCTTTTCTTCTTTTTGTTGGAAATTTTCTAATCATCCTGACTTGGTGAAAAGGGGAAGAAGAACACACACAAAATTAAAAAAAATATGAAGAGGGTATTATGTTATAGATAACATCTATGATCCAATAAACTCATCTTCAAATTATTCTCTTATTCTCCAATCTCCACATCCAAAACACAAGATCCACTTACAAAACAAAACATTTATTAAGGAGAAAAAAGAAACACACAGAGCCCAGGCCACCCCCTTCTATTAGTGTGAAGGAGCAAAAGACAGCAGCTCTTTGGAGTTGAGCCAAGCCTTCACCACAACCTCAGCATCATATGCCTTCTTCACTCCATCCTCCACAGCCTCTATCTTCAGATAGTACTTGATTCCAGCCACCACCTGGCTCTCAGCTTTCACCACCTCTGAGAAGGCAATATGGGTCTGGTGATTTTTATTGAATTCATCCACAGAGAACTTGCCAAGGTCCTGAACTTCCTTGTTTGATTTCACATCTCTGATCTCCTTCCTCCCTCCAACCTTAGCTCCTCCTCCTCCCAACTTTTCTTGGTCAAGATCAATTGTTCCCAACTTCTGAACTCCAATGTTTGATTTGACATAGTTGATCTCCTTCCTTCCTCTAACCTTGGTATCTGGTGCTGTTAGTTGTTTTGGGTTGGATTCAGGAGAGGATGAGATAGATGGGACTGCATTGGAGAAGGTGATGAGGAGGAGGAGAAGAGAAAGACCCAGAAGGAGAGATGATGGAGATGTTGATGCCATGGACAGGTCTGGTTTGCCGTTTGGAAAGTGGAGAAAAGTAATTGATTTTGGTTTTGGGTTGTTTTGGTCCTGTCAATATTAATATGGGAGGTTGGGGAGGAAGGATAAGGACGGTTTTTTTATTACTCGGTGGGTGTATTCTACGTGCTTGGTGTGTTTTAAGACGAACGGATATGATATGTCCAGATTTGCTGTGTGCTTGATTTCGAGTGTCCTTGCCATAGAATTGTACTCTAGTTGCAAGTGTTTTGCCAAAGAGCCGTACTACAGAATCCGGTTTTTGTCCGGGATCCATAGACTTTTTGTTTGCGAAAATGTAAAGGTTGGGAGTTATTTATTTATTTATTTATTTTGACATGTTAGTCCCCCTTACATTTACATTTACGTGTTTTATTGTCATGACTAAAATTTAAATAATGTTATGAAAGTTATTTGACTCCGGTTAATAACTTTTAAAAATATTTTTGTCCCTGATTCCATGATATCATAAAAGAGTTTTATTTTCAAATGATAAAACTTGAGAAATGATGGTCAAATGCTTATTTACATTTCACAAAATATCAATTTTTGTGCTCTATAAAAAATTAAATTTATTTACTATTTATAAAAAAATTGATATATTCCATGATATCATAAGAATATGGTGAAAAAAGATTTTAAAAATAATAATAATCAGAGTCAAACGACTTGGATAACATTATTTAAATTTGGGTAAAACAAGATTTAATGTTAGCTAATAGCAATGGATACCTTATTTCGTCAGACAAGAACCCTATTTGGACGAATCGAGGGTGGACATCCGGATCCGTTTACTAATATGTCAAACCATGGTTGAGAGAGAGGATCCTGACTCTTCAAGATGTGACCCTCTTTGATTATACATGAGACATGAATAGGAGAGATCTAACAGGCTGTGGGCCCCACCCCACAATCACGGGTTGAGAGACAGAGCCCCACGTCCTCCTCGTCTTTTTGTTCCTATAAGTCGTAACCCTAAGTTAGCTGTCGAGCACAAGGGCCGATAGGTACATTTATATATTTTAGTAACATATATGAACCTCTCCATCAATTTCGTGGCTAGATTATTCTTTTTAATGGACACTTCAATTTGCACTTTATTACTGCTTCCATGTAAAAGGGGTCCACCATGATCCACCTCCAAGAGTCCTACACCTTCACCCTCACTCATCCCTCTTGACTTGGATAGTAATATTATTAAATAAAAGTACACTATAAACTTTAATCTAATTAATAAAAGTTAATTAAATTAAGATCAAAAGTAAAGAAAAATATTTACGTCTCAAAGAAAGTACCCACATTTGACTATGCATAACTTATGGTATGGATGCACAGTACGAAAGTGAATATTTTCTTAAAAGTAAAAATATCTCATTTTAAATACTAATTTACAATTAGTACATTCGATAAAATTGTATGAAAAGCTTTTATTTCACAAGGTAATTGAGGCACATTTTTAGGAATTGTGGTAATTGAGGATCACTTTTTAGAAAGATTGCAATGTACAACTCACCGCTCGTGCCATATTTTAGAAATTTATAAAGTCATTTTCTTCTAAAATATATAAATTTTGTATCATCCACCTCCGTCTGCTGTGATTAAAAAGGTTCTATAGAAAAGCAGTCCTTTTTAACTTAGTTCTTAAGGTTTTTATTTGCCGACTATTGAAGTATTATATGCGATGACTTACAGCAAAAGATGAGAGGTATGTGAAATATGATGATGACAGTGACACATCCAAATAAATTCAAAGTAATTGGATGTGAGTGGGGTGTTGTAAGATCCTGGTTCCGCTTATAATATTTTATTATATTTTAATTAGAATATCACTATTATCTTAATTAAATGTATTTTAATTATTTAAGTGGGTAGGATTAAGTGGGGTACACGTTATATATTAGATGTGTTGATTTAACGGGTAGATGACCTAACTCGCAGTTTGACCCCATGACTCAAGCTTAGAGAATATTTTCTTAAAGCTAATTCCTTTACGTTCTTATCTCTCCCCACTTTCGTCTACAACTCCTCCCGTTATTCTTCGTCTTATTCCTCTTTCAACTTTCCAAATCATTGCAGCTTTAGGATCAGGCTACCAGAATTCATATCGGCAAATCATTGCAGCTTTAGGATCAGGCCACCAGAATTCATATTGGAGGATACCATCATTCTTCGCTGAAATTTCTTATCTCAGGTAACCCTCTCCTCAAACCATTAGGAGTAGATCTATATTCTTGGGTTATCTCCTTTTTTTTATTTCTTTATTTTTTTTTTCCAATGGTAGACTTGGATAGGAGTACCATAGATCTGTTCATCCGAGCATTTCTTTCCCATCTTCTATTAGATTGGTATTAGGATTGTGATCAAGCGTTATGAGAATCTCGATTTGGGTATTGGTTAGGATCTGTGCATTTTTCTTCAACCCGGTAAAAAGGCAAGTACCTAACCATAATTTATAAATTTAATACTTGTGTTGTTCCTTGATCCGTGTGTTGATTCATTTAAAAAATCCTTTTGACGCCCCCTTTTTCACGTGATTATGTTATTATATTATGTTATTTTGTATTGGTGAGATTGGAGATTTGAGGATGATTTCGTCGGTTTTGCTTTCGATCATTATCCACCCTATTTGGTTTTCAAAACCCATTTTTAACCATCCAAGATTGTGAAAATTGTATGTTAATGGAGATAGGCTCGCTGTAGTTGGATTCATAGCAAACCCATTGGAAAAAGTGCAGAACCATACCTAAAACGGAAGTTCTACCCACGGTTGGACTGTGGGGCCCACTTTTAGGAATTGTGGTAATTGAGGACCGCTTTCTAGAAAGATTACAATATACAACTCACCGTTCGTGCTCTATTTTAGAATTTTATATAGTCATTTTCTTCTAAAATATATAAATTTTATATTATCCACCTCCGTTCGCTTTGATTAAAAAGGCTCTCTAGAGAAGCAGTCCTCTTTTAACTTAGTTCTTGAGGTTTTTATTTTCCGACTATCGTAGTATAATATGCGATGACTTGTAAGCAGCAAAAGATGTAAGATATATGAAATATGACGATGACAGTGACACATCCAAGTAAATTCAAAGTAATTGGATGTGAGTGGGGGGTGTGTTGAGACTCGACAATGGAGATCGTGATTGCAAACCAAAATGTAGTGAGAGTTCCACGTAACAACCAAATATGGAGTAAGTGGATGGTGCCATAATTCTGTTGAACAAAACGTCACCATCATATCATTAACACATAGCATAAATTAAAAATGAGAGCTATTAAAAGAATACACGGATAGTGAAGGCATCTTTAAAAGTTCAGAGATGACAGTTGCTACAAAAAGGTAACATCTAATCAGAGGGTTTTTGGAAACTTAGAGCTTATTTACATTTAAAGTATTTGATAAACCTTTAATTAGAGCTTTATTAAGGTGTAAGGGGTTTTCACCAGGAAAAATCTCCCTAACTAAACCCATCGAAGACCAAAAAGACCCTAAAATTTGGAGAGAAACTATTTAAGTTTTCCTACCACTTAGGGATGTAAATGGGTTGGCTCCGGTTTCTTGGGTTCCGGACCCGGAACTGTTAAGGAGAAGGTGGAACTGGACTTGGAACCAAAACCATATATGGGGTGAGTCTAGGTCCGGATCTAGGTATAGGTAGAGAATGATTTGGGGAATTTTTTTTTTTCTAATTTTAAGGATAAATTCTCGAAAATTGAGGTAATGTGTCGGATCCCGGATCCACAAGTCCGAACTAATCTGAAACCGGAACCGGACCCTTTTAGGTCACAGGTCCAAAAAAGGACCTGGACCCATTTACTTAGAGTAGGCTAAATAAGGACCCACAGAGAATTGGGGATCCATTTACAACGCTATTGCCACTTTTTCATCTGCATTTTTTTATTTTTGACTTTTTCTCGATAGAAACCATTTTGGAATACGAGCCTCTCTTTAGAAACCACTATAGTATCTTCTTACAACTTAAAAAGAGAGAGAGAGAAGGAAAATGAAATTATGTTATGCCTCATCCATTCCTCCGCCTGGTCGATAAGCCTAAAGTGAATGGGCCCACTTCCCACTCTTTCCAAATGGGCCTTAATTAGTTTTAAATGATATTTATTAACAGCTTAAAATTTTATATTTATTTTGTAATTTTTTTATATTTTCTTCATTTACAAGTTTCCGAATACCCGGCTAGTTTTTAACAGTTTAGGGTTGAGTTATATGATTTAACTGAGGGATAAGCCATTTGAAATTTAAAACACTGCTTTAATTGATTCTCAAAAGCACATTGGACTCGCTTGGAATTCACTATTTCGATACAATATCAATCTGATGGTTTTTATCACTTTTATTTTTAGCCTTGTCATAAAGAATGTAAATTGATTGGATTAGATTTAATAAGAGCTTTTTACATATATCCCCCTAAGGTTTGTAGGATTTGTAAATAAGTCCCTATGGTTTTAGTATTTACTGATAGGCCTCTACCTTTTCATTTTAATACCTTTCTTGTCCCCAAAATCAATAGCTAACCAACTATCAAAAGTTTTTTGTGTGAAATGACACATTTTCCCATCTCTTTATCCTTATGTGCTTAAATTCAAAGGCTTGAATTTATTTTTCTCTAAAGCTTGAAACATTGATAATTACATTTAGCATGAGAGAATAATTGTATGTAAATTTATTTTTATTAATAGAGGGCCTATTTCATTAAATCCAAATCTACTATAATGACAATCAATGCATGTGCTTATAATTAGTCACAATTGATCCAATCTATGCATGACCCACCATTAAATTGATGAAAATTGTAAAATACATAATTAGGCTTCATGTTCATTAAAAAGTTATTGAGAGATACTGTTGGAAATTGGGATACAATAATGGAATTTTGAATACTCATATTTGCTTAATTGATACAAGGGCAAAGTTGTCATTTTAAAAAAAAGTTCAATGCAAATCCCATGGTCATTACCCATTTTCATTAGAAATACTGATTTTTGAGACATGAAAGATATTGAAATGAAAAGGTAGGGACTTATATGCAAAAACTAAAACCACAGGGGCCTATTTATAAATCATACAAACCTTATGGGGGTATATATATATATAAACCCTCAAAAAAAAAAAAAATTTAATAATGATGAACCTCCCATGGGTCAAATGCACATCAGGATAACTCACATGCCAACAGTGATAGTATTATTAATTTGTATTGATAACATTTTCAAGTATTAAAGAGGCAAGATTGGTTTGAATAATCATTTTGATGCATGTTGTTTGTTGATTCAGGGCCCAAGATGGATTGAAAAATGGTGAGATGTCTCTTTATGGCTTGTTCTCATCAAATAAGTGGGCCTGATAAGGGGGCCCACCTCTATGTCATCTATGCTGTTCATCTTTTGGTTTTTGCTGTTAGAACATACAAGATTGTGTAAAACCTTTTCTTTATTTAAAATCCACATAGTGCAGCTGCCTTATCCTTTCATGTCTCACTTTCATCGGACCTCATTTGGTTGTGGAGAAACTGAGTGGAAAATATTTCTCCACTTCAAAATTGTAATGTGAACAGTTCCCTTCGAAAGACACTTTCAAGAAGCAGGAGAAAAGAAGAGGACAATAGAAAGAAAATGAATATGATTTGACTTTCATTTGGCAAAATCATGTGAAGTCGAAGATTATTAACCAATCAAGGTGATTAGGCACATGTATTTTCTACCAATACCATTCAATTTGATTGATTGATTGATTTATTTATTTATTTTTGCTAACCGGGGGTTATCCAAGGTCTCTTTGAGTACCTGACTAAATCCCCTACGGTGGTGGCCTCCACTGTTTCCGCTCACTAGGTTCATTGGGCTAGAATAGCCTGGGGTCTCAACACATTGGCGTACTTCAATGTTAAGACCTCCGGGTGGTTACGGAGTACCCCAACCAACGGTGCTACCAAGAGTTGGTAAGATTCAATTTGATTACGACTTATCTTATTACGTGTGGGAGATCTTTGGAAGATGTAAACAAGTAAAGTTGGCTTCCAATCTTATCGAGCTGGGCCCCATTCAGCTCAGTTTGACTGGGTTAGTGTTCCCCTTATTACACGGTTCCTTTGATTTTAGATTCATGTATATGTATTATGTAATGTATACAAAGAAACTATAATATAAAATCAATTTTATTAATAAGATCAAATGAGCTCAAATTATACGAATGCACTTTGGGTGCACCTTCTAATGATAGGAACCATTCAAAAGTTGCATCCATTCATGTACACGAACATGGGACTTAAAAGTTCAGATTGAGGAAGTTATAAAAGAAAATATTGAATTGAATGTTACAATGCATGGCCTTCTTTTATAAGATTTGAAATAACTAATAAACCAATTTAACTATTTATAACTGTCCATATGTGAATTATTTGATGACAGATGAATTTGAACACTGCTTCTACCATGATAGAAATAGTGCTTTACCACTGCTCCAACGTTGAGTTGGCTGGAGATTGACATTCATCCTGCCCAAGTTCAAGCTAATTCAGGCTCAATTGGAAGAATCTTCATCAGTTTGGAAGTTCAAGCTAATTCTGACATTCATGACAGAAATAGTGCTTTACCACTGCTCCAACGTTGAGTTGGCTGGAGATTGACATTCATCCTGCCCAAGTTCAAGCTAATTCAGGCTCAATTGGAAGAATCTTCATCTGTTTGTGGACTGCATGCTCCGAGCAACTCTATGAGGCCCAATTGGCTCACCTTTCATCAGTGCAGTCCTTTGACACCCTTATCTCCCACGATCTGGCACCATGTAAAATTTTATGCTTATTGAACCTTTACTCACAATTGGATAGAATCTCAATGAACAGTAATATTCAGGTGAGAATTAGTTCTCTTATATTATATAAGAACTTTTTTATGGGGCCCAATTATGGGGTCCATTTGGGGATGGGACCAGGGGGATGGAAAGGTATATGTAAGACCACCCCAAGTATCAAGTTTGACTCCAAACTCATGCCCCTAACCCCTTCATTCATGGCCCAAAAGTTTAATAACTTCATATTCAAAAAAATATTCAACCCTCAATCCAACGGTTCAGTCCATTCGGATGTGTGCCAATCCTTGGGATTAGTGACTGTTAGAGGATTCCCTATTGGTTGCTAGGTTTGGATGGATTGTTAGTTGGGCCCCGCAAAATTTTTTTAATTTAATAGGTGAGAACTAGTTCTCACTTGAATATTTCCCCTCAAAGAAATCTATGGTTGAAACCACTAGAATTTAATGTTCTTAAACCGAGGGGTAGGATAATCTAAAGAGCTGATTTTCTGCATAACCCTAAAGAGATCTTTCTGTCTATCCTACCCCATAAGTAGGCCTCGGACAAATGAGCAGGTTGTGCCTGGAGCAGCCCAATCTAAGACATGAAAGCCAAACTTATTACTAGTCCGCTGTAGGTGCCTGGCAAGTCAGAGCATTGCGGTGTTTGTGTGGGTTTTTTTTTTACTCCAGCAAGGGGGCTGGGACCCAAGAGAGAGACCCACATACCTATGAGAAGGTAGCCCACTCAAGTGGGAGGAAGGCCCGCATAAGGGAGAAAAAAGCTTACACAAGTGGGAAAGAAACCAAGACAACCGGGGAAGAGAGAGTGTCCGTCAATCAGACTCTCCTATTAGGATATGGAGCTTGACTTGATCACTTAAATTGAGTCCACATCCACTGTGTAGCTATTATGTGACAATCGTGTGGTGTAACACATGCTGGAAACTCTATCTTGGGGCCAATATAGAGATAACCCAAACCATTTACGATGAATTCCATCCCCATCAGTGATATATCCTTAGTTTAACTTTAATAGGAGTGGGTCCCACCATAAGATTGACCACATGATCAAAAAGTTAATTGGGCATTGACATATGGCATCACTGATGATGTGGTGTTAGTCCTGTTTCCATCATGTACTTAATTGGATGTTGGGACCCACTTCTGAATTGGAATTAGAGGATATATTCCTGGAGGGGATGAGATTCATCTTGAACAGTCCGAATTATCCTTATGTGGCCCCTACAATGGAGATCTTGACATTTGTTACACGATTTTCATAAAATAGTTGAGTAGGGGGACCTGAACTCCCCTTAAAATGGCCCCTTAAACTGCCTGGAAAATGAGGGCTTTTGATTTTTTTAAATAATCGTAGAGGACAAAAATTTTGCACACCCATCAATTTAAGGGTTGGGCTTGAACAATACTAGGCCCAAGTTGTGTGTGTGTATATATATATATATATATATATATATACACATATATTTTTATATGAGGAATCATCAAAAACTCTCCTTGTCAAAAAGGGGCATAAACACCCTTTTTTACTTGTCGATTTAAATGCTGCCACCTCACAAGTAAGTTATATGATAGGATAGACATTGATACTCATGCCTAAAAATTTGCTAAATATTACTCACCTTATTAGGAATATATCTAGGAGAGAAAATCGGATGGGGGAGAATTGAATTTGAGAAGGAGAGAAGACCTTCATACGTGTATTTCAGGTCACTTTGCCTTTCTTTAATTGACATTAATTTGAAAACATCATTTGGATAAACTCATGAAACTAAGGGGGCCCCACTAATGAAAATAATAAAAATTGTTTCACCCTTCTTTATTTTGCATAATGGGACACACCTTTGGATAAACCAAATCTGCCTTTGCATCCATCTAAACCCGATTTGACAAAGTGCCCCATTAATGGATTTTTTTTAGTGGTTCCATGAAAGCAAATCCCAGATTTCCACTATTAGGGCCCATCCGTAGATTTATAGCCATATGTCTTTAGTTGAAAAGGTTTCTACGCGTGGTTTCATGAGAAAGAGAAAAAGAAGGAACTAAAGAGAAAAATTAGGAGCTTGGTTAGATTATTTACTATCATTTATTTATGCCAATTCACATCAGCCGCATGTTCTTTTTTCATTCGTTAAACACTAATGGGTGTTTTGTAGCGTTCCTCTATATATATGTATTTATATATATATATATATATATATATGGAGAATATTCATGTGCATCCATCCCTCATCATAGGGTGAGGGACAATTCCATAATTGAAAATTCTCATATGCAAAAGAGGAAAAGTCATATATGGTCATATGCATAAAAGGAATATTCATGTGCAAAAAGGGAAAGTTCCCTCACCCTATGGTGAGAGATGGATGCACATGAATGTCCCATATATATATATATATATATATATATAGATGCTCGGTGAAAGCCTTCATATTTAAGTTGTTGGCATTGGATTTGGATGTGAGGGCATAGGAATATCTCTCACCTTATATGAAAGATAGGGGTGTGGGCCCTCACATTTAAGTTGTTGGCATTGGATCTGGATGTGAGGGTCTCCACTTTATCTCTCATAATAAGGTGAGAGCATCTCTTATAAGAGTATCTCCCATATATATATATATATTTGAAAATTCTAAAAAACGCTCCTTTTTTCTCCCCTCCTTTTTTTTTGGTCATGGGGCCCATGTTGAGTCAATCTTGGGGACCTTTGATTCAACCGTCCAATCCATTTGGATATGTGAAAACTTGATGCATCTAGTGTACTTAAGGAGGTCTCATGTATGTAGATAGTTCGGATGTATCATAAAGTCGGCCCCACCACCATAATATGGTGAGGGATGGATGCACATGAATTTATATATGTATATATATATATATATACACACACACATGCGCGCGCACAATGCTTACCAGGTGTGCCCACCTGACTAATGGCCCCACGACCCGGTGCGCCCTAAGTACATCGTGCCCACCTAACTAATGGCCCCACGACCCGGTGCGCACTTATGTGTTGATTTATTTGGGCATATATATGGTTTGGGATGATTCTTGTTCTTGTTCTTTTTTTTTTTTTTTTTGGGTAACCCAGCCAAGGATTGGGATCCAATTGAGAGCTCCCATACACATAGGAAGACAACCCACTCAAGTGAGAAAGGAGCCCACACATGGAAAGAAAGCCCACACAAGTGAAAAGAAAGCCCGCACACATGGGAATAGGTGGCCTACCCAAGGTTCAAACCCAGGACAGCCAAGTGAACTACCATTCCTTACCACTTGGGTAACGAGCCGTTATCGAATGATTCTTATATAGGTTCTTATGCTAAATGTCATGTTTTTTTTATGTCATTTCCATGTGATTCTTATGGAAATAAGCCAGTAGTCACACGTTGGTCTCTATAAGATTTGTCCAATGGACTCTACAGGCAGGCTTTGGATCCAAGTTATAAGATTCATGTATAAATCTTCTGTCAAAACTTAGGCTCTTGAACTGAGACATGAATTGGGCCCAAATTCTGGAATGAAAATAAAAGAACTTGGGCCGGATTGGAACAGGTAGCTAAATTGGATTAGACCTAGGGCCTGAGTTGCTCAGGTGGCCTTGGGCAGCCTTGTGTTATTTTCGAGCAAGATCGGACCATCCATCTACCATATTGAACCATCTACCACATCCATACATCAAAGGCTCACCAAAACAACGAAAAGCGATCTCAGGCTGTGGGCCCCAGGAACCATGAGAATATATGGTTGAGATTTGGGGTTCTTTTCTTTATGCAATCGGGGCTGTTCTGATCTCGAATTTGAACAGTCCAGATATGTGTCATAGGTCAGGTGGGCCCACAAATAAGATGAGTTCTCAAAGTCCCAACACTAAAGCAGTTTCCAAAAGTGTTATACCCCAAGACTTGAGTAGGAAAATTGTAGTAAATTTAGTCAGAATCTGACGATTCCAAACGTGATCTGACCCACTCTAATCAAGGACCAGGTGGCAAAAACCATCCAAATGGCTAAGCAAAAATGGGATCAGGCCAGAAAGACAGGCCATGACTGCAGTGTATGACAAGTGCCAAGTTCAGGCCATGAATGCATGAGATATAACCCCAAGGAGTTGACCGAGTGGTTAGGACCACGGTTCCTCCCTCTTTCGGAACTAGAGGTCTTGGTATCGACTCCCGGTTCCCCCATCTTTAGGATTCGAAAGTTGAGTCTACTTATGCTACCACCTAGGGGCCACAAGCGTTTTACCCAGCGTCTCTTTGGACCCGGAGGGAATAGTCCAGCCCAAAGGGTTGGGAACCCTTCCTTACCAAAAAAAAAAAAAAAAAGAATGCATGAGATCCGAACATCAAAATGGAAAGTAGCAACAATCGGATTTAAAAAGGAGATCACAGAGACTTCTCCATAGCCAAAAGCTTCAATGGATTGACTAAAAAATGGAAGACAATGGCTGCAGGAGATTTTGACTTACAAGCAAGTGAAAAAAAAAAAAGAGAAAAAAGCATGGCTAAAGTGGAAGGAGATGCAGTTCCTATGTCAGACATTTTGAGCTTGATTTGGGTGTGATATTGTGACTGATCTTCCTAGATGATTAAGGCTTTGGAGAGGGCGTTCCCAGCTTCAATAAGTGTAGAGATCCAGGAAATGGAGGCTTGGGTGGAGAGAGATGATCTTGAAATCAAGGGAGGTTAGCTGTGGAGATTGCTTAAGCATGGGGCCATTGGTTAGAATCCCATGAGTTAAAAGGACCAAAATCAATGTTCTTCGCGTGTTCATATCGAATAAAAACATCCTTCTCTTTATCTAGATCACCTACAGACATGGATTGGGCTTTCCAGTTAAAAGATAAATTGGAGGGAGGAAACTTAAGCAAATGAATGGTTTGGCTCAAAACTAATTTACAGGTTGATTAACTGTAATGATGCCTTAGGATTGAAGTCAAAGACATTAGAGGTGTGAAAGCTTCAAACACCTGCAGTCATACAAGCCTTTGAAAAATGGGGAAGAATAGGGGAGTATCGAGGACCTTCTGAGTAGAGGGCTTGTTAAAATCGATAGGCAACCTAGTCCTAAGCCTTAGGGTGGTCTGAGCCCAAATAATTGCCAGAAAGTCATGTCAAGGTCACAGACACTTGAATTCATCTAAATATTAGGGCCTCTTTGGTTAGATGCATCTTAGAATTCCTCTCTGAATGATATCTGATAATTCCAAATGCAGTGATGAATTCTTGCGAATAACAAGGCCCTCCGGTTTGTTTGCAAGAATTCTTGTTGTTTTTATGAACTCCCCAAATGCCGTCCCCCATCCAGTTTCAACAAATGCTCAAGTACAACATAGTATTTTAGAAACTGAAACTTAAAAAAAAAAAAATTCTTCTGAAGCGAATTTTTGCCGAAAACAGTAAAAATGGGAAAAACAGATGACATTTTGCAAGGCTGAATTTGTTAATTCTCGCAATTTAAATAGGAAATTCAGAATCCTGGAGGGACTGTAGGTGTGATTGGTGTCAGAAATTCACTCTTAAAAATACCTCAAAACAAACGGGACCTAACATAGGGCGAGACATAGTTTGAATTTTAGATATGATCAGAGCAGAATTTCCGCCCAGGGTTCTAAACAGGTCCACAGAAGTTGTTTATGCTCCTGACTCAGTTTATATTTATGAAATCATCCCTGACGCTAACTGGATTTAAGGGAGAGGCTATTCACACATCCCCCATTGCTCCCTGCACATCAATTTATGGGACCCCTCTAAAAAATCCCCAAAATATGCCTCCCTTTCTTCCCTCTCCCTGCAAAGCTCCACCCGCTCCCTCTGTCTCCTTGATCACCGTTCCTCTCCCTCCCTCCGTCCCTCTCAAAGGGCCGAACACGAGGATCGTGTTCGCAGCCACCTAGGGCCGAACATATACTCATTTGTTCGGCCCTAAGTGGCCGAATGGGAGAGGGGATAGGGAGGGAGAGGGACGACGATCAGGGAGAGGGTGCGGGCAGAGGTGGGCGGGAGCAGGGAGAGGGAGAGAGACATGGAGGAGAGGGAGAGGGCGCGGGTGGAAGTGGGAGGCAAGCAGGGAAAGGGAAGGAGAGGGACATGGCTAGTTTGGGGAGTTCTTGAAAGGGTCCCGTGAATGGATGTGCAAGGAGGAATGAGGGATGTGTGAATAGCCTCTCCCTGGATTTAATTGATTTTTAAAAATCCATCCCTAAAGACAAAATTTACAAATCAGTCCTTGGTAGGGAAGAAATTTTGCACATCAGTCTCTCTTAGGGACCCTTCGGGTCATGGGTCCCAAGTTCACCTGTACCCTCCGAATACGCCCAGAAGTAATCCCAAATCTTGTAAAAATAGTCCAGAAAGCCAGAATTTTCACTAATAATCATTTTTTAAACACGGGTAAAGATTTAATGCTTTTAACTGCAGAGAAGCAGACAGTATTGAGACAAATGAAAATACTTTTTAGACATGGTTAATGATTGATGAATTCACTGTAGGGAAGCAGACAGTCCTGTCCAGAGACAAATGAAAAGCAATAGCTGCCATGATGTGCTTCCAACTTGTTAACAAACATAAGCAAACAAACCTCTTCCTCTTTCGAGACATCAAAATGGGGCAATGTGAACATCAAAAATAGCTTCTTCCATGCAGCCATCAGGCCCCTTCATCATGCGGGCTCCTCGTGGACGTGGCCCATTTGGCCAAACCTTTCATGTGTCCATTTGTTTTGCATAGAGGCGCACCCAATGAGTAGTCTGGATGATGACGATGACCGTTGACAAGGTAGGGCGCACATTGAGGACATCTTGGATATTGTTCACCTGCCACCTCAGTTTCGTAGCTGAATGAAATGCAAACTTGTCTTTCAAATATATGATAGAGTGGCATACTTCGATGAAAATAATTTGCTTGAATGACGGTAGATGACGACCAAAAAATGCTAGTAGAGAAGTTAACATACTTGAAGCATCACCCGAGCTTGGGTCAAGGCCTGTACAGTCACTAGAGCATATTAACCTAGTTAGTGCAAGCAAAAAGATAAATGAAATTACATTGTACTAAAACATTAAACTGTTTTACTAAACAAAAAGTAATCAAAACAAGAGAGTGCTGATAGCCACAAAGGGTTTTCATACAATTTCTTATACCTAAACACATGAAATTAACAGTTGAACAGACTTACAATAATATTAAAAATAGCAAAATTCCTATTATATTTAGACCTCTTAATAACATTCAACATAAATTTCAAGTGACTTCAAAATTTTGATATTCTAATATGACTTCAATGCTATTCTAATATCACTAACGGGTGTGTCCATGAAACTAGCAAGTCTTAATCTTGATGTCCATAAAACTGTTCACTTGTAACTTGTGGTGAAACTTAAAATTTAGGGAGAGGAGAAAGAGAAGTAGGGTCCTATGGAGAGAGAATAGGAAGAAGAAGAGATTAGGTTTTTTTTTTTCCAGGTGTGTGGGTGTGTGTTTTTTTTGGGGGGGGGGGGGGGGGAGGGCAAGAGAGGGAGGGAGGGAGAGAGAGGTGACGAATCCCTCTGGGTTTATATTATTGCTTGAAGCAGTTAAAATTACTGAAATGCCCTTACAAGGCAAACATAAATAAATAAATTGTATAGGACCTTACATAATAACATAAAAACCAAATCGGGCCCATTACAATTAGATTCCCAAATTCCCAATGGTGAAATGCATTATAACATTACTAATGAAAATCCTCCAACAACGCTTTTGATGAAGCTAGGAAGTCTCCACATGAGAAAGTCCCTCATAAATCGGTAGTATTTAAAATGACATTAATACACATTATGGATGAAAAAGGTATGTCCATCCATCAGCTGTTACATTATTTCAATAAAACTACTTCCTATTTTTTTTTTTTCCTTTCAACAGAAAGATATTGTCGAGCATCATTTATCAATCGTTGAGTATCAATGTAAAAATTGTTGAGGTTATTTAGATCACTTCCTCAATTGAGTATGATGACTTGGCACGACTTAGTAGAGAGAGCATACAATTGGGCAATATCATGTCAACAATTTTACTATTAGTAGTAAAAGAACCAACCAATGAGAATGCACATGCATAAAACTTGATAGCAGTCTACTCAAGGTAAATGGATCAGAAAATCATAACCAGTTGAGATAGATATAGGGTGTTTTAGTAGTATGAGGGGATATTCTTGTAATTACATAGTAGTAAATCTGAGCGGCATTCTTGTAATTAGGCAGAAGACTTGAAAGTCATAAATAACTAAGGTCGCCCCACTCATGGAATATGACCAAGTACCACCTCTTCTCTTCTCTTTTTCTTTCTTCCTCTCCAAACATTCTCAAGTAGAAACCATAGATTTGATTAGATCCAGGGTTTCAACTTGGTATTAGAGAATTGTAATAAGAGATCTAGAAGTCTAGATCACAAGAAAGAATGGGAATAAAAAAGAGGAATCCCAATCAAACCATATAGTCGACCGTCGATCCAGTCAAACAATACAGTCGACAATCAAGTGTGGGTGTGTCGTGTGACTGCCGCCTGGTTTCTTTTAGGAAACCGACTGTACACATTAATATTTTAAATGAAGTTAGAATTTATCGCTGCAAGTTGTCACAACCCGAAATCCGGATTTCTAAGGAAGTCCATCTTTTGTGTCGTGAATTATATTTTCCCGCATTTACGAGATCAGGTCAAATCAAACTTTGCAGCGATAAATTTTCAAACATCCAGACATTCAAAACAGAGCACCAGTATAATATTCTAATTCCATTAATAACTTTAATGTCAAATCCAAATAGTAATAGACTAAGGCTGGCACGACCTGGTCCACACCAATGGCAATCGTATTCATGCTGTGTCCATCATATAACAGTACGGGTACCCAAAAGGTGAGGCCGGCATGTATAATTTGAAGACTTGACAAATGGTACAACAAGAAACAGTAAATAGATTTCAAACTACTGCATAATAATAGGTGAATAAGTCTGGAACTACTGACCCAAACAGATTAAGCTGGTAGATCTGCAACAGTTGGCAGTTGGAACTGACCCTTCTTTCTCAAAGGACAACCTTTTTGGCTTCTCTTTGGAGATTTTCCAAATATGGGAATAGCATGACTGTGTGCGATCCATAATGCAGTGAAAATATGGTATATACCTGTTTTATGCTGTTTAGTGCAGAGGCGCGATCATTCAAGGAGAGCTGAATGGAAGCAAGCTTCATCAACTCATTTCCAATGACAATGTGATTTGAAGGGTAAAGCCTTTTAATGATCTGTGAGCAAAACCAAACAATCAATTTCCTTCAAACTTTGTTCAACATATTATAGTTTCCAGGAACTCAAGAGAAAAATCAAAATGAGACAAAATTAATGTTTCAGATTTGCAGTTTCTTAAGCCCACATGCTCAAGTAGATACGTCTCATTACCATAAGATCACGCATGCCATGTTGGCCTCAGTGCCAATAATGGGTAGGTCTTATAGTATAGGTGCCCTGAGCCACAACAATCAGGTGGCCAGTCCACTTGTAGGTAGACCGAATCGCACATCACTACTGGAAAGGATAATATCGCAGTTGAATGCACCAAAAACAAGTGGAATGACTTTGATGGAGTGAATGATTGTCCTTAACAAAGTACAAATAGGCAAAACCATATTTTTTCTTGACAGGTTATAGGCATATTGAGGAAACACTTTCCAAATCATCATCTAGAACACGTCAGATCCTGCCTAAACATAGTGGATGGAACAGACATCCCCTACCGGCCTTTCCAGGGACATAACAAATGCATACAAAGATTCTAATTATTTGTGGCAAATATGTCAAATATTTTACACACACAAAAAAAAAAATTTTTTTTTTTCATAGAAAGGGGCCCACTTTCGGTAACCTAAACCGCCCAAAATAACTTTCTCCCCACATTTAGCATTGAGAAATTTCTTTTCAATAGAATAGAGCCTGTCATCAGATTGATCAGGTGTTTCATGCGATGCGTGATTAAATACCAAAAAAAGAGGAAAAAACAGAGTAGTGAACCACATGTTTTACAGTTGAATTTCACATGGGCCCTACTTCTACTAGAGAGAGAGAATTTTCCCGGCGCTAGTTCAAGAAGAGGGTTATTTTAAGCACATTGGATTGTGCTAGCACTTAAAGGACAATTCATATAAAACTTGAATGGAATAAAGATATCCAGCCCCCAATTACCACACACAAAAAAATAATAATAATAATAAAGAGAAGAAAAAAAAGGTAACCATCATTCATCCTTCCCAAGCACACCCTAGCATTCTGTTTTCCTAACTGCACTTGGGCAATAGCCAATAGTCCAGTACCACGTAAGGTGGGATGCCATTTGCTATGGACAAGCTGCACAACTAAATGCTTCAGGCCTATGTGAAACATAATAGATCTTAATTTGGCTGGGGAGGCATCCAACAAGCCACACCTTTATAGAGACATACAGACACAACCTTGCTTCTGACAGAAGCTTAAAAATAGCAAGTCAGCTGTACCTCCAATGATGCTTTGCAGTGGTGCACGGCAGCTTGAAACTCTCCAATCAAACAGAATGCCTCTGCAAGATTGTCCTCTGCCTGCAATATTGCATAATAATTATAATATATCATGATAACATTATGAAATTATATTTTCTGCATTATTTTGTATCATCATAGTCGATGTCGTTGTCGTTGTCTTAGTCTTATTCCATCTTCCTTAATTTTTATATCATCAATATTCAGAGTCAGTGTTCCTAGTTACTAATGCTACCATTATTACGATCACAATTCACATCATAATCCATTCAAAAAATTTCAGTTAACTGTCTCATTCTCAAATAGAACTAGAAAATAGGAAAAGCATGAGGTCAGAAACTGAAACTGACCTGAGCAATGTCCTTGCTATATGCGTGCATTACTGATTTCAAGAGATTAAGGGATTTTAAAGCATCAGAGAGTACAGTGGTTGAAACTTTCTTTAAAATTAGCTTATCCTGCAACCTGTTAAAAGATAGAGAAAAAGAAAAATAAATAAATAAATAAATCTTCAATATAATAAATGACCAGTTTTATCCTTCCCCTTTCAGATTAGCGCTGTTGATCTCTTTAGTTTTTTGTATTGCTGCTTAGTTATTTTAGGCTTTTCCTTCTTGAGTGGTTCTTGTTTTTTTGGGGTCTTGGCCGTTGCTTTTCAGTATAATTCTGTTGTACTGTTAAGCCTTTTTTTAATACAATTTACCATTCAAAAAGAAAAAGAAAAAAAGACCAGTTTTAAAGGAGAGTACTTCTATTATCATATACTTTCAGAATAAATTATATTACATTATAGTTTTTTTATCAGTATATATTACAATATAGCTGTTCCTTTTTTTTTTTTTTTTTTTTGCTTCACTTAAAGTAAAGGTACCACTATCATATTCATATGATTAACAAGATCACCTCCATCATGTGAATATTAGGCTTTTGTCCATGTAACAGCCCGTAACTCTTCAAGGATAAATATTTCATTCGTAGCTAATATGAACTGGCCTCCTTACCAGCTTGATATAAATAATGCATTTTACAAGGAAATCTTTAGGAAGATGCAAAATTGTAACCCCTACAGGATTACTGATCAGGTAGAGAAGAAAGTAGCTTTTAAAGGGCTACTTATAGATTAAAACTATCTCCATAGTCCTGGTTCGACAAATTCACTAATGCTTTCTTCTCCAAATCGATTTCAAAAGGGAAAATTTTGATCATTCAGTGCTTGTTAGACAAGTACTTGAAAGGATCACAACATTCAGTATATATGTTGGCAGTGACAACATGTTAATCAGACATGATAAAGCCACCATATCTTACTCAAAAGACTTTTGGGCAAGACGTGAGGCGTCCAATCAAGACAAGAAATTTTCGTATCTCAGAGGATATATGACTTGTATGCAACATGAAATCTAGGGGCAAGACTTGTAACATACCGCTTGAAGCTGATCAATGATCATCAACATCAAACTTGTAACATACCACTTGAAGCTGATCATCATCATGTTGGGGCCAGCTATATGAATTCTGTTTCTCCATTCCGATCTATCCTGGGCTAAATCCTTAGTTAAGTTGTACTTCTTCAGGTCTATTTTTACTACCGCCATCCACATCCTCTTCGGCCTACCTCTTTCCCTTGGTGGGAAATCAACCTACATAATCAAACTTTTCCTTACTGGTGTCATTGCTGGCCTGCGTTGGACGAGCTCAAACCATCTCAAACGGGTTTTTCTAATTTTATCCCCCATTGATGCTACCCTTAAGTGCCATCGAAATCGCTTATTTCTAATTTTATCCTCCCTAGTTTTACCACACATCCACCTCAACATTATCTTCTCTGCTAAATCCATTTTGTGCATATGTTGCTTGTCAATTGGCCAGCATTATGCTCCATATGTCATAACTGGTCTAATCATTGTCCTATAAAATCTTTCATTCAATTTTGTTGGCATTCGTCACAAAGCACTCCAGGAGCAAGTCTCCACTTCAACCATCTTGCTATTATCCTATGTTTGACATCTTTATCAACCTCCCCATCCTTACTAATTATCGAGCCAAGGTAATGGGAAGAATATCTTTATGGTATTTTGTGCGATTCAATTCTCACAGTAGTTTCAACTCTTTGTAGATGCCCATTGAAGTTGCAATCTGTCTTTGTACTACTTATTTTAAAGCCTTTGGATTCTAAAGCTTTCTCTCGAGTTTTGTATTCACACCATCCCTTGATTCATCCACGAACACTACATTGCCTTAAACAATATACACCAAGGTACCTCCCCTTGAATATGAATAGTTAACTCATCCATAATAAATGCAAAGAGATAAGGGCTTAGGCCTGACCTCCGATACAAACCTATGGTCACTGGGAATTCACATGTCTCTCCACAAGTAGTTCTCACATTCGTTACCACTCCTTCATACATGCCTTCAATAATTTTTGTAATATTCTGGGTATATTAGGGGACCCTGAATTCTTTTAGCACGAATTATTTTGAGTAGTTTATTTATTGGCCTTAGTTTGGTGGGCCCTAGCTTAATGTGTGTTATTGTTGGTTGAAGTGGGCCTTAGTGGTGCTATTATTTTAGTCCAAGGGGTGGCTGTGGGACCTTTTCACTACGTTATAAACTTAAGTGATGGGCCCCTCAGAGAGATATTTTAAGCTAATATTGAGTTGTAAGAGAGTGGGCCCCAATTCCTTTGGTACTATAGCCCAAATAGGACTTGCGCAAGTCTTCCTTGGCCTTGCGCATACTTCCTTTAGGAAGGAGTATGATATGACACTCCTTGTGGGACTTTTTCAAAAACCCAGTACTATAAAAAGGTTTTCCCCTGTATTTGTAGTTTTGTATTCTATATGTTAAGGTTTGTGGGAGAAGAAACCCTAAATGTGAGTGGCTTGGAAACCCTAGGAGAAAGTGAAGATTTTCGCAAGTTAGGAAGAAACGAGCAGCACCAGCGATCTAGTGGATGACCTACTTACGGCCTCACATCACAAACGCAACAATATTTTATAGCAGATGAGTGGATCTCCTAGTCTAGATGCCTGTGGGATAAATTTCCATTAGAATTGGGCTGTTTGGAGTCTAATATGAATCTGATATTTGTGTCCTTTTCTGATATTTGATGTGCTATGGTGATAAGAAGGGTCTTGGAGGGCAAACCCTAGGGTTGGATCAAAATCCCAAGGATTAGATGATGGCCAATTGAGGGAAATGGGGTTGAGGCTTGGCCGAATCCCATATTTGGAATTTCAGCCATGGCCAAACCCCAATTGGGGGGTTTTAAACCTGGCGCCAGGATTGGAACCCTAGATTTGGGGTTTCCATGCATTAGGGTTTGGAAGTTGGGCTTTTCTTTCAGTGTTGCTTCGTAATATTGCATGTGGGAATTGTTGTTCTATGCATAAGTGATTTCAGATTTCTGTATTTGAATAAATTATGTTATTTTTATGTGTATATCAATGAATATGATGGCAATGGAATGAAAGATTATGATGTAAGGATTCCTTGAGTGGGAATGGTCAAGGTTCCATCGAGAATGGTTGATTTAACCATAATTATACTATCCAATAAGTGCTAAAAGTGTTGACTGAACTCCTCTTGGAGCCCTAGGCTTGGCCAAACCACAACTAGTGGCATGGTCTTGGGTGCCAACGTGCGTACTCTATGATGAAACCCTACACCATGTAGAATATGATGATGGGTTGTGACCCTTATCCACAAATTCATATTATGAAAAGTTCTAAATACTTGTTATAGCCTGCCAATTAATACTCATGATAGTGATAATGGAGGATGGATTATCAGGTCTGAATTATAAGGAAAAAAAAAAAAAAAACGATCTTTATGTTGCACGCCATATGTTTGATGGAATTCTTCTACGTTCATGGACTGAACTATATGTTATTGTTGATGATTATGATGATGAACTGCGAACCTCTTATGATTTCATTATGATTATAAATTGAAACATCATTATGATCGCATGTTTTATGTACACCTGCATGTGTTTGATAAAATGCTTAGGTGATGTAATGACTGAATACTGACATTTTGATCATAGATGAGTAAAAATTTCTTGAATGGGCATATGATGCTGAATTTCTAAAGCCATGGGGGCTGTATTAATGATGAAAGGGGTGTGACCTGTTCCTACATAGATAAACATCCATTATGATTGGAAGTAGGGCAATGACAAACTGGGTCAGTTGCATGGGGTTGGTCACACCCCAATGACAGCTGTGTACAAGTAGGCTTTCTATGAGAAATGTCTAGTATTGTAAATGTGAAAATTTCAGATTAAGGAATTAAACAAGTTAATGGTAACTATGGTACTTTGAACTACTAGCACAGCACGAGGTGACGACCTTGTGCTTAGGGTCGTCTTGTAAATGTGAGGTTCTGGACTTTGGGGTTTCAGATATGACATGTATATGATGTGGATGAATTATTAATGTGGATTGTGGAGGTCATTGTGTGAGCAGGTCCTTGTTGGGCATATGTGATGATACAGTGCCTGCGTGGCAGTGTTGTATGTGAGTTATGCCTTGTTGGCAAGGTAATGTTGACCGGGTGGTGGGATGTATTTTGGAGAGGTACCTTGGGATGGAATAATGACAGAATCTTTAAACCACAATAATTGAATTACATATTTTATGATTATTGTTGATTCTTATGATTGAGTGTGCATCTTATATTAAATATTGTGCTATGCAAGTGTTAAGAGTAAGAAATTCATTCACCAATTTATACTGATGTTGGATTGCCCCCCTTTAGGTAATCGGAATGTGGGTGGGCAAGAGTATAGTGATGATCAGACCGTAGAGTTTGGCATGCGTGGTTGAAGGAGCGTGACTCAAGATTCACTAGTTAGAGGGACTACCCATTAGTATAAGTTCATATATATATATATATATTCATTTAATTATTATTCTTAAAACTTTAAGAGTTGGTCATGTTATGGGACTTCTATGATGTCGAGACATTTTAGTCTTTATTATTGGATTTTGAGATTTTAATTGAAATATTGAATTCAGTAGGTAAATGCCTGTCGCCTTAAATGGAATTATTTGATTTATGCATGGTAAATGTTGCCTATGAGTCACAACCCGGAATCCGACAGGGCCCGGAAATTAGGTCATTACAATTTCAACATAACATCTCGAAACATTCCTTTTATTTAATACCCTCCAAATCAAATCTCCAGGTACCTTGTCATAAGCTTTTCCTAGATCTATGAAGACCATATGCAGATTTTTCCACCCTTCTTTTTTGAAAAGGTGACTGTATTCATTTCACTCAATTCACAGTATACCAAGTATACTGAAAAAAAAAAAAAAAAAAAAAAAAAAAGTATGATTAGACGTTTCATCCCGAAAAGAAAGGGTCGACAACCCCCAAAAATTCAGGCATCAACCCGAATAGACTGGAGCATATTAACAGTAGGTAACAATCAACAAATCAGGTTTGGATACTTTCTCTTTCGCTAGACAATCTGATTCCGAATTTGCACAATGCTTGATTAGATGGAAAGAAATGTTTACTTCGTTCGAGTTTTCTATCACCTCTTCCATGATGTCTGTTGGGTACCAAGGAGCGGAAGATGGTTGAGATGCCCACTTTATCGCACATGAAGAGTCCCCTTCAATGACCAATAACTGAGGATTGAATCTCAAAGCTTCTCTCAACCCGATGTTCAGGGATAATACTTCAACTTTGTTGATTGAGCAAAAGCCAGCCGGTCTTGAGTATGATAACAAGGTAGCACCTTCATCATTACGGATAACACCCCCTATGCCCGCCATTCCCAGATTACCATCAGCACTTCCATCAAAATTCAGCTTCAATACACTACTAGGTGGGGGGGACCACCTATAGTCTATAGAGGATTTATGCGGATGTGAAGATGCCACTTCCTTCCAATGTTGTATGATGGTATTTGCTGAAATGCCCTTGAAGAGTGGCAATGAGGACAACCAAATGGCCACCATCTGTTTAACTTTCTCCCCTATTTGATAATTATCAGAGGATAATCCTTCAAAGCATCTCCTATTTCTTTCTTTCCAGATAGACCACAAAATTGCCATGAAGGAGAGATTCCACATAACCCTCCCTCTCTTTGAACCCACTCCCATTCTCCAATACTCAAAATGAGCTGCTATGGAATTCAAGAGAGGTCCGCGGAACTGAAACCATCCCAAGGTTGCCTTCCAGAGGTGCTGTGCCGTTTTACAGTTGAGTTGTAGGTGATCTATGGATTCCTCATCTAATAGACACATAGGTCATGCATTAACTACCAACACCCTTCTTCGCCCCAGGTTGTCCATAGTTAGAATTCCACCAAGTAGGGCTGACCACTCAAATGCAATGACCCTAGCTGGGGCTTTAATCCTCCATACTGTGGCCAAGTGTGGATATGATGCCATTGCCTCTCTAATCATAGATAAAAATAAATAAGCAATTGAGAACATCCCATTTTTGGAGGCTGACCATACCCATCTATCTTTCTCATTGTTAAGAATGAAAACGTTGCTGATCAGCGTCATCATCTCTCTAAATTGAGCCTCCTCCACCTCATTCAGATATCTTCTAAAAATGGGCCCCCATAATACCCGATTGTCTAAGTAATCTATAACTTTGGTTCTTTGGTTGGCAGCACAGTTAAATAAGTTAGGAAAAGAAATTGCTAAGGGAGTCTCACCCACTCAAAGATTTGTCCAAAAGAAGAATGTCACCTTTCCCAACGCGATATCTGATATTTTTAACGAACATTTCCTTTGATGCAAGAATACCTTTCCATATGCTTGAGTAACTTGGCATAGGATCTCTAACCTCCCACTCATCCTTAGAAATATCATATTTTGCAAAGAGTATCTTTTTTTATAAGGCTTCTGATTCATCCCCAATCTTCCATAACCATTTGCCAAGGAGTGCTAGATTGGTCTCCCTGATGGCTCTAATTCCCAATCCCCCATCTTCTTTGGGCTTGCAGACATTGGACCATATTATCAAGTGGAACTTCTTCTTCTTGTCATTTCCATTCCATAGGAAATCTTTTTGCAGCTTCTCGATGCGTTTGCTAACCTTCACTGGGCATTTAAAGAGAGACATGAAGTATATTAGGAGATTCGATAAGGCCGCTTTAATTAAGGTGATCCTTCCACCGAAAGACAGATACTTAGTCAAGCACCGGTGTCCACGGTGCTTTGGAGACAGCTCCATGACATAGTGGCAACCCAAGATAAGTTGATGTACATACTCCAGCTTTACACCCGAGAAGATCTGCCATTGCGTGTAAGTGTTCTTCATTCACCTTTATACCTAAGAGCACTTTTAAAGAAGTTGATTCTAAGGCTTGATATCGCTTCATAGCATAAAACGATCGCTTTAATATTACATAGCTGTTGTTCTGCATCACAGGAAAGTATAGTATCATCGGCATATTGCAAGTGAGTTATTTCTTGTGGGACGGAATCCCTTTATTAGCCTCGCATTAGCTGCTGCCCACATCATCTTGCTAAGAGCTTCTCCTACTATGACAAATAGGAACGGTGATAGTGGATCCCCCTGATGCAGACCCCTAGTGGCAGAGAAGAATCCTTTCGGGGATCCATTAATTAGAATAGAAAGTGGGTTAGATTTGAGGCATTCCAGGATCCACTTCCGCCATTTTACACCAAATCCCATTCTCTTTGATTGGTATAACAGGAAATCCAAATCAACTCTATCATATGCCTTTTCCATATCTAGCTTACAAATGAAGCCCGGTCTTCTAGACTTGTTTCTGGAGTGACTGCATTCATTTGCGATTAAGATACTGTCAAGGATCTGGCGTCCATGTACAAATGCTCCTTGTGTAGCGGATATCACCTTTGGGAGTACATTTTGTAGCCTTGTGGCTAAAACTTTGGCTAGCACTACATAAATTGCACCAATAAGACTAATAGTAGGCCTGTCAATGGGCCGGGCCGGGCCTGGGCTTAGGTTGTTTGATCTCGTCCCGAAAATAGAACGGGCCTGCCAGGTGTTGTCCAATCCCGGCCCTAAATTGAACGGGTCCTACATCAAATCCCGTCCCGTACGGGCCCGAGCTGGGACAGGGGCGGGCCTGGGCTTAGCCCAATCCTAAACAGAAGTAAAACATTCTCTAATTATTCCTGCTGTCACCAGACACCCGGTGTGAACCGAACTTAAAACCCTCCTCCCTTTTTTCGGGCTTGGGACCAGCAATACAATGCAACAATCAACATGGCGGAGTTAAAAACATTTTTTTTTTGGCCGGTGACAGTAGAAATCAGAAAATCAATAGAAATGAATGAGTATCCTATAAGCTATATGGGTCAAGAAATGAATGAGTATCATATATGAGTCAAGTTAAAGTAATGTAGGATAAGTTAAAAACTTCTTTTTTTTTTTTTTTTAGACGGTGAAAGTAGAAAATCAAAAAATCAATAAAATGAATGAGAATGAGTATCCTATTTTCCTATATGGGTCAAGTAATTTAGAAAAGAAATGAACATAAATGTATTGTCAAAACCCAGCCCACTTGGCTCAAATTTTTTTAAAAGCCTTGTATTTTAGGGCTTGGGACGGGCCGAGCCTGAACGGGCTAGGCATCCTCTGCACAGTCCCAGTCCCATTTTGGCCGGGCTTTAAAATGTATTGTCCAAACCCAGCCCATTGGGCTCAAATTTCTTTTAAAAGCCCAGTATTTTAGGGCTTGGGCCGGGCCGGGCCGGGCTTTTTACCCGTTTCGTCCCGTCCCATTGACAGGCCTAACTAATAGGTCGGTAGTCTTTTATATTCTCGGCCCCCGCCCTCTTAGAAGTTAAGGTTATGAATGAAGCACTGATGTGTTCGGAAAGGATACCTCTGACATGGAACTCTTTCATGTTGTTCATTACATCCTCCTTTATATCTTCCCAAAATGTTTGAAGGAATGCTATTGGGAATCCATCTGGCCCTGGTGCTTTATCTCCCCCTAGAGCAAAAACAGCCGCTTTGACCTCCTCATCTTCAAATGCCCTCTTGATTTGATCTACGTCAGCATCAGAGATTCTAGCAAATTGTAGGTTATCTAGAGATAACCGGTTCCATTCATCTTTTGTGAAGAGCTCTTTATAATAGGCTACAACATGTTCACATATTTCCTCCTTTTTCTCTAGTCTCCTTCTCCATCAAATAGGACCGAGATTCGATATCCAATTTCTAAAGGAAGCAAAGCTAGGGAAGAATTTTGTATTCTTATCACCCTCCTTTAGCCACAAATATCTAGATCTTTGTCTCCATTTGATATCTTCTTCTTTTGCTTTACAATGGAACTTCTCCTTGAGACCACAGCTGTGTTGTAGATCTACTTCAGTTAACATTCCTCATTATTCTTTGGATTCAATTGCCTTCAGTTGATTCAGCAAGTCAACCATAGTCGCCTCCACATCACCGAAGTTAGATCTAGCCCATTCCTTGACTTTTGATTTGAATGATCTTTAGTTTCATATTAAGCTTGTATCCAGCCCAGCCTTGCACGTCGATTTCCACCCACCTCGCACGTATGAGGTCATGAAAGTTTTTTTCTTCTAGCCACATTAACTCAAAACGAAAAGGTTTAGGTCCCCACAAGTCCACCCTTGAGTCCAGCACAATAGGACAGTGGTCTGATATTGGTTTTGGTAATGCTACTTGAATCGCCTGTGGATACACTTCAGCCCATTCTCCAGAGATCAAGAACCTGTCCAGGCTGGACATCATTGGAGGAACCTGGTTATTTGACCACGTAAAAGAGGCACCATTTAGCTATAGGTCCAGCAGACCATGACTGTTAATCCAATCTGAGAAGGCAGCCATCTCAGGTGTCATGCGAGAGCCCCCCCAGTCTCTCTTCAGAGAACCTGCAATGTTGAAATCACCCCCTAGATCAATCGTGTTATTTTACTATCATACTATGATATAGGACATCTAACAATGAAGGGTCTTCTACATCCCCCTATCTTAGTTAGTAATGAGAAAAAAAATATTAAATTCTAATATTTTCCAATATTTTGGAATTTTTGGATGTTCTTTCAACATTTTTTTACCTCATTTTCGATTCACACTAGTATGCCACTACGTCTCATTGCAACCACTATGTATCGTTTTCGCCATTGGCCGATACCGCCATCGCAATTGCTATTGTGAACATTGGTGGTCATTTGCGCCCCCCCCCCGCTGGGGCCAAATCTCAAATCAAGAGAGAATAAAATATAATGAGGTTATGATGGTATTTTGTTTTTAGTTGTTTGGTATGAAATCTTTTTTACTTTTGTATAGAAAAGTGGAGCTTTGTCTTTTAGTGGAGAAAGGAGGTTGTTTTTTTTTTTTTTATTTTTATTTTATAAAAAGCTGGATGGAATTTTGAATTTAAGTGTTGTTGATGTGACCCCTTGTCCGAAAAATGGAGGCTGTACTTGACTTTTACTAATCTAGTAAAGTGTCAAACAGGCAAGTGTTTGGAGTTGAGTTCTTTGTCTGTTGAGTGTTGAGAGTCCACTACTTACATGGGGTATGCCCTTGCTAAAAAAAAGTCAATTGTAAACTAAGGTGGGGCTCGGGCTTTCAGGAAAAAGGTGGCCGCAAGTACATTGAATATGGAAAATATAACATTAACAAATCTATAATATAGAATGCAGTCATGAGAAGTAGGAAAACAGTCAGGCCAAGGAATCTTCAGAACCAACAAGACTTTGTACCTTTTAATAGCTGTTCCAGCTTTCCTCACCGTTGCATGTGAAGCCTCTAGATCACAGTGAGTACCACAACTCAAACAGTATCCAGGACCACTTTTAATTATGCCAGAAGTGTGTTCCAGCAACAGATGGGCCACTTCGCTGATGGCTTCTCGTTCCTGTTTTGGAACCTTTGGAAACATGTTCAGCACAATAATCATTAATGATAAACAGGGGCAAAATCTGGAAAAAAAAAAGATCTTATTTTGGGGGGAGAAAATATTGAAAAAAATAAAAAAGAGTGGAACTATAGGTCTTGAATCCTGATGCATTACATGAATGATTTCTTGATTTTGCAGTATACAGGAGTAGTGCTCACTGCTCAGGGTCAAAGATGTGAGCCAAAAATCTCACAGGCTAGAAGATTCCAACCCTATGATCAGTGGCTTACAAATTGACAGATGGTTAAGATCACATCACAGGAGTCATCCGCAAAAAGGACAGCAACTGGATGACTAGGATAACCCAATTAAAAAGGCTTATTAGGGCATCTCCCCAAAGGTAGGGTCCACCAGATCAACATTTTCAAGTTCAATCACCAAAACTCCAGCTGCACTTACTTGGACTTGGCACATCAGTACTTCATAAATCCAAGATGCATCAGAACCCACTCCTCCAGATCTTATTCATCATTATTCCTTTCTTACTTAATACATAAATAAATAAAGGAGCTCATCAATAGTGAATAAATCATACCGGCATAGGACGATCCAGGATATTGATTGCGGTGACATTTTGCAGACAATTATCATCCAATTTTTCATGCAATATTGCATGGCATGGTAGGACTGCACCAAAACAATCAGGATTCACACACCGAAAAGCATGTATCACGAGGTCAGATAAATTTTGTTCTGAACAACCACTGCAATGGCATTTGAATGAGTATTGATCTTCTAGTAATTGTTGCCTATAATAAATATCCCACTGCCCAACCTGCACAACAGAGGAAATACATTCACTAATGAAAAACTCATCATATGATAATTGCAAGAGTAAAAAACTGAAGCAGAAAACCTGGTAGCACAAGTTTTGCATATAAAACTATGCTGAGAGGACCTATAGCATCCAGGATCTGGGTTTTAGCTAGCAAAATGTGGCTAGTTCGATGATCCAGCTATATGATAGATGAGCCACAACATTGATAGAGCCAAAAAATGTTCAACATTGGAAGATCCTCTTTGGACGAAAATCCTGGACCTTTGCAGTATTCTAAACCTTGCATTTGTACTTCACTGATAAACAAGATTTCCAGTCTCAGAATTGTAGGGACCTCAGACACATCAAATCAACATTCTGGATCCCATGTTCTTTGCATGAATGAATAGTTGTTTGATTTTGAGAAAGATAAGTGAGAAGAAAGAAGGCAGAAAAAAAAGAAGGAAAACAGGAAGAAAAACAGGGAAAACATGCTATTTTCAAATGCAAATTCAATTTTAATTTATAAGGGAGCATTTGTGAGATTTACACAAGAACCCTTGAATGTTAATCCTAAATGGACTCTAATTACAAAAAAACACAGTATATTTCTGCACTCCCCCTCAAGTAGGAGCACGGATATCAACCACACCCAACTTGCAACATTAAGGCTAAACGTGACCTTGGGTTATCCCATTAGTCAAGTATGTTAGTTTTCTGATTTTTATGAAATACAGTACCATCTTCTGAAAGAACTCTGTCCTGAACAATAAAAAGATAGTGGATTGGTATTGACTAGGAAGAACAATATTGACCTTTGACTCCACCAAAGTTTATCTAAAATTGATAATTTTTTCTTTGAGAGGATAAAAGAGGATATTCTCAAAGAAGGTGACATCTGTAGAAATATTTTTTTTTTTCCATTTCTAGCAAGTAAACAACACTTGTATTCCTTTCAAGAACTGGCATCTACTAGAAAAAGACACTTAATATCCTTGGCTTTAGCTTACTCCTATGTATACTAGGAACATGTATGAAGGGACACACCCAAAAACCTTAAGAGGTATGGCAGAAACACTAATAACGTTGTAAGACTTGGATGGGATCATTACCATAGCACTCTATGGGGGGATATTATAAGTTGGATATGAAATATTAAGCACAACATCAGGCCACTTGACTTTGGAACAGTAATTTCAATGAGAAGTGCAAGGGCATCCATTCTTTCTCTTAAGCATACTATTTTGTTCTAAAGTAAATGGACGACTGGTCTAGGACTTTATCATCATTGAATAGGTATTGTTCAAAAGCTGAAAATATAGTCCTCCCACTTTAAAAATGAAAGTTTTTGATATTTGCATTAAATTAATTGGAGAGCGCTTACAGAAATTTTAAAAAATGGAAAACATGTCATCCTTAGTTTTCGAAAGATACATGTATGTAACTCTAGTGCAAATACCAATGAATGGCAAAAAATAGTGAGATACATGTATGTAACTCTAGTGCAAATACCAATGAATGGCAAAAAATAGTGAACCCAGAAATGGTAAAAAATTCTGGTAGCCACTAGATATTCAAATGAAGCAGAGATAAAGGCACACCCGTCTTTTTCATGGTTATCTTTATTCTCAAAAGGGACATTTCAATTAGAGATTCAATCAGGAATCCGGATGCTCACTGACAAGAAGTTTGTACTTAATAGACAGTTCAAGAACAAGGAGAAATAGAACCAATAATAATGAGTGAGAAATAGAGACACTTCCAATTCCTTCCACATGCACATGAGAGCCATCTACAATCTTGACTCAACCATTACTACAAAAAGGTGAATAAGATAAAAGCACAAGTTCTCACTAGCCATATGGTTTATAGCACCAGTCAATGATCCAATACTGGCTTGAGAAAGAAGAGGACGCTAGATGAGAATGGGTGGTGAGGACAGATAGAGATTAACTAGAAGAATTTTCCTTAAGAGCCATGAGAGACAAACCAAGGTCTTTAGCTTCTTCCTTTAGAGCATCTATGGAGTCGCCAAAAAAATCCATGTTGTGAGAATTTTCTTGAGTCAACAATTAAAAAAAAAGGTCATTACCCAGTGCGGGTCCCGCCAAAGCAAGGTCCCGGGAGGGTCCAGACCGGAGACAGGCCTAACCTTTTGCAATTTTGCACAATGTGGCTGCTTCCAAGTCTTGAACCTGCGTTATCACGAATGACACCCAGGACTTTTACCATTGCACCAAGGCAATGACCCAACCAAACCACAAAAACTGAACCCATAGCAGAGGAGATGAATTGCAACGAGGAATTCCACACAAAAAAACCAACAGCAAAAGAGATAGACTACACAAAGATATGGTTATGCTACTTTTTGGTCTCTACGCGAAATTCGAAGGGCCCCAGATTTCTGGTCGTTACACAATGTGGGAGTTCAAAGGGATAAGCTTGCAGTTTGAGATACTTAGTCCATTATCCTAATAGGCTTTTGCTTCTTCCCTGACATGCTTCTCATGGCTTTCTTCTCATTTAGATTGCACTGATTTTTGTCTTTTAAATATATGTATTGTTATTTCTGAAGAAGAAAGCAACTTCCTCTGAAAGTTGATATAGTAGAGGGATAAGTGGTGAACATAATACCTGTGGGCCATAAGAGAGCTCAAGCGGACACGCTTCTGCCACAAATTCTGTTGAGCGAATGAAAAGTTTGCGAGACAGGAAATAGGCATGAATATTTGGCCGGCATGAATGATTGAATAAACTGCCAGTCAAATAAATTGCTTGACCTACACTGACCTATTAAAAAAAAAGAAGAAAAGAAAAAGAAAACCACCACAAAGACACATGATAAGAGCAAATACAGTTTTTATACATAGAAAAAGAGAGATCTATAAATGATAGTGACTGGTGATTACTAATAACAAAAGGAAGTAGGCAGGAAAATAACATTATCAAGTTAAAGAAAAGTTTGTTTCCTTGCTACTTTCGAGGAAGGGAAAACTTTATCTTGGTTTTTGGTTCTTTAACTCTACAGATAGAATTCTATAAATTAAGAGAGAGTTTTCTCTGCTCCCAAAATAGGCAGGAGACGAACGTTATCTGAAGTCTTCCAAATCAATGAAAATCCTATAATACATAATATATTCAGTTACAGTTCACAAGCATGTCAACAATAACATACTACGAAAGATGATCTCTATCTTTTGAGGTGTCTCTATCTTTTGAGGTGTCCTAGGAGTTATAATGAGGATTTGTAAATGCCAGGATACTATGGACTATTTGCTGATATGACAAAAACCAGGGATTTCCAGAAATACAAAAAATATAATAAATTTTGGTTTTTTTTTTTACCTCTCCTAAAGTTTTTGCCATTCATAGAGGATGATAACATCTGTACAATTTCTATTTATAAGGGATGTTGTAAGCTACATGTAGGCAGTAGATCAATTGCAAATTTGTAATTACTAATTGACCTTCATTAGTAGCCACGATTGGCACTCACCAAAGCTATATATACAACCAGTCGACCCACAAGAGGGATATGGCCAACTCTCCATATCTCTTCCTTGAATTCTCTCCTCTTACTTTCTAGTCTTTGATATTCTTTACAAGACATCACTTGACCATTTTATTTATCTCACTTAACTAGACCAAATATCTCCTATGTAGTTCAAGTAGTCAGCCAATTTATGTTTTGATGGACATAATCCTCACTGGAGTATTATTCTTTACTAGCAGAACATACTTTTTTCTGCAAAATAAGGGTGGTGGAAGTGAGAAAAGCATTGAAACAAATGAAGACAGGAAAGGCTATAAGTCCATATGACATTCCAATAGAGGCTTGCAAATGCTTAGGAGAAGTTCGGTTGGGGGCTGGGTTTGGGGGGTGTTTTGTTATTGGATTCTTCAATAAGATATTAATGACAAACAAGATGACGGATGAATAGAGAAGAAGTGTTGTAGTACCTTTATAAAAGAATAAGGTAGATATACAAAACTATGCCAACTACCGTGGGATTAAACTTATGAGTCATACTATGAAGCTATGGGAAAGAGTAACGGAGCAAAGACTTAGACAGAAGATAAAGATATTAAGCCAGGGAGGTTAACTATGGAAGCTATCTTCTCCCTTAGGCAATTAATGGGAAAATATCAAGCTGAGAAAAAAAAAATCTATATATGGTCTTCATCGATCTAGAAAAAGCGTATGATAGGATAATTAAAAATTAAATTTGGTGGGTTTTAAATAAAAGTAATGTTTCGAGAGGTTATATTGAAATTATTAAAGACATTTATGAAGGAGCCATAACGAGTGCAAGAACTACCTGTGGAGAGAAATGTGAGTTCCCAATGACCATAGATTTGCATCCGGGGTCATCACTAAGCCCTTCACCTTTTGCATTGATTATGGATGAGTTAACTGCTCATAATCAAGAGCGAACACTTTGGTGAATGTTGTTTGCCAATGATATATAGTGTTGGTGGATAAATCAAGACACGGTGTGAATGCAAAACTCAAGAGATGGCAAGAGGCTTTAGAATCTAAAAGCTTTAAAATAAGTCGTACAAAGACAGAATATATGGAGTGCAACTTTAGTGAGCATATACAAAGAGCTGAAACTGATGTGAGAATTGAAACCCAGGAGATACCACAAAGAGATTCATTCTGTTACCTTGGCTCGATAATTAGTAGGGATGGGGAGATTGATAAAGATGTCGAACATAGGATAAAAGCGGGATGGTTGAAGTGGAGACTTGCTTTTGGAGTTCTTTGTGATCAACGGATGCCAACAAGATTCAATGGAGAATTTTATAGGACAACAATTAAACCAGCTATGACCCATGGAGCAAAATGCTGGCCAATCAAGACGCAACATATGCACAAAATGGATATGGTTGAGATAAGAATGTTAAGGTGGATGTCTAGTAAAACTAGGAAGGACAAAAGTAGAAATGAGCGATTTTGAGAGAATTTAGGGGTAGCATCAATAGGGGATAAAATTAAGGAAACCCACTTGAGATGGTTTGGGCATGTCCAACATAGGTAGGCAACGACACCAGTAAAGAAAGGTTTGGCGATGCATGTTGATGGTATCACCTTGTATAGATGTTACATGATGAAGATGAAAGATTTTGGATTAAAGTGTCGGATTTTGGATTAAAGTGTCGTATCCCCTAAAGATCGACTTTGTATTCATTATATAAGGGCCCACTTGAGATGGTTTGGGTATGTCCAACGCAGGTCAGAAGTTTGGCTATGCAGGTTGATGGTATCACCTTGTATAGATTTAACAAGATGAAGATGAAAGAGATTTTGGATTAAAGTGTCATACTCATACCCCCTAAGGATCGACTTTGTATTCATTATATAATGGCTGTAAGCTCAATCAATGGATGCAATCGTGCTGATAATCATGCAAAAGAAATATTACAATGAATTAGATCAACAATCCTAGCTAACCTACCAAAACATGAAAGATCTAATGTACAAAAAAATCTCCAAAGAAACTAATGTACAGGTAGCTGCTTGACCAAGTCCCACATGTGAGCAGATCTCACTAGTGAGCCTAGACCTGAATTATTGGGCCTCTATTGACATATGGCCCACCAAGGACCTTGTAAGCTGAAGAGGACGTGGATGGAGGTAGTAAAACTATATATGAAGAAGTGCAACTTATATGAGGTTTTGGCTCAAGATAGATCAGAATGGAGAAACAGAATTCATGTAGCCGACCGGAACATAGTTGGGACAAGGCTTTGTGATGCAGGCCCTAGGGTTAGGGCTTGCGTAGAAGAAGTGCCAAAGCAAATGTCCACAGAAACAATAACAAGTCTCCGCAAAGACAATAACACGAAGACACACCTCAAAAGGGATAAAACCCACAATTATATTAATAAACTCTTTGAATATTCCATGTCTACAATGCCATATAAATAAGAAAAAAAATCTTAGGGGCTAAGAAAGCAAGCTAGAATCTTATCCTAATCACAACTCACTAAAATAAAACTAATAACTAATAAAACTAATTAAACAAAATAGGAAAATCCCTAAACTATCTTGGGCCTTACATGTGTCCTTTGAGGTATATCTTGCATCATTCTCTTCGACTTGGAAAGAACTCGATCTCGAATTAGGTAAATGTCCACTTGGGTCAAAGATGAATCGGACGAACTTCCAGTCCGTTGGATGATATTCGGCTTCTATGTAAAACTTGGAAACTACGGTTGATCAATTTCTCCAACTTGACGTAGGTTTGACACGCCTCTTTTTCTGACATCCGGATTTTCTTTGGGTGCGTGATCGAGCCTTTGGGCACTTAGTGTGTAGAATTTGCCGAATTTAAGTGTAATCTTCAAGTTTCCACTGTTGATCCCCAAGGACAAAATCAATGTGGGGTACTTCAACAACTTGTTCGTTTTTCCTTGCTGCTAGCATCTCTTGATCATCATTGTTCATAAAAGGAAATTCAAGCCCCTTTCCGTCTTTTTGCTTATTCTTTGGTTTTGGCATCTCAATGTCAGTCTGGAATTGGATATCCTCCGCCACGGGTTTCACAACATGACATTAAGTTATTTGCGGTGATTTTTCTTCTGGACTCCTAACTTTTCATAGACGGGACCGTTTAAGCCTAAATTCGACATGAATTGCTTCCCAATATGCCTCATGGATATTCTTACGGTCATTCATTTTCTCCAATATATCCGGTCTCAAACGTCATAAAAACTAATTAAATCATGCTCATCATCCTGTAATCCACAAAGTTCTTGCAACCTTGATAATCAGTTAGAGTAATCAATAACTGACAACTCTCCTTGTCTCAAATTAAGAAATTGCTGAAAATAGTCTTCATCCTCATAATATCATTTTCCATATTTAAGTGCATATTTCACTCTTTGAAGTTCATTGTAGAGTTTACTGATATGCAATTTCATATTGACTTGGTTGTGATAATTGACTGACCTTTTCCATAAATCTGCTCTCCACGAACACACTAGTGAAAACAAATTCGAAATCCGACTTCAAATGGCATTGCAATTGCAAAAATAATTTCTAGCCGTTGATCTTGGTCAAAGTCTTCTGCTGGCTAATCTCCTCTGGAGATTGTGACTGTTGTTTCAGAGTCCTGATGTTGAGCTTCTAGAATGTAGGTCTGGCGAGATGGACCCAAAACCCGACTTGGACTGAACTCAACCTGAACTCAATTTTAAGAGTGGCTCGCACCTGTCGTAGGAGGTGTGCCACGTGCAAAGTCTTCTGGCCCATTGATTCGTGCTCAGCGCCAGAAAGGAAGAAAAAAAAAACCGGTCAGGCCCTTGTTTGATGTCGTTCTACGAAGAAGATTAGTGGTGGGAGGGGTGATTTCTCCTCGGTCAATTGGTGCAGCAAGATGACAAGATGATGGCTGCAATGGTGGATGGTGACCATGGGGTTTGGGATTGGCGAAGACTCCTCGACTCAACTTGCTTGCCGGTTTTGGGTGACAACTGATGGCGAGCTCGAGCGATTGTAGTTCGGTTCGGAACAGGATAGTACTCTTCTTCTTCTCTGCTTCCTTCTTCTTCTTCTTCTTTTTTCATTTTTAGGGTTCTAGTTTGGCAGGAGAAGTTGGATGGGTCTCGGGATATTTTTTTTTTTTTTTAAGGGTGAATGGGGTTGTAGATGGTTTCGGCCGCGGGGGGTTGAAGAGATAGGGGTAGTGGTAGGGTGTTCCGATTTGGGCATGGAAAATTGGGGCTTTTGTGGTTTTGGGTTCTTAGGCTTGATTTGATTGTGTCGTGGGTTGATGATGATGAAACATATCTTGTACAAGTGGGATTTTCTTTTCAAAGGATTCTTCACGACGATTCACCGCATATGCTGATGTTGATTGCACAAGATATATTGACACTCGTCAATCGACAATTGATAGGTGTCTTTCTAGGAAATTCCCCAATTTCCAGAAAATGTGAGAAACATACAGTATAAGGGCTAGATTATTTTCTGATATTTAATATTTAATTATCTTGATTTTACTTAGAATTAGTGGGACCCATAATTTGAGGGAGGAATTCAAGTGAGACTTGTGCTGGTTATACCATAGAATCCTAGTAATGTTAGGAATAGGATTGGCATGTGAGGGAAATAATAAAATTAGGAAAAGGACTTTGGGAAGGATTCTAAATTCTAGCTTTTATATATTGATCGACCCCAAGCCTCTCTCAAGCTATTCTCCCTCTCTCTCTGCCACTTTTTTTTCCATCATGCCAAAGCCTAGTTAGTATTAGCCTTAAAGAAAATTGGAGGAAGAACCAATTCTAGTTAGCTATAATAGGCAATGATGAAAATAGCGGTAGCGGCGGGCATAGCAGTTGAGAATATGTAGCGGCGTAGCGGTGCGATTTGAAAAAATAGCAAAAAAAAACTGAAAAAATTCCAGAAAACCCAGAAAATTGTAAAATGAAAGAAAAGGTGGTTCTCTTGCAAAAGTAAGAAAAGGAGGCGTAGCGGTGCCCTCAATATATGAGGTCCTGTATCGCAGTATAAATAGAAAATAATAGTAATGATTAGTTTTTTCACATGTATTCATGTTTCTTAGTCATGCTAACTTAGAAAGTAATGGAAAGCTCAAAAAAAAAAAAAAAAAAAAAAAAAAACCAACTAGAACATGAAATAAAGGAATAAGAAGACTCAAGAGTTAGGTCATTACTCATTAGTGAACATTGAACCATCAAATATCAATACTTCAACACTATGATGCCCACACATGGCGTGGATACGGCAAGGACACGCCATAGACATGGCGAGGACACGAATTTTACACATAAAAAGGGAAGTATTGGATATGATACAACACGATACATTGCCTATTTTGAAGTATCCGTGCATCATAGCTTCAACATTCGAGGTTCAAATTCAATCAAGTGAATGAACTATGAAGTGATCAACAATCAACATTCAAAACCAAGTTAGAAATGACAAAGTAGAGAGTTAGTGAAGGAAATAGGAATACCTTAATCACCACCAAAAGGAATGTCTACCAAGATTTAAGGCGCCATGGTTATCCTGATCATCCCCATCAATGTTATCATTTCTATTTGCACCATATTGCATTTGATATTGATGAGCATTGGGATCCACAAATCCAAAGAAGGGAGCCGCATCATCGTAACTTAGTGGAGGAGGTGGATATCTATTATATTGCGTTCCACCATAGTCACCATATGAGTAGGACCCTGAAACAGAAGACTGTTCTTCTCCTTGTTGCATTTGACCATATGAAAAATAGTCAAAATACTGTTGTGAGAGTCCTTGTCCACTGTAACTAAGGTTCTACGAATCAGCTCATGATGCCGCTTGTTGTCCTCCATCACCTCCACACATATTTCATTGTTCATTACTACCTCCAAGAGTAGGTGGAGCAGGCGGTGAGACTCTCTGACGCCGTTGATAAGCATGGTTTCCTTCCATTCTTTCTGAAAAGTCCTGTACCTCATCTACAGGAATGGCATCATCTTGATCATGTTGGTAGTATTCACTAGTAGCATCTGTCCCCTAGTGTCTCCTGCTCATCTCCCCCATCTCCTCCACCATGGCTACTCGAAGAGACGGTGGTACTCGTCCTCTCAGAAGCTAACACAACATGAGCAGGTTCTCTCCCTTTAGGTTGTGGGTGCGGGCAGTACACTTGAGCCTTCTCCTCCAAGTGGAGCACCCTCTGCCTCGTCCATATCTTCATCAAACAAATCTCTAACCTCCTCCTAAAAGCCTAAGCCCGGATCTGAATCTAGCAATGGAGCCTCTACCTCAGCTATCCATGGGAACAAGGGATCGTCCTCTCTAAATATGTGATCCAAACTAATAGGACAATAGCTCGGATCATCCCTTGCCTTCCTTTCTCTTGTTCTGTTTCTCAACTTCAAATTGTAATGGCAATATACAAGCTTGTTGAGTTTTTACATGGTAAGCCGATTCCTATACTTTGTGTGGATCAAGGAGAAAGTGCTCCAATTCCTTTCACAGTTTGATGAAATTGTAACTTGACTAAGGATGCGAACAGCCGCTCTCCTTAGATTTGGAGTATCATCTCCAAAATTCATGCACCAATCAGCTGAAGTTCAATGTAAACAAATAAAATTAGATATTCCTTAAGTCCTTCAAAGTTCCAATCAATTGAGAGATAAATAACAAAAGCCTAATAGGTTGGGTGATTAGGTCTTTCGTTCATACCAGGTGGCATCTTTCCAATCGCCCTTATTGCAAGAGGGTCAACAAAGCCTCCTCTCCTTTGTGTGTATGTAGATTTCTACAGAGTGAAAATTAGGAATAGATCAATAAAACATACATGTTTCACGGACCTATCTCAAGCATATACATATGTCATCTCAAATCTCAATCACTAACTCACCTCTTGGATGGCTAGGATTTGATCATCAACTCCCAACAATTTCTTCAACACTTGCCTTAATCCTACCCTCAACTCCGCTTCTATTGCATCATTGTGGTGTTGGGCATTGGGGTGGTAGAATTCAGGATTAAGGAAATAACCTACATTGAAAACAAGTTGAAATGTAAAATGATTAAATATCAATCAAAGAGAGCTAGCTTGCTTTAAAAGCATTAAATAGTGATATTGTTATTGAGTACCTGCAGCATGCAATGGATGGTGTAGCTGGTCGTTCCACCGGGCATAAATAATCTTTATATATTCATCATCATATCTAACATTTTCCATGATAGCTTGCTTAGCCCGATCCATTGCTTCATATATATATATCCCATTGTTGGCTTGTCGTCACCATCTACAAGCCACAACACTCTAACTAAAGGCTCATTTCGAACGAAGCCATTCTTCTGATGCAAACATCTGAATCAGCTCTGTTCTAAACCTTACAAGGCTCTCCATCATAATGAAATGGGTAGCAAACCTAGTTAATCCGGAACTTATCAAGGCATGGTTATTTGTGAATCTTTTCATCAAGCTCAAAAGCCATGAATGATCATAAATAAATATGGTAATGCCTCTACAAGCCTTGATAACTTCAGCAATTTTCTTTTTCTTTCCTATCTCTTCCATAATGAGATCTATACAGTGTGCTGCACATAGAGTCCAAAATAGATGGGGCCTCTTATTCTCCAACATCTAACTGGCTGCCTTGAAATTGGCGCCATTATCTGTAACAATCTGTACGATATGCTCCTCTCCCACACTCTCTACAACCTTATCCATAAGAGTGTATATATATTCAGCTGTCCGTCTATCTTCATATGCATCCACAGACTTCACAAAGACACACCTAGCAACTGATTGTACCAAAAAATTTATTAATTGTGTTTTTCTTTATATTCTTCTTCGAGATATTTAGTGCCCACATCATAAACAGAGGGCGAATGTATTCCCCGCCTAGCTTCGGCGGCAACATCAAGAATTGTTTGAAAATAAGGGAATCTATTGCTGTAGGTGGTATGTTCTTGTGAATTAGTCATTTTGCTATAACTTTGGCTAACCTATCTCTTGCACCCCTCATCACCCCTTTCATAACACTTGACATATTTGGTTGTTTAGCCCCCTCTTTTCTATGTGCTAGAAAATCAACAGGGGGAGGAACTGTTCTCCTAGTAGAAATAACTTCTATATCAACATCTCGTTCCTGGGTACTAAATGCCCTACGCATGGGCCCCCGCAATGCCATTGCACCTGCTTGGCACAGCAGATGAACCCCCTGCATTATAATATTTGTTGCTTCCAGCAAATGCACGACATTCATATTCTTCTTGCTGACTCATGATGGACTCTCGGCGTGCAGCCTCAATCTGTGCATCTTCATCATCAAAACCTTCATCCCCAAATACATCATAACGGGCAGCATTTACATCTTGTTGCCTCTTTTCTTTTATCTCTATTTTTCTACCTTTGTTTTGGCCAACCAAAGCTTTCATTTGTTCCCTGACTTCCCTTGGTACTTCGGTACAGCCAGCAACATTGCCAGAAATGTGGCCCCCATTGGTCACTTTCCTACAAAACTTGCATTTGATTTTCAACCGGTTATTCTCAACTGCCTCACCAAAGCTCCATGCGGGATCAATATCATAAGGCATTTTAAGTTATCAATTGGAAAACACAAATGCACAATAGAAGACTGAATACCTATAAATATGAACAAGCAGTATGTTAAAAATTTTTAAAAAAAAATGTTAGAGGAAACATATATCTAACACTTAGGAATCATTCTCTTGACATTTAATTGGTATTTCATTACTTAAAGTACAATTTTTTTTCAAAAATTTCAAAAATCCGAAAATAAGAAAGTAAAATAAAATTAGGAAAAGACAAATATATGTTGGATTGATCTATGACCAAACATAGATACAACATTTAGGGGCCTTATTCAAAACAATATAATAGGTAATGAGTTAGTTAAGGCATTTTTTCCTTAAAAAAATAAATAAATCCGAAAATAAAAAGAAAAAAAAAAGGAAAGACAAAGAAATGTTGGATTGATCTATGCCAAACATATTCAAAACATTTAGGAGCATTTTTCAATACATTTGATTGGCATTCCATTACTAAAAATATTTATTTTTTTTTACAAAATTAAAAAAATCAGAAAATAAAAAAAGGAAACAAATTGAAAAACAAGCAATATATGTTGGAATGATCTATGGGAAACATAGATCTAAAATCTAGGAGCCCTTTTCAAGACATTTGATTGGCATTCAATTACTAAAAATATTTTTTTTTTCAAAAATAAAATAATCAGAAAATAAAAAAGGAAAAAAATTGAAAAACAAGCAATATATGTTGGAATGATCTATGGGAAACATAGATCTAAAAATATGAAGCTATTTTCAAGTTGTTTCATGAGTTTTCCATAAGTGATAATGTTTTTTTTTTTTTTAAAATAACATAAATCCAAAAATAAAAATAACAATATATATATATAAAAAAAACAAAAAACAAAAGATACGCATGCAAGATCAAAAGGAAGCATGGATCTACAATAAAACAAGACAATGATGCCATTATGTTATGATTCATAGTAGTTAGAGAGTGATAATCTCAAAAGTTGAAAAACAAATCACATACCTAGATGAAGAACCTTGTTTAGAATCTTTAGATTCCTTTGAATAGTTGAATGTTGGTGATTTGGTGGCAAGAAATCTTGAAGAAATGGACTAGGAGACACTTGGGACCACAAGGAGGAAGAAACAGCAGAAAGAGAGGGGAAGAGAAGGTTAAAAAACCCTAAAATCGTCAAAAGGGGGGTTTTTATAACCCCCCCGAGTCGTATCGGCCGCCACGGGTGCGACGGCCGATATTTTGGCCGTAGCGGGCGATATATCAGCCGCCACGCCGATATTTACATCCTTGATAACAGGTGAGTAGAGATTCTAATCTAATTGTATGGCTTTGGATTTCTGACTTTGTTCTTCTGTATTTTCTTCTATTTTATGATGGGTAGGATTTCCTCATATATATATATATATATATATATATATAAGTTATGATGTCGTGCGTATGTGAGAATTGTGAATTGAATGTTGTAAAAATTGATGTGGTTTTATGGCGCTGCACGGTTTGATGATTTCAGCATGACATGATGCATTAAAGCATTGATGAGTAAAACTTTATATGATGAATTACATGACCCAGAGTCTCGTATGTGATACTGTCGACAAACCCAGGCCTTGATTGATGTTAAAGAATAATCAGATCTCTTAGATATACATGATAATTGGGTTCTTATAACTAATATTATCCCTAGATAGTAGTACATGCAGAAAGAATTGGATTCCATGAAGATTCAAAGCAGATTCTGAAATTCTGCACTTTCTTCCCTACAAGAACAGTTTTTGTTGACAGGGGTTGTGGGACCCCATGGCCCAGCTGATGATCAATCAGGTCTATGATCTGGAAGGGGACACATGGGCAAACTCAGGAGTGGCGGACCTAAGTGGAGTGGGTCCCATCTGGCCCACCATCCAGTTGGCTGGAAAGAAAGGAGGCGGAAGTTTGTAATTTTCGGCTGTTGTGTCGACAGGCCTTTGTGGGACCTCTTGGCTGACCTGATCAAGGATCTGGTCCATTAAGTGGGCAGGGTAGTGTTGGGCGACCATAGTGGTGGCAACTGTCGATGTCTGGACCACATCTAATAACTTGCCTTTCTTGTTTAGAACTAAGTCCAATATGTTTTTATAATTACATACAAGTCTTTTCTTTTATCTCCTTGAGTCTACAAGTGTTTTGGAATTACAACTTAATCCCTGATTATCATAATAATCAGGATTCGACCTCTTTTTGACTATCTACTAAAGTTTTAGAGTTCTGAAAATTTTGAGTAAGGGCCTGATATTTATTGTTTGTCATAACTGGCCGGTTTTGATTAATTTAAGACCATTCCTTGGATTTCAGACTTTAGGAAATTACAAATAAGGGCTGATCAACTGTGGTTATTATATTTATTGTTGGAATTGTTTTCTTTATTTCATTACTTGAGGAATTATGTCTTGAAATATATTGTGGATTATGATACCTGTTGTGTGCCATTGTTATTTGGGGAATTATGATACTTGTTGTGTGCCATTGTTATTTGGGGATCTCATATGGTAAATTGTGTGGTTTACATTTGTATATCTTGTGGTTGAGTTGGTACTTGAATATTTCCCTCAAAACTGTAAAGAGTGAGTTATGTAATTGACATCTCTCATCTCGTACACCAATTTTGATTTGGATTAGGGCAGATTAAATCCACATAATTTGAGAAGGGGTTGATTATGGAATTTGCCCATTACTAATACTGAGGACATGCTAAACATCATATTTTTGATGAGACATATATTTGCTATTTGATTGGAAAACTGAGATATGATGACTTTGTTTGTTTTGATTAACTTTTTGGACACCCCTAGACCACGAGCATGTATGGCTGATTTGGTGAGGATTGTTGATGTTGGACCTTTTTGGGAAAGGTTGATTTTGTGGTACCAGTTTGTTGGTTTTGGACCTTGGCGGTCTGTTTTATTTTGGACCTTGGTGGTCGATGGTTTTGGACCTTAGTGGTCGGATTTATTTTTTACCTTGGTGGTCGGTTGATATTTTTGTGGAACACGAACTTTGGGCCAGGAGGTTGTCGTTTGTTTGACCCGATTTAAATCTTAGCCTGAATGAGACTTCGGGAAGTTACTTTAATTTGTTGTATAATCTTATCTGAGTATATGTTTAAATGCACGAATAGATTAAAATATCTATTCACTCAGTTGCACTGATATTTTGTGGATTTGCTCCAATCCAGGTAACCAGAATTTAGCGACTCAGGAAAATCGTGATGACCAGGAGATAGACTTTGGGATGCATACTTGAGCGTCGAAGCCACATAGATGAAGAAGATTTAGATTTAATAGATTGTTCAGATTATTTCATTTTATAGACATTGCAATTATTTTTATTGGACAATGTTATATTTGTTTATAAGATTTGGGTTTTTAATACAAGTTGGTTTAAGCTGGTAAATGCTTGAATCTATATGTAATCTTTGATTTAACCTATGTGTGTGATGCTTACGAATCTCGGCACGAAATTCGAAGGGCCCCGGATTCAGAGTCGTGACATTTGATGTGGGACTTGGACAAAGCCTCACGGTGCTATCGAAGTACTCCACCCTTACCCCTACGGATACCCCTTTCTTTGCTCATAGGATCACTTGACCTGATCTTGCTTCAAGGGATTACCCAGATGGATTAGGGTCTCACACTCTCCCCTAGCGGCAATAGAGCCAATTTGGCTCATATACCATTATTAATAACCTGGGCCCACTGTCCATATGATATTTTCCGCTTTTGGTTCATGGGATTCCAACTTAATCTTGCCGCTTAGCAGAGGTGTACACGGATCGGATTGGTGCGGATTGAGCCAAATCCGTCACCAATCCGTTACCTACGGATTGACGGATTTGGAATCCGTCACCAATCCGTGACTGCCACGGATCGGATCAGATTGGATCTGATCGAATTAATCCGTTCAATCTAATGTTAAAAGAAAAATATCAAACATGTTGTAAAAAACATTACATTTTGACCCATAATTTTTTTTTCTTATTTTATATTTAGACATCTTAATTTATATTTAGACCCCTTATATTTTTTTAATTTATATTTAATGTCAACGGATCGGATCGGATCGGATTGAATCCACAGATTGAGGGTGGAATCCGCCACCGATCCGTTGCTAACGGATTACAAAATTCTCAATCCGTTTACCTTTGGATCGGATAAAAATCCGCGAATCAGATCGGATCGGATTTACGGATCGACGGATTTTTTGTGCACCCCTACCGCTTAGTTTTAAAATGCCTCATGTTGAGTTAGGACGAGGTTTGACTTATAAGCCTAGGGTCAGGACTTTGATATTTTCGACGTGGGAGTTAGACAAATATGTGGATAGTGGAATTGTAAGAAATCATAAAGGAGAAGTTCTGTATATGTTTTCAAAATATGTTGGGATCAAATATTCTAATGAGGCAGAGGTGTTGGCCATATTGGAAGCTCTTCGTATTTATGGTAGTTCAGTCCATGACAATAGTAACGACCCGGGCCCGCTGTCCACAAGATATTGTCCCCTTTGGCTCATTGGATTCCAACCCAATCTTGCCGCACGGTTTTAAAAGGCCTCATGTGGAGTTAAGGTCAACTCAAACACATATATACCCAAGATCAGGACTGGCATGTTTCCGATGTGGGACTTATATACCACTACATAACCAGTCCTTTAGAGTATCCTCCGCCCTCTATCTCTCTAGACGGATGCTCACTGGACCCAACACCCTTCTCCGTGGGCCTGACAACAATCTCATAATAGAGAGTGATTTGGCCAATGCTGGTGAATTCTCTAAATGGCCCATGTAAGATGCAGTTTTTATTCAACAAGATTTGTCATCTTCTTTCCCTTTTCCAAGTTTCATTTCAGCATGCTAGTAGATCGATGAATGGAACAGCATATTGTCTTCCTAAACAAGGGGTAGATAGTGTGTGTAGCTTAAGTGCCAGTGTCATGGAATTTCAGTTGGTGTATAGTAGATATGTCTTATACCAATACATCAATCGAGTTGTGGTGTTGTTCTGTTTTGCTCCAAGTCTGGTTGTATAGTCTTTCCAAATTAATATCTCTTTGTTACTGTTAATTGTTAAAAAAATAAAAATTCCCTTCTATTTCTCCTTTCAACTTTCAATTCCCTTGCCTTTTCTTCTCATATCTCCATTGTCTTCTTGAAAAATCTTCTTCATCATCCTAGCCTCTTTGCATTCCTAGCTTGCTATTGTCACTTTCATGTTCCGAATCCTTAGAGATATGGTTGAGTGAAGATGGAATTTGATACTTGAATGTATCTCCACCAGTTAGATTACGTGATAAAAAAAATTTCTGATGTGGGTATCCCTGAGGTCTTTGACCCAACAGGACTAATCTCACAGGTGGTGCCCGCTAAACCCACACAAACACACACTGGGCAAAGCTAGGGTGGCTTCGAACACAAGATATGGGGAATAGACCCACACCTTATGCCACCCCACCAACTCCTAGGTCGGTAAGATCAAGTGATAACTGATGAGCCTCAGTTATTCTTTATATATTAATTTTTCCCTTAAATCAACCACTTCTTTCCATTTTTCTTCTCCTCAAACTATGAACCATGGCAAACCAAACTGCAAATTGCTCAGTTCGAATCCATCTACAGCTTGAGATCAAAATCCTGGGATTAGGTAACTAATTGTACATACTCCGCATCTAGTACACATTAGATGCAGGCGCTTATAATGATCAGCATATAGCTTCACAAATGATTAATAGTCAATTATATCCATAAATGCAGCCCATGAAAAATGTAATACACATGGGAGAGCCTTGATTTTCAGAATATAACAGCCGCGTCACTCTACGATTTAACAACTTGCCATCACAGAAAAATGTCATCCAGAATCCGGCTACTAAATATGGGAATCTGCTTTTGTCCAGAATAAAATCCATTATGAATGTCAATAATCCAGTGAAAGTAACAATCTCATCATCACAGAGGTTCAGATGAAACACAGGGGCCCACACACCTGAGCATCCAACCGTTCAAAATAATTGGACATCTTGGCCCCTCAATTAGTAGAACTATATTATAGAGACATAGGCTAAAAGGTTCCAGTAAGTGCCCAGTCTATTAAATAATCCAACCATAAGTTATAATAATAATAAAAAAAATAATAAAAAAAAAAAAAAAAAACACTATAAGATCATTCTTTAATTGGTAAAAACAATATAAATCCATCATTTGCTTACAAGGAACATATGCTTTAACTGTGAACAGGAGAGGAGAAAAAAACAAAAACAAAACAAAACCGCTATTACTAACTAGCATATTTATAGGAGAGTATCAATGCTAAAGACAAACCACTATTCAGTAAGCACAAGCACAATAGTGAAAAAAAAAAAAAAATAGAGATATCCAAGTACAAGCACATGATTGTATGGATGGGTAAGTGGATATAAGCATCACCTAACTAAAATATCATTTACCATTGGAAAATCATAAACTCAACATAAAAGAGAACCAAATATACCTTCAGCTAGTAAGAAATAAGTGGTCTCAGAATACCAGCAGGTCTTGATTTTTAAAAGAAATTAGAAAAGAAGGTACAGACCTGTTCTATGTTACTAGTCAAAGAATTTTCAGATCCTGAAAGCACTCCTGATTGCTCCAGTGTCATATATGCATCTGACGACTTCATATGGACGATCGCCATTGAATTAACCTTGATTTGAGCTAAGAGAATAACCAGCTATATAAAAACAGAACTTCAGTAAAAACATAGTAACATGTTGAAATTTTTCCTCCAACAAGCACAACATAGGTAAATGAAAGTTGATTTTCAAATTCACTATTCCCTCGTGATTTTTGGTCCCTTATTTCCCAAATCTTTCCCAAGAAGAGATGCATAAAGAAGCAAATAATAATTATTCTCTCAGCTTATTTGAAACGGCAACTGATCTCATTTTGTATAGGTAATGTAACAATTATCATTCTTTTTCCCTCTTAATGTAACAATGATCCTTAAAATTGCAGGATCGTGAAATCTCAATCCTAGACACTATTTAAGTAGAAGTCATAAAAGAAATGGGAAATGAATTCAGGGACAACTTGTGTACACCTCTTTGTGTACGTATCCATGCAAATAGGTATAATATAATAAACCGATGCATGAATTTTTATTTAAGAATTATGGACATAAAACCTAGTAAATTGGATGATTATCGTCCACTTTCTTTTTATCGGTACAGTAGTGTATGCATCAAACTTTGTATAGGTATGGGGTGTCAGATTCAGCAAATAAAGCAAAAGGATTTCTGGATTCTACCAATATTTAAATTGGGTAAATGTCTATTTTCAACTAAAAATAATATACAAGACAACAACCACCAAATATTAATGATCAAATCTTACTCCAAACAATCAAGCAATATTTAAACTAGGTACTAGAAGAATGCAGCTGTCATGACGAATCAAACATAAGAAGCCATGCTGATAACAACATCACAAATCTTGTTCATGGGAAATTATCTTCAAGGAAAAGTAGCAAAATATTTAAAATTCAAATAACTAAAGATACAATATATATATATATATATATTTAAGTGCTTAGATAATTCCATTAATTTTTTCTTTACATTTTCATCTCCCCTTAGTTTTGTAATATTTTCGTAATGGAAGCTAAAGAGACAATCCTAGTTCAGAAGCTGTTGAGAGCCTTTTTTCTACTTTAATCCTGAAATTATCATCGTGTTACCGGTCTAGGCTCTATCAGGTGTTCGTGGAGCTAATGATAGAAACTTTAGTGAGGTAGAAACTCAAAATGCCATTTTTCATGATACACCTTTAATTGGTGAAGGAGATTCACAATGTGATATTTGATAGGCCAATAAGGCTGTAGACTTCAGTAGGAGAAACACATGTTTTAGAAGAAATACAGTATGTTAGTTAGAGAGATCAGATTTCTTTCATTCATATGCTTCAGAAGGTGTAATATCCAATACCCTATTAGGAGCCCTAATGTTTTTTGCTTATTTAATTATGTTTTTGCATGTCATATCAATGAAATTTGCCTAATTGGGTATGGTGAATGGGCCCTACCAATGCTCCACATACATTATAATTAATTTTAGGGCCCATTGGTCCCAGGTTACCATAATTTGCTTAATATGCTAGAGAGGTGGGACTAAGGATGTAAATATCAGCCGTAGCATGGCGGTATCAAAATATCGGCCGTCGCACCCATGGTGGCCGATACGACTTAGGGGGGTTATAAAAACCACCCTTTTTGACGATTTTAGGGTTTTTTAACCCTCTCTTTCAGCTGTTTCTTCCTCCTTGTGGTCCCAAGTGTCTCCCAAGTCCATTTCTTCAAGATTTCTTGCCACCAAATCACCAACATTCAACTATTCAAAGGAATCTAAAGACTCCAAACAAGATTCTTCATCTAGGTATGTGATTTTTTTTCAACTTTTGAGATTATCACTCTCTAACTACTATGAATCACAACAAAATGGCATCATTGTCTTGTTTTATTGTAGATCCATGCTTCCTTTTGATCTTGCATGCATATCTTTTGTTTTTTTTCTATATATTGTTATTTTTATTTTCGGATTTACGTTATTTAAAAAAAAAAAAAGCATTATCACTTATGGAAAACTCATGAAACAACTTGAAAATAGCTTCATATTGTTAGATCTATGTTTCCCATAGATCATTCCAACATATATTGCTTGTTTTTCAATTTTTTTCCTTTTTTATTTTTGTAAGTAAAAAATATTTTTAGTAATTGAATGCCAATCAAATTCTTGAAAAGGGCTCCTAGATTTTAGATCTATGTTTCCATAGATCATTCCAACATATATTGCTTGATTTTCAATTTTTTTCCTTTTTTATTTTCGGATTTTTTTATTTTTGTAAAAAAAATATTTTTAGTAATGGAATGCCAATCAAATGTATTGAAAAATGCTCCTAAATGTTTTGAATAGTTTGACATAGATCAATCCAACATTTCTTTGTCCTTCCCTTTTTTTTCTTCTTTTTTTTTTTGGATTTATTTATTTTTTGAAGGAAAAAATGCCTTAACTAATTCATTGCCTATTATATTGTTTTGAATAAGGCCCCTAAATGTTATATCTATATCTATGTTTGGCATAGATCAATCCAACATATATTTGTCTTTTCCTAATTTTGTTTTAATTTATTATGATCGGATTTTTTAAATTTTTGAATAAAAATTATACTTTAAGTAATGAAATACTAATTAAATGTCAGGAGAATGATTCCTAAGTGTTAGATATATGCTTCCTCTAACATGTTTTTTTTGTTTTTTTTTTAATTTTTAACATACTACTTGTTCATATTTATAGGTATTTAGTCTTCTATTGTGCATTTGTGTTTGCCAACTGATAACTTAAAATGCCTCATGATATTGATCCTGTATGGAGCTTTGGTGAGGCAGTCGAAAAAAACAAGTTGAAAATCAAATGCAAGTTTTGTGGGAAAGTGACCAATGGGGGCATTACAAGATTCAAGCACCACTTGGGCCACATTTCTGGCAATATTGCTAGCTGTACCGAATTACCAAGGGAAGTCAGGGAACGAATGAAAGCTTTGGTTGGCCAAAACAAAGCTAGAAAAATAGAAATAAAAAAAAAAAGAGGCAACAGGATGTTGATGCTGCCCGTTATGATGTATTTGGGGATGAAGGTTTTGATGATGAAGATGCACAGATGGAGGCTGCACGCCGAGAGTCCATCATGAGTCAGCAAGAAGAATATGAACATCGTGCATTTGTTGGAAGCAGCAAATATTATGATGCAGGGGGCTCATCTGTTGTGCCAAGCAGGGGCAAGGGCATTGCGGGGGCCATGTGAAGGGCATTTAGCACCTGGAACGGGATGTTGATGTAGAAGTTATTTCTACTAGGAGAGCAGTTCCTCTCTCTGTTGATCCTCTAGCACATAGAAAAGAGGGGGCTAAACAACCAAATATATCAAGTGTTATGAAAGGGGTGATGAAAGGTGTAAGAGATAGGTTAGCCAAAACTACAGCAAAATGTCTAATTCACAAGAACATACCACCTACAGTAATAGATTCCCCCTATTTCCAAATAATTCTTGATGTTATCGCCGAAGCTGGGCAGGGAATACAATCGACCTCTGTTTATGATGTGGGCACTAAATATCTCGAAGAAGAATATAAAGAAATAAAGGCATGGGTGGAGACCTTTAGGCACATGTGGCAACAGAATGGGGTCACCATTATGTGTGACGGGTGGACCAGCGGCACACAAACACAATTAATAAACTTTTTGGTACAATCAGTCGCTAGGTGTGTCTTTGTGAAGTCCGTGGATGCATCTGAACATAGACGGACAGCTAAATATATATACACTCTTATGAATAAGGTTGTAGAGAGTGTGGGAGATCAGCATATCGTACAGATTGTTACAAATAATGGCGCCAATTTCAAAGCAGCTGGTAAGATGTTGGAGAATAAGAGGCCCCATCTGTTTTGGACTCCATGTGCAGCACACTGTATAGATCTCATTATGGAAGAGATTAGAAAGAAGAAGAAAATTGCTGAAGTTATTAAGGCATGTAGAGGCATTACCAGATTTATTTATGATCATTCATGGCTTTTGAGCTTGATGAAAAGATTCACAAATAACCATGCCTTGATACGTCCGGGATCGACTAGGTTTGTTACCCATTTGATTGTGATACAGAGCCTTGTAAGGTTTAGAACAGAGCTGATTCAGACGTTTGCATCAGAAGAATGGCTTCATTCAAAAGGGGCAATGCAACAAGTGGTCCGGAATTTGAGATCCCTAACTTGATGAGGGACAATAAATTTTGGAAGAAAGTGTCGAATTTATTAAAGGTTTATGAGCCTTTAGTTAGAGTGTTGTGGCTTGTAGATGGTGACGACAAGCCAACAATGGGATATATATATGAAGCAATGGATCAGGCTAAGCAAGCTATCATGGAAAATGTTAGATATGATGATGAATATATAAAGATTATTTATGCCCGGTGGAACGACCAGCTGCACCATCCATTGCATGCTGCAGGTACTCAATAACATTATCACTATTTAATGTTTTTAAAGCAAGCTAGCTCTCTTTGATTGATGTTTAATCATTTTACATTTCAACTTGTTTTCAATGTAGGTTATTTCCTTAATCCTGAATTCTACTACCCCAATGCCCAACACCACAACGATGCAATAGAAACGGAGTTGAGGGTAGGATTAAGGCAAGTGTTGAAGAAATTGTTGGGAGTTGATGATCAAATCCTAGCCATCCAAGAGGTGAGTTAGTGATTGAGATTTGAGATGACATATGTATATGCTTGAGATAGGTCCGTTAAACATGTATGGTTTATTGATTTATTCCTAATTTTCACACTGTAGATATCTACATACACACAAAGGAGAGGAGGCTTTGCTGACCCTCTTGTAATAAGGGCGATTGGAAAGATGCCACTTGATATGAACAAAAGACCCAATCACCCAACCTATTAGGCTTTTGTTATTTATCTCTCAATTGATTGGAACTTGGAAGGACTTAAGGAATATCAAATTTTATTTGTATACATTGAATTTTAGTTCATTGGTGGATGAATTTTGGAGAGAATACTCCAAATCTAAGGAGAGCGGCTGTTCGCATCCTTAGTCAAGTTACAACTTTATCAAACTGTGAAAGGAATTGGAGTACTTTCTCCTTGATCCACACAAAGTCCAAGAATCGGCTTACCATGCAAAAACTCAACAAGCTTGTATATTGCCATTATAATTTGAAGTTGAGAAACAGAACAAGAGAAAGGAAGATAAGGGATGATTCGAGCTATTGTCCTATTAGTTTGGATCACATATTCAGAGAGGACGATCCCTTGCTCCCATGGATAGGTGAGATAGAGGATCCATTGCTAGACTCAGATCCGGGCTTTCTGGAGGAAATTAGAGATTTGCTGATGAAGATATGGACGAGGCAGAGGGTGCCCCACTTGGAGGAGAAGGCTCAAGTGTACAGCCGCACCCATAACCTAAAGGGAGAGAACCTGCTCATGTTGTGTCATCTTCTGAGAGGACGACTACCACCGTCTCTTTGAGTAGCCATGGTGGAGAAGATGGGGGAGATGGAGCAGGAGACACTAGTGGGACAGGTGCTACTAGTGAATACTACCAACATGATCAGGATGATGCCATTCCAGTAGAGGAGGTACAGGACAAACCGGAAAGAATGGAAGGAAACTGTGGTTATCAACAGCGTCGGAGAGTCTCACCACCTGCTCCACCTACTCTTGAAGGTAGTAATGAACAAGAAAATATGGGTGGAGGTGTTGAGGACAACAAGCGGCATCATGGGCTGATTCGTGGAACCCTAGTTACAGTGGACAAGGACCCCTCATAACAGTATTTTGACTATTTTCCATATGGTCAAATGCAACAAGGAGAACAGTCTTTTGTTTCAGGGTCCTACTCATATAGTGACTATGATGGAACGCAATATAATAGATATCCACCTCCTCCACCAAGCAACAATGATGCGGCTGCCTTCTTTGGATTTGTTGATCTCAATGCTCATCAATATCAAATGCAATATGGAGCAAATAGAAATGATAACACTGATGGGGATGATGAAGATAACCATGGCACCTTGAATCTTGGTAGACATTCCTTTTGGTGGTGATTAAGGTATTCCTATTTCCTTCACTAGATCTCTACTCTTTGACATTTCTAAATTGGTGTTGAATGTTGATTGTTGATCACTTCAGAGTTCATTCACTTGATTATATTTGAACCTTGAATGTTGAAGTATTGATATTTGATTGTTCAATGTTCACTAATGAGTAATGGCCTATCTATTAAGTCTTCTTATGCCTTTATTTCATGTTTTTTTTTTTATGAGTTGTCCATTACTTTCTAAGTTAGCATGACTAAGAAACATGAATACATGTGAAAAAACTAATCATTACTATTATTTTCTATTTATACAGCGATACAGGACCTCATATATTGAGGGCACCGCTATGCCCCATTTTCTTACTTTTGCAAAAGAACCACATTTTCTTTCATTTTACAATTTTCTGGATTTTCTGAAAAATTTTCAGATTTTTTGGCAATTTTTTCAAATCGCACCGCTATGCCGCTACGTATCGCCCGCTTTGTAGCGGTTTGGCGGCCCACCACTACCGCTATTTTCATCCTTGGGTGGGACCCTTTTAAGAGTTATTTAGTAAGCTGAGTGATATTAAGACAAGTGGGACCCTTTTGTGCGTCAATCCCATGGTCCCAAATTGGACTTGCACACGAATCCTCCATCAGGGATCTCTTGTGCCCAAAAGTTCCTAGAAGGACTCAAAACCCTCAGACAACTTTACAAATATATCCCTCATATTTCTTTCTTGGCTTCTACACTTTGAGAGAGAAACCCTAATTGAGAGTTTTGCATAGAGTATAGAAGAGAGAAAAGATATTGGTGAAGAAGAAGAAAAGGACCAGCAGCGCGGTGTCTAGTGGATGACATATTCTCTTCCTCAACTCAACTGTGCAACACTAGCCTACACTAGGTAAGTGGATCTTCTAGTCTGTGCATGAGAAGTTTTTCTCCTAGTTCTAGAGATTTGTAACCCTAATATGGATAATTACATGATTGATTTCTATTTTTAGTGGTAGATTTATTGCGTTGTTATAAAGGAGCTAAAAGAGACAAAAACCCCATTGGCTGAACTCAATCCTTGGGATTGGGCGATGGCCGATTGTAGGAATTAGGGTTTTGGGTGGCTAAACCCTACTCTTGGGGATTTCACCTTGGCCGAAACCCCATTTCAGTTTTGGTCCTAGTCGACCATAGCAAAAACCCTAGATTGGGTCCCTTCAATGAAGAGATATTAGTGGATGGGTTGTTCTAGGATTTCATACTCCAGAACCATGCTACATCTTATGGTTCTTATGTATATGCTTGGTTTTCAGTTTTATTTGTTGAATCGTGCTATATCTTCTCTTGTTATTAATGGATTATTGGATGCAAATATGATATTGGGTTATGATGTGAGAAACCCCAGGATGGGAATTGGGAAGGCAACACCATGAATGAGAAAATTGATCATGGCCGCACTACCTAAACTGTGTAAGGGTGCTGGCCTAACACTGTTCATGCACCTTTTGGGCTTCTTACATCTTAACTGATGGATATTATATGTTGGTTCTATGGCTGATTGATGTTAGACTTATAGCATTCAATTTTAATAAATTATGAAGTGATTTTAGATCAGAATTTACATGTAACTAAGTCTGTTAATATTATAGTTAGAGGATATGAGTTGGTAGAACCCAAGAACCCTTTTTGTGCCTCCTCAAGACGACTCCTCCATAGGAAATCAGCCATAGTTGGAATCCATCGGTGTTTTGTTGAAATTTCTATGTACTATGGTGAACATTCATCTGTTCTTACGAGATTGGTGGTTCCTATTTGATGTGATCACCCCTACACAAAAGGATACCAATCATGAAACGAAGCAGGGCAGAACTAAATCTGAACTTGTATTAGGGGCTAGTTACACACCAAATTTGATTTATGTTACTGAGGGTCTATGTGGATTATGTTCCGTGGGTACATATTGTTCTATAATATGAGAAATTGAAAGAACTTCATTATGTTTAAGGGAACCATGGAGTCCCTAGTCTGCTAGCACGGTCATGATCGAGTAAGGCCCAAACCCCAATTAGGAGTTCGGCCAAGGCTAAAACCCCATACATAGTGTTCGCCACCCTAAAACCCACTTCCCTAATATTCGGCCATCACCAATCCCAAGGATTGGGTTCAGCCAGTTGGGTTTTGTCTACATAGGCTTCTTCATCTCATCCCATAACCCCATCATAAAACAAGAGATAACTCACATAATCATCCATATTAGGATTTCTAATATTTAGAACTAAAAAAGAAGGCATCTCATACGCAAACAGACTAGAAGACCTACTCATCTAATGTAGGCTAGTATTCCACGATTGAGTTGAGGAAGAGAATATGCCATCTGACAGACACCACGTTGCCCGTCCTCTTCTTCTCTACAATTCTACTTGCTCTCCTCAAAACTCCATCCACGAAACTCTCAATTAGGGTTTTTCTTTCAAATTGTAGAAGCCAAGAAAGAAAATAAGAGAGCAAATAAGAGGGAAAGAGTTTATAAAGAATCAACTAGTTCTCTTATTGGCCTAGGAACATTGTCGCACAAGAATCCCTCTTGAGATGAGAGTGCGCAAGTCCTTACGGGACTTGCGGTGTTGTCGCACCACTAGAGATACCACATACAGGTCCCATCTCTCCTCTTATAATACAACTTCCATATTGTGCAAGTCATGTGGGTCCTAACAATGGAAAAATAACTCTTAAAAGACCTAGGACTCACTCCACATTATTCAATTAATCATTGGAGGGGAGCATTACTCACACAATGTTTTTCTTTAGAAAATGGTTTCTTTATATGAATTTAAAGGAATATCAAAATTTAATAAATCACAAAATTCAAACCTCTAAATAAGGTTCGAGAATATTACACGCAGTTCTCGCCAAGCATGGGGTTTGGATTCAATTCCCACTCCCTCTATCAATTATTGGGCATGCTTAGCACGAATTTAATTCTGAAGCAAGGTGCCAGTGGCCTTTCGTAATAAGTAGCTAGAGGATTAAAACTCATTGCAAAAAAAAGTTGTAGGAGCCTGAAAAGTCAGCTATAACCATAATAATGTAAAACATTCTTCTAGCTTGAGTTATTTTAGGATGAAAATATAAACCAATACATCCCATCAAAATTTGGCTAATATTTTATGAGGGTCAACAGTCATAATTGCTATAAATCATCCAGAAACTATACATGCCAATCAGGCCCATTAAGCATGCAACAGAGCTGAAGCATACCTGTGAGGCGGAAGAACCAACAAGTGGAAATTCAACACCATAAGAATGTTGAAGACAGTGAGCAAGTACAACAGAGTAAATGTGCAGTTCCAATTTTCTTTCTGAAGCAATGCAAATATAATTGTGACAAAGGTCCTACAGAAAACAATAGCAACATATATATGAGCAACAATCTTAGGAGTCCAATGCAAGAGAATACGTAAGCACCATTTTTTACAAGTTGTCCCCTTTTCATTGATACGCGTCATCAATCAAATAATAAGGAATGATAAAATATCCACAAAATATAGACATCTACATTTCAAAATGGCATTTTCTCCTTTATAGAAGGAAAGGATCCCAACGTACATGAGGACTTAGCCCATGTTTGGCATCCCTATTTCCAACCTCTATTTCTCTAAATGTCTAAAGCGGGTAGAGGTTTGGAAAATGCATGTTTGGCACACAATTCTACCCTCTACCCGCTTTAGATAAGTAAAGGCAAATCCTCTAAAAATGAAAGGCCCCATTTCTGGGCATGTGAAAATAAGAGCTTTAGCCTCTTTTTTTTTTTTTTTTTTTTTTTTTTTTTTTTAATGGCTCCATTTTCGATGGCTCTTATGTAATAACAGTAGAGACACCAATCAAGGCCTTAGGAACATGTACAGTTCCCTAGTGCGCCATTCTGTACAAGTAGTGCCGGCCATGTTTCAGCGATCCACACCATCAACCTAATGGGCTAGACCAAGAAGAAGGACACCCAGAAAAGTTTCCAGTGAAAGAACCTAGCTACCCAACCAATGGCACACAAATAAATAGTCACTCATAAAATACAATGATGCACCAAAAGAAGAGAAGAGCCCAAGCTTGGACAGCTAGGAACATCCAACAGGAAAATTTATCGAGATATCCTCCATCTATGAAGAAGTCCATCATATCAAGAGCCTGGATTCTTCTGAAACAGGGGAACCAATAGTATGGAATGGCCAAATAAGGGCTTGAAGATCTCATGACGTCAGATTGCTACAGTTCCTCTAATCTCCTCAGAAGATGCAAATAATAGAAATGAAACCACAGGTTGTATAAAAAAGGGAAGCCACAGAATTACCAAATCTTCCACATGCGTAAACGTCTCCCCCAAACATCTTCTTGTCTCTATGGACTTTGCCAGAATTCGGCCTGCCATAACGATTTCTGGTGGTAAAACTGCAGGCCAATGAATGCCTCCACATTCATGTCTGTGTTCAGCTATTTCTTTGCCAATTGCTCCTAGATTTGCATCCACCTCGGTACCCCCGGACAAGTTAATGCTGGCAACATATTTTTGAAGATCAACTGCTATATTCTCAAACTTAGTATCACTGTGCTGGTTGCCCCAGGATCGTACTCCTCCTGCCCGTTCTTGGCAATGTTGGGAGCAGTATACAGGAATTGTACATGATGAACAGGGTATACTGTCCGCTGGAAGTTCATTGAAGCAGAAATGGCAATGAGTTTCACGACAGTGTTTCAATATAATCTGCAAGTCATTATGAATAGTGAGAAGCCAAATCCAGAACAATCGCATGAACGGTGGACACAGTAACTCTATTCCCTATAGGCTGCTGTGATTCATTAAGCCACTAGCCAATCATACACTCAAATAAGTGAGACTTGATTTCCTACTCATCCCTTGAGGCATGTTTAGATGTCTCTTGCAATACAAAATGATCCATCAGTTGCGATGCTATTCTATAATATCTGGGCACCTCAAAAAATGAGTACCTTGCCCACACATACCCAACTGCACACACACATGCATGTGCATCACACACACTCATTAAGCCCAACCCAGATTGATGGGAAATTGCCAGACAATCAATGATGACAACGATGAAAATGAAGATAATGACATTTCAAGACAGATTTGATATTGTAGCAGATGCAGATATGGGTCCAATTAAGCGGAAAAAAAAATTTATATCCACCTAAGACAGTCCCTGCTCTCTGTGCCTTCCCAATGAAGAATGCTTTGGATTGAGGATCTGTTCCATAAAAAAATTGTTGTCGCGGCTGACGATATGGACCATGGATGAATGACATATATATTTTTTTTTTGGAAATGATAACTGAATAAATGAAAGAGAAGAGATCTAAAATACAAAAGGAATCAGCCCAACAAGGACCAAAATAAATAAATAAACAAATAAAACCGTATGACGGGAACTCCACAATTTTCCTTCCAGCGTCTCCAAGGGATGCAGAGCATAAAAAACAACTCTTTCTGAACTTCCACCAAGATATTACGTTTTGCTCCAGACTTCATAGCCACACCACTTGAAAAATCTTACTTGTTATTGAAAATATGACTACTTCTTAAATATGAAAAATTCCACTTGCTACAAGTGAAAAATGGGATGTATACATACAAGAAAAAACAAAATAAAAATGAATTAACCAAAAGAAATAGAATAGAGTCTCCTATTGGTTTTTTTTTAATAAAAACAGAAGAAAAATGCATTAACCAAAACAATAGAAAAGACTGCCTATTGTTGCCACCCATGGGAATAGTCCAGTTGGGTCAAAGGCCTCTAGATACCCACATCATTAAAAAAAAAAAAAAAAAAAAAAAAAAAAAAAAAAAAAAAGTCTGACTATTGTTTGTGTTAAGGATATGATCAGCTTTATATTCTGCATTGGACATCAGATCTTTTTCTTCGCTGATGAACTCATATTTACTATTTTTCTACTGTTGCCCCTCTATCCCAAGCAGGAGCTATATTTCAGGAAGGCAGTTAACCATCAATTTATTCTAAAATGTTTAAGGTAGTGCCAGAAACAGTAAATGAATCAAACAGGTTCCATTTCTCCGACCTTTTCAGCCCCAAACAAACATCTTGAATGTTTCAGCTTCAACTTGAAACCTTCTAATATGGATTTGGGTGGAAAAATGTTGTGTTTGAAAAAGAAAGCGGGGCACATGCAAATGGAATCAGTGATGAAGTTTTACAATTATTGACTACAATAAAGAAGGAAAGAAAGAAAGAACCACCAACAGACATCTTGTGATGCATAAATATTTCACCTACATACTAAGGGTGATGCAGAATTAATTTTAAAATATGAATTTGAAATTGTAGAAGCTTACTTGAAGCAATTGAAGCATCCTAAGAGGGTCCACAAGGGTCCCGACAAGAATTGATCGAGATTTGGATCCCAAACAGTCCATGTTTCTGTTTACAGTTGGATATCAAGCACTGTTTTGGAAATTTACAGAAGCACAGGGGTTGTTTTGTTGTATTACAGATATTTCAAACAAAACAAGGCAGTCATGTGCAGTTTCCTTTGGGCACCTGTTTGATGGGTCAAAAATGACCCAACTTAAACAAAACTTGCACCAAAAGGGGCGCCCATGAGTGCTCTAACAGATCGTGCATGGATCTTCATCAAAAGATGGGCCATGTGGGGCCCACGAACATTCCACCACAAGATCAGCTAGTCAACCAGATTTTGGAAATTTCCCAAAAAATTTTATTTTTCTTAGCAATTTCTTATTGTTATTTATTAAGAAACTTTACTTGAGACTTGTGATTGCAATATGAATCTATTAGGGAAAGGTTACTAGGGTTTTATGTGATTTCTAACTATTATACATAGGATTAGCAGTCGACTATGATACGGGTTCCGGTTCAACAGTTTTCAACTTATGCAATAAAGCACTGTTTAGCTTTGTCTTTGCCCCTCCATGATATCATTGGTGCATGGTGATTGACAAGGCTCCACATCAGATTTGGGGTTATTTGATGATTGTTCCTTGCTTAGATAATTCTGGAGTATCAGTTATTCACTGCAATCAGTAGTAGTTGCTGGAACTTTTCTTGGGTTCATTCAATTGGGCCCTACTTTCTAGACAGTCCAATTGTGTCGAATCGGGATTGTGTCAAAAGGGTTGTTTGGCATTTACGCATGAGATGCCTAAATGTAATTTACATATATAATCATTGAATATGTAAAATTTAAGTATGTAAATGAAAATCATGTGAACCAAATTCCATTGTTTGGCCTTTACACAACTCTTCCCATGCGAATCTCAGTACATCCAACAGTTTATTAGTGTTTTTCAATAAGTTCTCAAAATCCATGATGAATCAAGATATGGGGATTTGAGTATCTAGCCATGTTTGGCCTTCTAAAGAAAATGAACAGTTCGGATTGTGAAAATGGGGCCCGCAGACTGCATAATGGCAGTGCTTAGGGTCAGACTTTTTCACAAATATCTCAAAACCCGTGATGAATCAACGGATGAAATTTGATCCCATGGCTATTTTTTTGCCTTTTAAAGAGGATGAATGGTTCGGATCATGCATTAGGGTCTCACATGATGAACAATTTTGAAAAAAAAAAAAAATTTGGACTGCCCCTTGAGAACATTTTCAATAGTGTACAGTACTGTAGAAATCCAACGGTTATACTTTTTATCACAGATTTCGGCCTGAAACTTGACCCCTGGCCGTGTTTGGCCATTTAAAGAGGATAAATGCTTCAAATTTGTTACCCTAGCCGTGTTTGGCCTTTAGAAGATGATGAATGGTTCAGATCTTAAAATAAGGCAGACAATGATGAGAAAATAAATATATAAAGAATAGTGACCCTACAAGTCATGCCCAAAGTACCGTAGCACCACCTTTTTTGTGCACATTTACACAGTTGTAGGATCCTTTCACCATCTCTCCAGGTGTGAGAATTTTGTTGCAAAAACAAGCACATTTCCATGCAACTTTCACATGTAATTTACACATGTGATGCGTAAATTGACTGCAACCAAACATGAAGGTGCATAACAGTTACGCATATGCATCCTTTACATATGTAATGTTGTAAACAAACGACCCCTAAAGGATAAAAACTAGAAAGAGAGGAGAGAGAAAAGTAAAAATCATACTATTTCAGTTAGAGATAATATTCATACCGCAGCATAAGGTTCTTCAGAATGAATCAGACAAGCTGGAGGAATGTTGCTTGATGAAGCCATACCCCTTCCTTTAGCTGGTGTTGAGACACATTGTAGTCTTACTTCATCTGGCTCAACTGTCATATACTATCCAAATTATTTTAAAGACCATGAAAAATACAATGACACATCCATAACTTGAAAGATTTTGCTAAAATTAAAGAAATGTATTCTCATAAATATTAAAGTGTAAATTAAAGGAACTTAAAGTGGAGACAAGAATGATTTTTTTTTCTGATGACGTGGGTATCCCCGTGGTATTTTTACCCGACAGGACTATTCCCCCGGGTGCACACACAACTTGAATGAATAATTGCAGAAGCAAATTTAACCCAGCAACAAAAAATCATAGCTCCTATAATATTAAAAATGAGAAGAATTACATATTCCATATTGAGATGATCTTGGAGCTTGCAAACTCCTATTTTCAAATAAAAAAAAGTTTGACCCCGGACTGCAAAGGATAGTTGGGGTGTAAACCTTCAGTTCGGATCTATGGTGGAATTCTTGTGACAAACGATGAAACAATTTGGAATTTAAAGAGTTTATGTCATATTCCTCTATTTCTGCTGTGTTTGGAAGAGACGCAACCTAGAGTAGATGGATTGTTACTTCAGTTTATGGCCAACAATTGCACAAGTGCAGGTGGAGTTTTGCTTCTGAAATGCAGAAATCATATTCAAATGAATGCACCATGATTTGTTCCTAAGGGAAGGGTCTTTTCTTTTTGCTTTTCTCTTTTTTTTTTTTTTTTTTGGAGAGAGAGAAGGGAAGGGGTGGGGGAGGTGGGGGTAATGAATTTTATTGCACCAAAAGCAAGAAAAACAAGCTGCAGTAAAAGTCAGAAGAGCCCAAAGAGAATATCCAAAACATGACCAAAACAACAATTAAAAATGAACAAAAAGGCTTCACCAAAATAACATAACACTTAAACACCCAACAAAACACAGATTAAACAGCCATGAATCCTACAATACAGACACAATGTGCTGATGACGGCTTCTCCCATGCAAGGCTATCCTTGAAAATGGAAGATTAGATAGAAAATATAAGAGCTCATGTATAAAAGAGTGGTTTCTCTTAGACAAGTTCTACATTTGGCAAACTGGGATGTTTCTGATTTGACATTGACTGCTTCAGAGTTATTTTAATAATTTAATGTGTGTCCTTTTTTCTGGTTTAATTAGGTTGTTCTAGCTGCTATTATCCTTCTTGTTTTTAAGTAATAAATATCATTACCTTTTCAATGAAAAAGAAAAATAAACAGTGAAAATGATTAAAGAAATAAAAAAGAATAGTAATTGGGTTACAACAAGAAGGTATATTAGAAGATCACGCAAGGATGTTTATAAGTTGTATTTGTATTTGGTTGATGCACAGAATGAGCAGCACAAGTGATGTACTTTACCTTGCTGATCAAGATAATCAAAACCATAACTGAAAAGAACTCCCTTCTGTGAAATATGCCAATGTGGAGGAGCCAGTAGTATTTGGCCTGTTTTCAATAAAATAAGAACACGTTCTATAATTCCTAATATCAGACAATTTTGTAAGGATTTAAACAAAGGTTGATATTGTCCACTGGGAAGTTTTGCCTTGTTGGGCTTGATCATTCTAACATGGGCTCATCTGATCAACATTCCTCATCAACCATTGGCCCCACATTGATAACAACCTCCGGTCAAGGGATCCTTCATCCTATATTCTCGTTTGTAAGTTGCAAGAAGTAAAAACATGTCTTATTGGAAAAGTAAAGCAGAGAGTGGCAACCAGATAATTTAACTGATTTGGAGTAAAATGATGTCCGCAAAGGAACATATGACAACAAGCGGAAGTTAAATACAGATACTAGATTAAAGATACTTACATTCAACATGGGATCTAAATTGTATCGCTTATATAGGAAATACAATAGCACTCTGTACTCCAACTCCAAGGCACTACATTTCAAAGTAGTCTACAGTACAATCTATGGTACGGCAGTCAATGAGATGAGACTGTCATCCTAAGAGTAGTTAAATAACTTAAATTAATAAAATCAGTAAAGAAAGGGTGGATATGGTAGAAATTTTAGGGACAACATTTTGAAAAAATTCTTGTCTTGTTGAGAATAGTCAATGGCTATTTATAGAGTACAACCAAAGAAAATATCCCAAACAAGAAAACCAAGTTACATCCTAATCACAACATTACTCCAAAAACACAAATTTAATCTAGTCCTAAACTAGACAAACTTTTTCTTATAATTATAAAAAACATAATTACCAAAAAATCACTACAAATTTATACCCTAACTATTTCTCAACGCTTCCCCTCAAGCTAGTTCATGATACTATGACAGTGCAGGATACTATGACCAGCTTGAAATAAACACCATCTATGTGCTTCCTTTCGTGACTACTCTGATGAGGAACTTTATTAGCTTGATTTGCAGTATCAATGACCTATGACAGATCTTCAATCTGTCTTACAAGTTGCAACTTGACTGATGAAGGAGATGAAAACTTCATATGCTCAATAATATAAACTGCACAATCAACAACACTGCTGATTTAGACTACAAATTGGTATGCCGCAAAGCATATCCGAAGGGTTAGAATCCAGGGTTTAAAAACCCAGAATCAGACTCAGATTGGTCTGAGTCGAGTCAGCCCGACTCAAATCGGCTGAGACGAATCTGTCTTTTTTTCCTACTTTTCTTCTAAACATGTCTGAAGGGCCAAGGCTATATCCCAAACATGTGGCAGGCTATACCTGGATCCATAGTACCTTACCTTTTTAGCTGCCAAGAGATCCAAATGGCAGTACAAATCGTGTTGGCACGCAAGGAAAGCCACTAAATTCGATAAATAGACAGCAAACAAATCTCTCTCATCCACCTTTCTTACTATGGAGAATGAGAGAAAGTAAGTGAGATAGAGGAACTTTTGGCTTGTAAGTGAAGCATAGCATACAGTTTTTCAAACCATCCAGAGCTTCTTCACCCAACAAACTACCCCCTCCCTTCTCTTCTGTGGATGGTGTTTGCAGAAGACATGGAAGAAGGAAGAGGGTTTGCGGTTTTGATAGGGTTTGTGTGAAAATGGAGATTTGAAGCCATAGAGAGGGAGAGAAAGGGACTTGGAAGAAGAAGAAGAAAATTACAGCTGGTATTGGATTTGGCCAAGTCCGGCTCAACCCGAATCGGTGATACCCGAATCGGTGATGGCCGAGCCCAAGTCGAGTGAGCTGAGTTGACTCGGACTCGGCCAAGTTTTAAAAACCTGGGTTAGACTCAAAAGTTTTAAGTCCTAGTGCCAGTCTTCATGCCAATCAAGACCGAGATTAGTCAGTGCCGCCCATGCTGGTCTTAAAAATCATTAAAAAAAAAGTTCCAAAAATTAAGAAGATTAAATATTTATAAACTTACCACTCACAGTAACATTGGAAGGAAAAAAAAACCATAACAGTAATATTCACCAAGATGGGGACTTAGCCGCTTAGGGCCATGTGGGCAACCAATTCTTCAATGCCACAACTGAGTTTCTAGCAAACTCAATTTATCTTCATCATAAATACCATAATCTCTATCAACAGAAAGGATGCCAGGAAATTGAGTGTCGTCCGGTCCTCTCTTCTTATAACAATCTTGTATCAACACACAGTAAGTTATTCCCCTTGATTGTTAGTGTGATTATCTGTCAATCATATCCATTAATTAGGGATCATCCTAACCAACAGTTAATACAACTCTTATCAATATGAGTTGGCACTTTTTGGTGGGCCCCAGTGCTATGAGCTGGTCCCCGATCCATGCCACACGAGTGCCATTCTAAACCCAACCCTCCTCGCCTATAAAATCCCAAATTGAAGGTTGGTGGATAAACCAACGTCAATTTGCTAACAAGAACTAATGTCTCACGAGAAGAAGGGCCTCGGTGAAGATGTCAACAACTTGGAGATCTGTAGTAACATGAGGCAGTGTAGTGACAAACTGACAATCAACTTCTAAGTGCTTTGCCGACACATGAAAAAAAGGATTGGTGGCAATTTGAATTGTATTGGTGTTGTAAGAATGCAGCAGTGTAGATGTTTGAGCACAAAATTTTGATGTTAACTGATTTTCAACTAGGACTGTTACTCTCTTCTTAATTCTTATAACTATCTTACATCAAAATACAATAAGTTATTCCCATTAAGTGTTAGGGTGATATATCAATCATATCCCTTAAGTAAGGATTATCCTAATCAACAATCAATACAAATTTTATCAATATGAGTCAGCACCAATTGGTGGAACCTAGTGCCATTAGCTAGTCCCCACATCCATGCCGCACAAGTGTCAGGAAGATCCACTCACCTTCTATAGACGACTGCTGCATTTGCGATGTGACGGCGTGAGTAGGACATCCGTTAATTGTCCCTCCGCTGATTGCCTTCTTCTTTCCCTGAATCCCAGCCAACAAGACCCTCACTCAGATTTTCTTTCCAAGGAAAAGAAAGAAGGAGAAGGTTGAATGCCACTACTAGGGTCGATGGTTTGCTTATATACATGCACAAAGGGTGAAGGTAGAGTCCTTCTCAAACAGAACATAGAGTTATGCTCAAATACATCTCACGCAAGCCACTAAGTTGAGTTGATATATAAGTCTTCCCTCATCCTAAGGCTAACGCACATGGCCTCTTCTAATCCATCAAGGATTTAAAACAACTAATTTAAAGACAACCAAGGTCTAAGGGTCCCAACTGGGCCCTTTTGCTAATTGTTTCCTATCCTAATTTCCCATTTGATATGGGAAATTACAAGAATACAATCAGATGACTCCGTCTCTATTGTCATATTGTTAACTCACATGTAGCATGTAATATCCCTAAAGCCTCATTAGGGGTTGGGGATTTTGGGATTTAATTATTGTATTTTTATTCTAGATTTTTATTTTAATGTGATGATTTATTTAAATATGTAATTATGTAGAAGCCACTATTTGTTATGATTAAGCTTCCTCTCCTAATTGAGTCTTTTAGTTGTTAGAATTACGGGGCCTTGAATCATATTAGAAGACTTTTAGTTTCACTAGATGGGACCCATGTTACGCGCAAGAAAGAATTATAACTTCTTAGTTGGACCATTGTTTAAGTTGTTAAATTTAAATAGGACCCTTGGAATAATTTATTAGACTATCAGACAATGAGAGATGGGACTAAAGATCAAAATAGCGGTTGCGGGCGGGCATAACGGCCCGTGGCCAAAACGCTATTTAGCAGCTGATACGTAATGGTAGCGGCGATATGTAGCGGCGTAGCGGTGTGAATTAAAAAGGCAGTAAAAATTTTAAAAATATATATCTAAAATTTCAAAATACTGGAAAATGTTAGAATTTGATGGGTTTTTTTTCCTAAAATAACTAAGATAGGAGGTGTATCGATCCCTTCAGTGCGAAGAAGTTTTGTATCATTGAATGATTATAAAAAAAAATAATATTGATCTAATTTTTCCCATGTAATCATGTTGGTTAGCTATCCTAAGTCATAATTCAAACAAGCAATTTAGTAAAACTGTATATAACAAAGAATATATAAAATATAAAATAACGCTTAAATAAAGTTTAAATTTCAAACCAAATAACAAAGTAACTTTCATCAAAACAAACAATGTATTTTTATTGAGGGTATGAAAAAGAATACATCTACCAAAGGGGGTGACAACCAGGATATACCTAGAAGATCCCTTGAGAGGACGAGATCGTGTGTGTGTGTGTGTGTGTGTGTGTGTGTGTGTGTTTTTTTTTTTTTATCTCTCTTAAGCATATAAGGGTAGAAGAGTTGCGTATAAATGTTATTTGAAGAGAAGAAAAAAAGAAATGAGCCTTATTAAGCATTTTAAAAAAATTTGGAAAGTAGCAGTCTGGTCTGTCTCACTCCTAACGGTCTGTAGTGGCCCCGTAGGTGGCCCCATAGCTGGTGTAGCGGATCGTAGCAATCGCGACGGATGTGACCGATGCTAAATACCATTTAACGTAGCGATCTTGGCCACTGCGCCCGATATAGCAACCGTTATTTTGATCCATGGATGAAACCACTCCTTTAGATATAAGATAAACAAGATACTCCCTAAATTATCAAAGACTTGCGCAAGTCCTTATTAGGACTGTTGCACGATATTGGAAAAGGGACTTTATCCCCAAATTCTCTTGGAAAACGCAAAGGATCCAAGCTCTACATATATACATGTTCCATGAGAGAAACTCTTCTCATGATAACACTTACCTTCTCTTGCTCATAGCTCTCCAAAACCCTAACCTTGAAGATAACTCAAAGAAGAGCAAGTAAATCAGCCTGTTTTTTTTTTTAGAAAGTAAATCAGGCAGTTGAAGGCTTGAAGCATCGATTGATGTCCTTTAGTCGTCCAGACATCACTAAGGCAATGGTTTTCTATACGAGGTGAGTAGACTTATCAATCTACTATGTTTATGGATTTTCTTATAGACTAGTGACCATTCAAAAAAAAAAAAAAAAAATCTTATAGAGTAGTGTGCTAGGGAATCCTAATTTACTGTGGTAATTATGTTTGTTGCCGGTCGACTGATAATAAAGGGCTGGCTGATTGTGATGTTGATACTTGTTGAGTGGTTGATTGGGAATTAGGGTTGGAACCCATGGGCGACTGATGCTTAGGACTCAAAACCCCTTTAGCCAACTGTTGGGTTTATGCAATTAGGCTGGCCGACTATGAATAATGAGTTTGAGGTTGGTCAACTGATGTGAACAGTTACTTGAGAATGATGATTGCGGATTTGGGTTCAAGACCCATAGCAGACTGTAGAATTGGGGATTTCCCAACCCATAACTGAAGAAGCGTTAGGGCTTTTGAAACTAGCTGAACATTACATATGTAGGAATTACAACTGGCTGAATCTCAGTATTTTTATTTTTTTTTATTTGAGGCCGGCTTCATAAAACCCTTGCATTATTGCATTACTTGATGTATGACTTCTTATGAAGGATTGGTTGTTGACTTCTTGATGATTGATAATGTTAGATTGACAATGTTAGATTGATAATGTCATTAAATTGATGTATAGAATCAGCTTATTTCTGAACATGGTTTGGGGAAAGGGGTAATGCATATTGGGAAGATGTAAGTAAATAATCTGAATGAAGGGGAAAGGGGTAATGCATATTGGGAAGATGTAAGTAAATAATCTGAATGAAGGGAAAAGGGAATTAGGTGATGCTACCTGAACCTTTGATGTTCCATGGCACAGCCGAGCTCCAGTTTTGGGTTTTCTTGGCTGGCTGAACCTCTCATAGAATCTATGATATAACGGATCATGGGGAAAAGATTGAGTTGAAACTAGAGTTGAACTTGTTTAAGGGTTGTGATTAGTCGAGTTGCCACATGATTGATTTATGAACGCCGTGTTTCAGATTTCCTTGTGACCATACTTTCTTAACGTTTAATAGTGGTTTTGAAGGAAGTAGTGATTATATAGCTGGTGTCTTTACAAGGTGACAATCTGAACTAATGATTATAATGATGAATTGTGGAATTCTTCATACAATGTTGAATATGCCTTCTTACATGATTCTAAAATTGTTGTGTAAACTGTATTTGTGATTTCGCCTGTTTCATATTACATCTGTTGAACATGTTGATATTTCTGGAAATTGTGGGAATGCCTCCAAACTATAAGGGCTTAGTATGCAATTGACCTTACATGACTGGATACCTGTAATGAGTTAGCGTGGGGCATCAAAAATCCGGACTTCGTGTAAATGGTTGCTTTCAACTACTGCATTATATATGACGCAACAAGGGTGCTTATGATGAAACTATGTAAATTGAATTGATCTCCATGGATGAGATACCTATTGCGTATAGGATTAATTGGACCTAACTATTGGACCCCTTAGATCACTAGCAGGTGAGGCTAAGAAATGTGTTACTTGCGTTGGCTTTTAGGCCAACCACGTAATGTCTCTGACTCTTTGGTTATTTGAGTTATTTTATTGGCTATAGGTCAGCCATTCGATTGACTGTAGATCAGCCCTCTATGTTACAAAAGGCATCCTTGAGATGTATGAATGGAAAGCCCATACCATATGGTAGTTAGGTTGGTCCTAAGGCTAGTATCAGAAACCTTAATCTGATTGACAAACAATTATTATGTTTTAAGAGTGAACTATTCTCTATTTTATGATGTCGCACACACATGTAGACATAGAATTATATTCACTTAGTAATACCGATTGTTGTTTTTTCACTCCAATTCAGGTAACCCAAAACTAGTCTATAGGGTTGTAAACGGGTCGGTTCCGATCCGGGTCCACCACCCGGAACCGTTAAGGAGAAGGTGGAACCGGATCCGGACCAGGAACCGTTTCGGAACCGATTTCTTGGTTCCGGAACCAAAACCATATATGGGACGGACGGGTCTGGATCCGGGTCCAGATCTAGGTAGAAAATGATACTAAAAAATATGGTTTTTAAGAGAGATTTTCGAAAATTGAGGTAATATGTAGGGTCTCGGGTCCGAACCAAGGTGGAATCGGACCCCGGACCCATTTATTTATCGGAGCCTAAATAAGGACCCAGACCCGTTTTTTAACGGGTCGGAACCTCCGGATAATCGGAGAATCGGGAACCCATTTACATCCTAGGAACTAGAGATGCGGGAGGGTCCTAACAACAAAGAAATAGGATTCAATATCTGCAGATGAGCGGCGTCGAGACTCACCTGTTCTATTAAAAGCATTAGTTACATTCTTTTATGTTTTTTTTATGCCAAACAACAAGGATTTTCAATTTGGATTTTGTAAGGTTATAATTGATTGATTCACTTTATCTGGATTCAGACATTTTAATTAAATAAGTGGAACTGTTTAGGTAAATGCTCAATTTATCATGCAAGCTTTGATTTAACTTAAGCATGTGAACATGATACTCATTGCACACAATACAGGATTCATGGGCCCCGGATTCCAGGTCGTGACATAGCATTGACCATCAATCTTGTAATGTTCACCATCATACTAATACTACCTACAGGCCCCATTGTGCATATTGAAGTGGATAAGAAGTCTCGTGTGCATTACTTAACACTGATACTCATCCTTTTCACTTCAAAGTTCAAATCAGAGAAAATATGAAAAAAAAAAAAAAAAAAAAACATAAGTTCATTTTTATGCTTTTGGTTGACTTACTGTATGACCCAATCCGTGCCAATCTGGTACCAAACTACCAATCCATGCCATCTGTGTCGTCCAACTCGGCTGAGTCAATGTTGACTCGAAAGAGTCAGGACATTCTTGAGATTCCGATAAGAGACTCATACCAATACTGACGGACACTAAGTCGACTCAGTGCCAGATGGAATTTTAAACCATGGTTAGAATGTTGCACAGCACAACTAACGGCTAATGTGCTCTTGAGTAGGTTATACAAAAAGCTCTTAAATACATTAACTCTCACCCATAAGCCATAACTCGCTGATTACTTTTTTTTTTCTGTTGACGAAGGTATCCCCTAGGTATTTGACCTGACAAGACTAATCCCCCTAACGCATGTACAACCCGGCAACACATGCAGGGGGGTATTGAATACCAATCACTTGAATTCCCAACACCAGATAATTGCAGAGTACCCAGAGTTCTCTGGTACACTACTCTTAAGTTTTAACATATAACGAGTTTCCTTATTTACTATGAACCTTTATTTTATACCTGCTTTCTTTTCTTGATGAGTAGTAATTTCTGATAGTTGCTGCCTTAAGTTTGGCCCATGAGCTGGAGTTCGGCCTATTAGTAATTTAGTCAGAACTCCCCACATCCAACAATGGTTTGTAGGAATGACTAGTCTCTAGCTGTAACGAGGTGGAATTTGGGCCTGGAGATGAAATACATTGCCCTCGCTCATCCCAGGGGAAACAACACATGTCAGCGCATCAACGACTCTGTAGTTTGTCCAGTTTCTTCAGACTTTTTTGTCCGAAGGTCTGCGTTGCAAAGCTCATTCAGCAAACTTGTTCAAGACTTCAGATATGTCCGCATATAGTATTTGCAGGTATTAGAGTTTATGAGATTATTCAAATCAAGGGGAGAAAAAATGTATGAAAACTTCACAGTTACTTGGTAGTGTGAATCCAAGTAATCCGTGAGTTTTGGGTGACTGTTATCCATTGTTGTGGTGACTAATAGGTGAGTGTTCATCCATTTTAAGGGCTATGTGTAGAAAGTGTGTAATATTCTGTAGCATTCAGCTTATTTGGTTATATTGTGCAGAATACCAAGATGCAGTCCAAATCAGCAATGTGGCTGACTCTGCAGTTTACATAGAGCATATGAAAATTTTCATATCCTTCATAATTCAAGTTGCAATGACAGATCAAAGATCTGTCAAAGGTTGTGTGCCGAAGATCAAGTTGAGAAAGTTCATCATCAAAGCGATTGCAAAAGGAAGCGGACATGAGATGTTTAGTCCAAGCTGGTCATAGTATCCATGGACCAACTTGAGGATAGTGTTTAGAAACAGCTGGGTTTGTTTATAATTTTGGGTCAATAGATTTATTTTTAATTCGAGAGCAAGTTTGCTAAATTAGGACCAGTTTAAATTTAAGTTATTTTAGGGCAGAGTTGTAATAGAATTATCATTAGATTTCCAAGTCCGAGTTAGCATCTTTGGTTGCCAGTCATGCTATTCTCAATAAGGGTCCGTTGTGTAACCCATTTCCGCAGAAAAGGTACTGTTTTTCTATGGAAAATTAGTTTTTCATGCGTTTGGTGCGGTAATTTTCTGCGGAAATGCTTTTTCGCCACGTCAGCATTTTCCTTGAATAGCTTAGAAATAGAGTTCCTATGGGGGTATGGGAAGTCCATTTCCACATAAACTTCTCCCCTCTTTATTACTTCATTTCCTCACTCCCTTCTTTGATACTAGTTTTCAATAAGAAATCCGTAGCCGCACCAGACAACATTAGCACCAATTCATCGAAGAAAAAGAATTAGCACCAAAAATGAATTTCTAACTTCTGCGGAAAACCTTTTCTGAGGTATTTAAAAACCATAGACTTTGCTAATGTGGCAATTTCATCTTTCCATGGAAATTGCCTGTACTCAAACATACCCTATTATTAATCAAACAACCTTGCCAAGATGTAGGCTTAAAATTTCAGCTTTGGTCTCAAGCCCGAAAAAAGAAGGGTTGATATTAGAAAGAAGTAGACCATAAAAACATTTTAAACCAAAGTTACAGTCTACTTACAATAAAAGGAGCACTCAGACTACTTCAATTTGACAGGGAAAAGGTTCTAGCCAATATTGGTGAAAATAACCCACACAATGTGAAATTTACAAGGTGAATAAATCAAAGACCAAACTAAGTCTCTAGAAAATAAAATGCAAGTATATCTAACGAAGTCGAGCAAGGGAAAGGCAAAGATTAAAAAAAAAAAGATAAATTTTTAGAATGCAAGAAGGAAATACCAAAGGAGCCCAAGTCCTTCTCATTGTCCTCAGAGTGCGAGTTGTTTGTCCCACTTGCCCTCTTACAATGGTTCAACAAAGTCTTAAGCTCGTCAATTACTCTGTTCTTTTTGGACGAAGAGTCTTCTAAGCTCAAGGCAACATTCAAATCATGGACTGCATCTTCATAGTTTTCCAAAGAAGCATTTGCTTTGCCCCTCCTGTACCATGCCTAAAACAAGTACTATGAGATCTGTTGTATTAACAGTAAAGCATATCAAGTTCAAAATAGAAAAATGCTTTAAAAAAACCGAATTCATTAAGGTCTCTCAAATCAGAACATTAGATGGCCACCAAATCCAGTGACAAGATGATTGTAACATCAAAATGCGGACCTATACAACTTAACAATATATTCTACTCCATGAAGGAAACAATAAATTTATCCACTGATTAGAATGAGGTAGGGAAAACTAGTTTACTGTTTCCTTGTAGTTCTTATAGTCCAAAATAAAATCAACACCAACAAACAATGTTTGGCACTTTTTTTTCTCCTTGATTAGGGTTTGCTTGAGTGTATCATCAAGTACAATCATTTTGAATGTTATGGAAACATGGCTGTCTATTGGAGTGAATGTCTGAGACTAGTCACAAACAATTGTCTGAAGTTAGTCAAATTCTATGAGGATCTAGCATAGAAAAAAAAGAGCATTTGAAGAAACTCTTGAAGAAATCAAATCGATATAAAAAGTTGGAGGTAAGAATGATCCTTCAGTGTTGAGGAGAGAGCAGAATTTCTTGAGGATTTAAAGTCAACCCATCACTGCCCTCAAATGGGAAGTCAGCAAAAAAGACCTGATAGAGCCAACCCCTGAGATACTCCACACTTGAATTTCAAAATACAGTACCTTGTACAAGACTCATCAGTCATCACCCCTCTATATACATGCATTGAATCAAACAAAGCACTTTCTAAAGTTAGTGCAAGAAACTAAGAAAGTAAATATATAAAATCACCAAGTGAACTGGTATTCATCTCCAGCAGTTCCTCGTCGGATTGACTATTTGTACAAGACACCATGTTAAAATTTTAAAAGCACGATGAACAAGCTGCCTAGAAACATCAAACTGTACTACGTAACACCCTCGAAAGCTAATGGATATGCATAGATCCTAAAATTTAAAAGCACCCCCCCCCCCCCCCCGCGGGGGCATCTTATGGATTTGCATTGGTCTGAATGGATTGGACCACTGGGGCTTGTTGTGCGAGGTAGCTTGCTGGGGTCCATCTAGGGCCCCATAGATCATGGGACTAGGGGTGTAAAGATCCATGTGTGTAGGGCCCACGTATCAAATTTCATGTCAATCCTGTTCCCCTAACCCCTTGATTTGTGTGGTCCACGAGTTTAACAGTTTTATGAGGAAAAAAAATTGACCCTCTCCAAGTCATTTGGATTGGTGCAAATCCACAAGTTCCAGGGTCATATAGGGGTTGGGGGCTTGAAATCTTATGTAATGAGGGAAGAAGGAAGAGACGAACGTTGGAGAAAACTCAATGATCAATGGATCATCGGCTGTTCTGTTTTATAATCAATTGTTTCCTTAATCAAGGAACTAAGTATGTTAAGATTACAAATTAGAATAAATGAAAGAATGGAAAGAATCAATCCTAATCAATCCTAGTCTATACAGGGAAAACATAAAGAGATAAATCAGCTAATCAATGAGAGAAATTAGCTTTACAGGGATTGACTAAATCCTACGTGAGAGAGGCTGTAATGGGCCTTTGTTTGGCTGGGCCTAGGGCCCCTGTAGGCAAACAGCTTTGTTATCTTTTACACTCCTCCTCAAATTGATGTAGTAAGGTGGAAAACATCAATTTGCTATTGAGATCATGATGAGGCGTTTTGGGGAGAGCTTTTGTGAAGATATCCGCCAACTGGTGAAGAGTAGAGACATGAGGCAAAGTGATCTTCTCAGTAATAACATGCTGACGAATGAAGTGACAATCAATCTCAATGTACTTCGTTCTTTCATGAAAGACTGGATTGTTGGCAATTCTGGTAGCACTGATGTTGTCTCCATGAAGAGGTGTAGCACTACCAACAATGACACCAAATTCACAGAGAAGACGGCGTAGCCAGATGATTTCAGCACTAGCAGAGGACATCGCCCGATATTCAGCCTCAGCAGAAGACTTTGAAACGGTGGTTTGCTTCTTGCACTTCCACGAAATCAAAGAGTCCCCAAGAAACATACACCAACCAGTGGTAGATCATCGAGAATCTGGGCAACCAGCCCAGTCAGCATCCGCATACGCTGATAAGTGCAGTGAAGCGCCCGAAGAGTAGAAGAGACCATGATTAAGGGTGCCTTTGACATAGCGCAGTATGCGCAATGCAGCAGCAAGGTGAGGTTTGCGAGGATTGTTCACAAATTGACTAACAGAATGAACGGCATGAGAAATATCCGGTCGAGTCATAGTTAAGTAGAGTAAACTACCAACTATCCGCCGGAAAACAGAGGGATCATCCAGGGGAGGGCCATCATCCGTACTGATCTTGTTATTCAACTCCATAGGTGTATCAAAAGTGTAAGCATCATCGAGTCTTGCCGAAGTTATTAAATCTGTAGCATATTTACGCTGATGAACTCGAATGCCAGATTTGCTACGCAAGAACTCCAGTCCCAGAAAGTAGGTGAGAGAACCAAGATCCTTCATTCTGAAGTGGCGAGTGAGATGATGTTTGAGATCCGTAATGCTAGCACTATCATTGCCACTGATAATCAGATCATCAACATAGACTAAAAGGAAGGTGTATCCCTTCGATGTCCATCTAAGAAATAGTGAGCTATCCGAATGACTCTGACGAAATCCAGCTTGAAGAATTGCAGCCCGAAACTTATCGAACCAAGCCCTGGGAGCCTGCTTAAGTCCATACAAAGATTTCCGCAACTTACAAACATGCTTAGGAGGACAGGCATATCCTGGAGGAGGCTTTAAGTAAACAGTCTCTCGCAAATCCCCATGAAGAAATGCATTTTTGACATTCATTTGCCACAGAGGCAAGTGGCGGGCTGCAGCGACACAGAGGAGAGTACGGACAATGGTCATTTTAGCCACTGGTGCAAATGTCTCCTCATAGTCAATTCCATACTCCTGTTTATAACCCTGCGCAACCAATCGGGCTTTGTAGCGATCAAGACTCCCATCGGAGTGAGCTTTTATGGAGTAGATCCATTTACTGCCAATCACAGAAGCTCCTTCAGAAGCCGGTACCAAGTCCCATGTCTGATTAGCTTCGAGAGCGAGCAATTCCTCATTCATAACATCCTGCCAGTAAGCAATCTTCGAGGCTTGTGAATATGAGGTGAGTATAGGAGCACTATCTAAAGATGAAAAGAGAGCAGGAAATCCATAGCGGTTAGGGGCAATAGAAGGACGATTAGATCGTCGGAGAGAGATGGTATTATCAGAAGAAGCATTGTTACCTGTATGAGCAGTAGGCGGCACTGGGAGAGGATCAAGAGAGGGAGGCACCATAGGAGGAACCGTGTTACGCCAAACATAGACCTTGAGAGCAGGTGATGGAGAAGCAGACTTCGGGAATTGTGGCAAATAGGACACAGCAAAAGGATGATAATCTAAACGTAATGAAAAGAAGGGAATTTGTTCCAGGAAGATCACATTACGAGAGATTCGCATGCGTTTTTCAAACCGGTCATAACACAGGAACCCTTTATGTTCAGTTCTATAGCCAAGAAAGATGCATTTGGCAGCCTGTGGGGATAACTTAGTGCGTTCAGTTGGTGGAAGATGAACAAAACACAAGCAACCAAACACACGTAAGTGAGAGTATGAAGGTGGATGTTCAAAGAGAACTCCGTAAGGAGTAGTCTTGCCTAGAATAGTACTAGGAAGACGATTGATGAGATATACCGCAGTCTGTGCAGCATCACACCAAAATTCTGGAGGAACTAAGGATCCAAGTAAAAGGGTGCGAACAGTCTCAAGAATATGTATGTTCTTTCTTTCTGCAATTCCATTTTGCTGAGGAGAGTGCGGACAAGATTTTTGATGAAGAATTCCTTTATTAGAAAGGAAAGCAGAGAATTCATGAGACATGTATTCTCCGCCAGAATCGGATCTAAGGATCTTGATATCTTTCTTAAATTGGGTGTGGACCATGTTATAGAATCTTTGAAAAATAGAAAACACTTCAGATTTTAAACGCATGAAATAAATCCAAGTATAACGGGAATGATCATCAATAAATGTCACATAGTACTTGAATCCTGCCCTACTCAAGGTAGGAGCAATGCCCCAAACATCAGTGTGAATGATGTCAAATGATTCTAATGCACGAGAATTATGAACAGAAAATGGCAAAATATGACTCTTACTTAAACAACAAGTTTCACATTTTGATTGAGATAAAGAAGACATCATTTTATTATCAATTGGAGAGTCCAAACAACCAAGTTTAAACAAAGAAATTAAATAGGCATTGTTCACGTGACCAAGACGTTTATGCCAAACTGTCCACAAGTTTTTGAAATTATTAGAAGAAGAAGTAAAGAAGGAATGATGTCCAATGTCCAGCAAAAACAAGCGCCCATGTTTACTCCCCGTCGCGATCACCTTCCCAGTTTGTCGCACCTGTATGACACAACCAGAGGAAGAAAAGTGAACAAGATAGCCCTCATCAATAAGTTGTCCTACAGAAAGTAAATTGGCTGATAATTTTGGAACAAAGTAGACATTGGAAAGGGTGATGGACTGGCCAGTGACACTAGATAAAGTAATGGTACCAACTCCAGAAATGAGTAGTTGATCACCATTAGCAGTGGTAATTTTTTCTTTTCCAAGGTAAGGGTGGGAATCTGTAAAGCTATGTTCTACAGATGTCATATGATTTGAGGCTCTTGCATCTAAAAACCATGTGGAAGAGGTGATAGAAGAAGAAAGAGATGCAGAAGAATGAAAGGCAATGTGAGAATTAGGTTGATACCGACCACCAGAGAAGCCCATAGACACATATGCAGAGGTGACTGTGTTCTGAATCGGTTCTTGAATCTGAGCAGGAGTAATGGATATAGCCCCGGAGGAAGTGCTGCCAGTATCTGATACGGGGGCTTGAGCCTGAAATGCGGATGGAACATTCTGCCTTGACATATTGGAGGGAGGCTTCATAGGCTGTGTCTCATTCCGTCACTACAGACTTCGACAGTCATCAATCACATGACCGGTCCGTTTGCAATATCTGCAAACCAATTTCTTGCGACAATTTTTGGCAATATATCCGAAGCCTTTGCATTCATAACATTGAGTCTGCTTAGGAGTTGCTAAAAGAGCCGAGTCAGTAGGAAGAGGCGCAATGAAGGCTTTCGGTGCTTCGGGTGCTTCCAGAATAGTGTGCTGTGAAGTGAGACGAAGTTCTTCGCGAAGGACTTCTTGGAAGCAAGTATCAAGATTAGCAGTATTCTCCCTATTCATGAGCGCAGACCGAACAGATTCAAATTCAGGTCGTAGATTCATAAGAAACTGGCTAATATGAGTTTCTTCTTGTAACTGGAGAGCCTCAGACAGAAATCCAGATCAGCATGGAATCCCTTTCAGTCCACAAGGTGAGGAAACCATTAAAGTATTCCTGCACAGTTTTATCCCCTTGACTATATTTGGCAATTTCACTATCCAGATGAAATTTCTGGGCTTTATTGGTTTGATGGTAGACTTTCTTCAGATGAGCCCACATATCAGCTGCTGTGGTGTATGCTTGAAGAGCTACGGCGAGAGAGGGATCAATAGAGTTAAGGATCCAAGTGACGACTTTCGCATTTTCTTTGGACCAAGTAGCTAGGCCTTTTGAATCAGCAGTACTTGTAATCTGAGGCCTGGTTATCGATCCAGCAAGATAACCAAAACGGCCCTGTCCTTCCACAAAGTTCCTTAAGTGGAAGGACCAGGACATATAATTTTACCCATTAAATTTAATTGGGATAACATCATACTTGTCCATTGCGAAATAAAGTGGATAAAAGACAACAGTGAATGCAAATCAGCAGTAAAAGGATGAGATCAGTCCTCAGATCTGATATAACCAACCAATATGCTAGAAAGCAGAATTAACTGGATCTGCGATGAATGACTAAAACAGCAGAAAGAGTCCAGCAGCAACAGCAAACAACAGAATCAATCCAGCAGCAAACAGGGCCAAGAAACCAGCACTAACAGAGCAATAGCAACAGCAAAATGCAAACAACAGTCACAGCAACAGTAGAAAGGATCCAGCAGCAACAGGGCTAAGAAAACAGCACTAACAGTGCAATTTTTCACCCAAACAGAGCCAGACGACCTGAAATTTTGATTCAAGATCTGTGCGTGGGCCCCACAGGGTGGTCCAATCACAGATTAGGTTTGAACTTCTTGAAGAGGTTCAAAGTTACTTCCTTTAGTCCAAATTTGATGAGATTTGGATATAGATCCACAAATCTGGACGGTCTTGATTAAATCTATCTGACAATTCTTTATTAAAAACGACAGAGGAAGAAGTGGCTGGAAACTACCTCAAAAGGTGATGAAAAAATCCAGAAAAATCCTTAGAATGACCCCTAGGAATAGGCGATCACAACTGTGGAGGTCTCTTGGTGACAAGAAGTTGATCCGAGGTGGGCCACTTTTGATCAGGGACACGTCAGGCACTATCAGAGAGAAAATCGACGCCAGGGAGAAGATCCACGCCAGGGAGAAGATGGATTGATCAATGAGAGAAGATGGATTGATCATAACCAGGGCTCTGATACCATGAAATCTTATGTAATGAGGGAAAAAGGAAGAGACGAACGTTGGAGAAAACTCAATGATGAATGGATCATCGGCTGTTCTGTTTTATAATCAATTGTTTCCCTAATCAAGGAACTAAGTATGTTAAGATTACAAATTAGAATAAATGAAAGAATGGAAAGAATCAATCCTAATCAATCCTAGTCTATACAGGGAAAACATAAAGAGATAAATCAGCTAATCAATGAGAGAAATTAGCTTTACAGGGATTGACTAAATCCTACGTGAGAGAGGCTGTAATGGGCCTTTGTTGGGCTGGGCCTAGGGCCCCTGTAGGCAAACAGCTTTGTTATCTTTTACAGGGCTTTGGATAGTCCAATCAGATTAGTGATCAGGTGGGCCCCACAGGCTACCTCGCACTAGATCCATGGAAGGTGCATCCAAAGGAATGGCCATATATATTAATGGGCAAAGGGCCAGGCCAGGCCAGGCCAGATCTTGCACTGGTCCAACCCTCAAGGTGGCAGGCTTTTCAAAATCAGGCCCTACACTAACCTCAAGCTTTAGGACAAGGAAAAAAAACCTCCCTTTTAAAGGCTTTGGTGGGCGAGGCGGCCCAGGCCCCCTCATCAAAGGGTCGAATTGACAGGCCTAGATACAACATGGCATGCACTCATTGACTATGATGCCCGGATACGGCATGGATACGCCATAGACACATAAAGGACATGGATTTTACACACAAAAAGTTAAGTATCAGATACGATACAACACGATACGTTGCCCATTTCGAAGTATCCGTGCATCATAGCTCATTGAACTCCCTATGGCACTAGCATCTGGATATTATAAATCTTGTAAATGCAATAGGGATACATTACAAATGGGTATCTAATTATTCAATTACCCTAAGTCTTCATTTTTGAATAAAGCGGGTATGGACCTATTTTTGGATCCAGGAGAAATTTGGATGCAAGCCCAGATCCATGCATTATTGGATTCAAAATTGACTCCCTATATGTTCTAAACTGAGGATTCAAATCTAGGATTATTACACTCACATATTAAAATTGTTATAGGTTTAAGGGCCCATATAGCTTATATGCACATTTGAGAGTCTATTTAGCTTTAATCATATATACCATTTGGTAGCCCCACTTGTATATTTAAAAAATTTATTTTGAACCTCTTTTAACCAATCCACCAGGGATCGATCCTTGGTTATATTGGATAGGAACTGGGTAGTGTGAGTGTGTGGGAATGTATGTACCATAGAGAGAGAGAGAGAGAGAGAGCTCTTTCAAGTTTTAATCAATTAACTGATGCACTCCACATCTGATTTTAGATTCAAATCCAGAACCGGCTTCATCTTTTTTAAGGTTGATCTTGGATCCAAATACAACTCATAGGGAGTTATGTGTCCGAACTAGATCCAGGTTCAATTCCACCATGGTTCCACCTTAGATCTGACCCACTTGCATCCCTAACTAAGGGTGCATATGAGCTAGCTTGGTGAAGCTCGTGCTCGACTACTTCATCCATGACTTAGTTCAGCTCAAGTTTGAGTCTAACTTGATGATAAGGACATCAAAGCTTCTTCATACAAGATCTACCAAAGAAGAAAAAAGAAGGCTCGTGTGCAAGCTTCATTGTGGTTGGATGATAATTGCTTGATGTTAGATTGTGCTGGTTCTAAAGATCCACCGTTAAATCTTGATTCTGACAAAGATCTACAGTTGGATCTAGTCTGATCATCCATGTGATCAAGTTGAAGACCCCATATGGCAAAATCAGGAAAAGCCTGCATGGCCATCGGGATGTGCTAGATGGGAGGTGTCATCAAGAAAATGGAAGCAGAAGAGACCAAAAGGGGGCCCAAATAGGGCCCATCTCTAGACCGTACGACCAACCATGGAGCTGATTTTATTTTATTTTATTTACTTGTTTGTTTATTTTGAGTTGTTTTTCAGGTTCACAGGACAGTAGAATTTATTTAGAAGTTGTAAGCTTAGCTGTTAAAGAGTGTTTCAATGGTTGAGATCACCCTTAGGGTTAAGGCTTTACCTATATAAGTGACGTGATGTTTCTTTTTAGACTAAATGATCAATGACAAGAATTCTGGATGCTTTTGCTCTCTCTCTCCTGTAAGATATGACTAGTGTGAGGCCATTGGGTGTGGTGACTAGCAACTCTGAGGTAATCTTCTACTTCTCTTTCTTTTCCTTTCACTGAGGTAAGGTATTTTGTTCTCTTCTCCAAATCTCCTTCCCGTCATCAAAACCAACAAACCCTAAACCCTTTGGTCACACAACCTCCCCCATCAAACCCTAGACTCCAAAACCCTACTTCCACTTGGTCGACCCTACTAGCTACTTGCTGAACCAAATCTAGCTCTAATTCCCCACGGCCGCACCCTCCCAAACCCTAACCACCCTGGGCCAAACCCCATCCAACCTTCTATCAGCCCAGCGAATCATAGATCAGGCCATTCCCACTTGGCTGAACCATATTACATAGGTTTCGACCCATTTGACCATTTCATCTTGGAATTGTGACCCAAGTGGCTGTTCTCTCATGATGTAGAAATATTTTCTCATTCTTTTGGATTAATTGCAACTGCGGGATTGTTTTCTTGAAATTTGGATATGAGTCTATCAACACTAACCCATCTCTACTTCATTGATAATCCCCTTTTGAACCTAGCCTTTGTGAAATCCTCCAAAGGGACAACAAATCTGATTGTTGTTGGTTGGTTCCTAAGCTGGTGGAAGAGACATCTTCCGTTGAGACCCTCAAATCACACCATGGGATAGTGGCAAGGCCAAGGATCATCACTACTTTTATTAATTGAAATTCGTTTTTTTTTTTTTTTTTTTTTCTTAATTGAAATTCTCAAAATGAGTGGTGTGATCTAAATTTTATTTTACATTTTAATTCTGACTGTTAATCATCTTCTAATCTCACAATCATCGTTTTGGGCTAGCTTTGCACCGTCCTGCATCACTTGAGGAACCCAGCCCAAGCTCAGCTTGTCCTCTCTTTACCAACCTTAACCTCCGCTTGAGCATAAGCTAGATTATAAACAAGTCGAGCTCAACTTTGGGCGTGCTCTCTCTCTCTCTCTCTCTCTCTCTCTCTCTCTCTCTCTCTCTCTCTCTCTCACACACACACACACACACACATATTTAAATAGTTCATGTATACTAAAAGCCAAGCTTGGGCCTGGACTCGTATAGTTTTATGCATGGGGCCAAGCTTGAGATCAAACTTAAGCCCAACCATTAATTCTCAAGCCAAGTAAAGCTAAATGGACCAGAGCTTCAGCTTGACTCATGAGTTGCTCGGGTCGAGTCGAGCTAAACAAGCCCTAGCTCGAGCTTTGCTCATCAGCTAGTCAAGCCGAGCTTGAACTAGGAATGAATAGCTCTAGAGTTAAGCTGGAGCTTAAGCCAACTAAGTTGAGTCGAGCTAGCTAGGCTTTTTCTTTCTTTCTTTTTTTTTTTTTTTTCTTTTTGGTAGAAGATAGCTAGGCCTTTTTATAGCCTTAATATACACAAATAATTAGTAGAGTATCCTTTCTAGGGATCATAGACAAGCTAAGCTAGCTCATGAGCCAACTCGATTGGGCTCGCTTAACAGGTCTTGAGCTCGAGATCAGCTAATGAGCTTGTCAAGCCAAGTGTGGCTCAGCTGAACTGCCTCATGGACTCAAGCTTGACTTGAATAGAGTGAATGTTTATGCACTTCCTAATGGACTCATCAAAAATAGTTGTCGAACATTCTATCCATTTCTACTTGAGCACTAGCTCAAGCTTGGCCCAAATTTAAATCAAGCCCAAGCCTAAGTCAAGCCGAGCTCAAGCCTATTAGGCAATATACAAGTTCAAGCCTGGCTAGTCAAGCTCGTTTCAAGCTAGAGCTCAAGCTTGGCCAAGCTCAACTCAACTCAGCTCTTGTACAACTCTAACTATTCATCTGAGATTTTATCGTTCACTTCCATGGGGTTATAAAGTAGTTTATAATCATTGTACTAAAGGATACAACAAAAACAGTTGCACAGATCACGTATTCGTTTTCTCCTATTTGTAGAGTCCTTTAGAGTAACATGTTTTACTTCACAAGTGGGTATGTTGGATCGTAAATCTATCTAGGTAACTTACTAAAATAAGAAAATGGTTAATCAGTTACCACTCCTAGCCTTTTGATGCAGCAGCAATATGACATCACTGCAACAAGACTCCTAGGCCACATGTGGGACCCATGAAATTCTGATTTTAATTGTTATTAGTTTTATTTTTAGCAAAGAGTATAATTAGAATTAGGTTTCTAATTTTGATAGGATTATTATTTGATTTCCTAGTTGATTAGGATTGATTTCTTAGCCCCTAAGTTTTTTAGCATTGTAGAGATCAATGATCTCAGAGATTTGAGTTAATAGAATTTCCCTCTGTAGGTTTTATCGTGGGAGAGTTGTCTTCTTCGTGTGATTGTTCCCATGGGAACCCTAATTGTGCCCCGGCTACGATCGCATCAATTGGTATCAGAGCCGAACGATCCCCGATCGTCTATGTGTTACCCATATTTCTCATTCCGTTCATCATCCCATAACCTCCCTGCCATCCATACCAACCGAACCCATCCAGCGAATCCCCACACAGTCACCCGTCCACCAGCAAACCCATCCATCCATCGCTCCAGTGTTCTGCAAATCCCCAGCCCTAGCCGCTGCCAAAAACTCATCTCAACCCATTCGACAAATCTTTGCCAAACCCGAAACCCATCTCTCCACCAAATCCGCAGCAACCAGATCCATCCCAGCCAACCAGCAGTTCCACACCTCTTCCGCTCTCCCCTTCCAGCAACACAACCCCCTTGCCGATCCTCTCAACTTGCTCAAATCCCCATGTTCTCCACCGTCCAACAAAAAAAAAAAAAAAAAACACAAACAAACCAGTCCGTCACACTCCAAACCCTTGCCGATCTCCAAACTCCAAACCCTTGTTGACCCTCTCAGCCTGCCCAAACCCCCCTCTTCTCCACTGTTCCACAGAACCCTAGCCCAACCTTCTGCATGTACCGCACACCCACTCACCTTCCACCCACAGAAAGCCCTTACCCAGCAAAAAAAAAAAAGAGTAGAAAAGAAGAATAACAGAAAGGCCGAGAAAAAGAAAAAGAAGAAGGGAAGAATAGGCATACCGTTCACCAGCGCCAGCCATCGATCTCGCTAGAACTCCGCCACACCTCTCCATCACCAAAGCCAAAGCCGCACCTCTCCATCGCCAAAGCCAGAGACCTGTCCCAATTTTTCCCTTCGTTGGAACAACAGGGAAGGGTTTCAAACCCCTTTTTCTCTTCTTTTTTTCTAGCGCGGGACTCAAGGCAAAACAGAGGCAGGTACGTTCGGGTCAAGTTAAAGCAAATCAAGTTGTCAAGTCAGTTCCGACCCACTTCTAGTTTCGACCCAGCAACACCACTTAGTAGAGAAGTCAAGGGCCCAGATTTGACCAAGATCAACAATTGGGTCTTCCTTTTGCGGTATCAGAGACATCCACAGTTGGATTTTAGATCCATCGTCACCATCGTGATCGTGGAGAGCAGATCTACACATCAGGTCAGTCAACAAATTTTAAATTTGCATTAAAAAAAATGCCTCCCAAGAAGCATGTAGAAGTGGAGTCTTCCTCCAATAATGAATCAGAGGGGAACCGTTGTGGAATTATCGGTAACTGTTAATCAACTATCCGCAACGATGGTTCAAATGCAAGAGACTCTTTCCAGGATTGAAACCCAATAAACAAATTTGGAAACTAATCGACGTGAAGATAATCATCGAGATGGAGGACATAATCAGAATCAACGAGATCCACATGCCGTCAATGTTGATCGTGATTTGGGTATTAAACTTGTGATTTCCGAATATGATGGGAAATTGAAGCCGGATGACTTCATGGATTGGTTAGTGTGTGTTGAAAATATTTATGCATACAAGCCAATGATGGATGGTCATAAGATTACACTAGTGGCAACTCGATTTCACAATTATGCTGCAATATGATGGGCCGAGTTGCAAAGAAAAGACGATACCAACAAATTGACCCAGTTGACACGTGGACCGAGAAGCAAAATTCCTACCTATCAATTACTCCAGAGATCTGCATTCAAGTTTTCAATATTTGAAACAAGGATCTAAGATAGTTGTTGAGTATTCTAAGGAGTTTATGACCATTCAAAGCTCGTTGTGGTTTGAATGAAGATGATGAGGTATTAATTGACAGATACTTTAATGGGCTTACACTTAACATACAATATTCCCTCACATTCAAGCATTTTGATAATGTTGATGAGATTGTTCAGCATGCTATCAAGGTGGAAGGGGTTGCACATCATCAAGCCAGAAAACTTAAGGCATCTAAATGGGTTATGCAGAAGAATTCCTCACTTGCGGGTTCTAAACTGAGTGATTTATCGGAGAAAGTTTTCACCAAGCCCGAAGGTCAAAATAGGATCACATGCTTTAATTGTCAACAACAAGGGCATCGTGCAAAGGAATGTTCCAAACGCATCCACCTCATTGAGAATGAAAGTGATGTGAACAATACTCCAGATGATCCTAAAGAGGATGAAACAGAGGAGGTGGAGGACATTATGCCCGAGGAGGGTCTTGAGTCTCTCATAGTCATCACTGACACTCCATCAACTACTGCGAAGAAGTGGTTGCGAGAAAATACTTTCTGCTCCAAAGGAATAGTCAATGGTCAAGAATGCACGGTAGTCATTGATAGAGGAAGTTGTCAGAACATTATATCTCAAGGTCTTGTGGATCGATTGCAGCTGAAAGTTCAAAAACATCATCGTCCCTACTTTGCTAGATGGTTAATGACAGGTGATGAAGTGCAAGTACGGTATGCATGTCCAATTACCTTTTCTATTGGTGCAGCTTATACAGATACCGTGTGGTGTAATATGATACCCATGGATAGTTGTGATATCTTGTTGGGTCGTCCATGGATGTATGATAAGAATGGCACTAATGGCATGCGCGACAACACATACACTTTCATGCATGATGGAAAGCAAGAAACACTCTGTCCTATGAACCCACACCACCAAAGAAAGGATATTTGACCAAGGAAGCACTTCAAGTACACACTGTAAACAAAAGCAACATCAAGAAGAAGAGTCGAATTAGAGGTCGAACTCTTTTCCAACCTGGGGAGAATGATGCAGCAACAATACCACATCATTGCAACAAGACTCGTGGGCCACATGTGGGACCCATGAAATTCTGATTTTAATTGTTTTTAGTTTTATTTTTAGTAAAGAGTATAATTAGAATTAGGTTTCTAATTTTGATAGGATTATTATTTGATTTCCTAGTTTGATTAGAATTGATTTCTTAGCCCCTAAGTTTCTTTTATTATAAATATAGCATTGTAGAGATCAATGATCTCAAATATTTGAGTTAATAGAATTTCCCTTTGTGGGTTTTTATCGTGGGAGAGTTGTCTTCTTCGTCTGATTGTTCCCGTGGGAACCCTAATTGTGATTGGCACTTGCGATCGTATCTACTATTGCATCACCTTTGGCTTGTATATTTGATTGAATAGAACACATATTGACAACCTAGATTGATGAGATAAGGTAATGATGGTGGTGGTGATTATGATAATGACGATAAAAGTATTATTAGTCTCTCATAAAAATTACTACAACATTTAGTATTTAAGTGTTACAAGTTCAAGGAAACGGGCAAAAAAAAGATGGGATGAAGTAGTAAAAGTGGACAGCTGGACATTGTTCAATGTGGATGCGGAATGTAGGGTTAAGTGAAAAAATTAGAAATCACCTGTGATGCACGAATACTTCAAAATGGGCAACATATTGTGTTGTATCATATCTGATATTTCACTTTTTGTGTAAAATCCATGTCCCTAACATGTCAATGCCATAAACCTTGCCATATCCATGCCATATTCAGGCATCATAGGAAATCACAAAGCCAACCCCTAAATAGATAGGATATAAAAATTTGGTTAATGTTGATAATACATGCTTTTCTCATAATCCTTTTCTTCATCTCTTTCACTTTCGCCCTCTCTTTGCCTACATTTCCCAAATTAACATCCAATACAAGGAAAACTAGATCAACCTGGTACCAAAGTGGAAAAGATAAGTTATACACCAATTTTTATAGGCTAACTAATGATGTCAACAATCTGTATAGCCAACATCAACCATGTACGAGTACAGGGTTGACAACCTATGGAGGACTACATATCTATGAGACCCATTAGGAAAATCCATAAAGTCCTCGTTACATGATCCAACAAGAAGCACAAAAGGGTAACACCAGATATTTTGGTAACAAGAAATTTCATTTACTTTGCTGAATTATTTATCGTAAACATGTCTGTGCATGTGCCTGAATGAGTGTCTGTGTGTGTTTGTGCGTGCGTGGGGGTGGGTGTGTGTGTGTGTGTGTGTGTGTGTGTGTGAGAGAGAGAGAGAGAGAGAGAGAGAGAGCATTGCAAAGCAAGCTTACCTTCACATAGCAAGGGGAAAGTAGAACAGCCCGATTACAGTCTCTTATGCATTCGTTAAAAAGGCCCATGTTCTAAAAAGCAAGAAGAGAAATTAGAAGAATATAGTTAAAAATTGCAAATCCATTCATACTTGGCCATTCTGATGTTAGTGATAAACAGTTCCTTGCTTATTTGTGATACTCATTCAACATTTAACATATGTATTTAGATGGGAAGATAATCAAATGGCACTGAGTGGTCTTTTGAGTTAAAAGGTGGCATGTTGAGTTGAAAGTTGATTTCCCCAACAATCAAAAAAAGGAAGAGTCCTTACTTAATTTATAGACCCAGAGTAACACAAATTAGACCAATTTTCTGAAAGAGAGAGTTCACTGGCATATGTAGATGATTCCATTGTCATTATTTTATATTTTATGTAGAAAAAAAAAAAAAAAAAGAGGTGTTTTACACCAGACTGTCTCAAAGAAAACTTGAATCCCTCTGACATATACATGATTTCGGATACTAGGAAAATCAAACTGTTGAATACCTACACTGCCAGGTGGATTCCTATGCTGACAGGTCTCGGGGAACTGTCAGCATTGGGGAACTCAGATCCATCTGAAGGAAACAAGAGGGAAAAACTGACATCATGGTGTTTTGGGGTCTCATTGAGATCAGGGACTATAACATGGCAGAAATCCCTGTCATTAATGAGGGTCTTTAAAGAAAGATGTCACGGGCCATTTACACTAGAGGGTATTCAAGAACAACTGCATACGTGAGCATTGAGGCTAAAGAAGCCACAGTGGTTTTACTGCATTATAAATAAAATTAAAACCTTGGACGAAGAGACAAAGCATCACTCCACACTCTTGGAGAGAAAATTTCAAAGGATGACAATGTGGCATGATGAGAATCACGAGTTTCCCTCTCTCTCTCTCTCTCTCTCTCTCTCTCTGAAATGGTAAATTCACTTTATGGCCATCTGCCACATCAATGAGAATAAAGGACATTGGACAAACACTAAAATATACTGCTGAGGCACACCCTGCTCAAAACATCAAGAATAGAATAAAGGGCAAATACCAAAAGAAATGCCAACCACTTTGGAGTGGACAACCCGAACAATGCAGCATCTTAGGAAACAGCAATAGCACCCTTTCCCAGGAGAAACAAAGCACAATCATAATTCACTAAACTATGAAGGCTCCAAAACTCTTGTCGTCCTTTACCCTTAGCTTTCTTCTTAGATTTTGCCACATTCGTCTTTAGCAAAGACATCAAGATCCTTATCTAGAAACCCTTCTAAAAAGAACTGCATATCACCATTATTGTTCATCATCATCATCATCAAAGCCTTGAGCCAACTATGTTGGGGTTGGCTACATGAATTCCATTTCTACATTTCTATCTATCATAAGCCAAATTTTCATATAGGTCGCAATTCTTCAAATCTATTTTTACTACTTCCATCCAAGTCCTCTTCGGCCTGCCTCATCCCCTTGTTGGGCCATTCACCTGCATAGAAAAACTTTTCCTCGCCGACGAAGTTTTCGTTAGCCCATGTTGGACATGTCCAAACCATCTCAAACAAGTTTCTCTTATTTAATCTATTGATGCAACCCCGAAATGCCCTTGAAAGTGCTCGTTTCTAATTATATCCTTCTTATCTTTACCACACATCCACCTCAACATTCTCATATCTGCTACATGTGTTGGCTTCTTGATTGGCCAACATTCTGTTGCATCGGTCATAGCTGGTCTAATCGTTATTTTGTCAAATTTTCCCTTCAATCTTGTGGTATATGCAGATCACAAAGCACTCCAGTAGAATCAGCTCTTTGTGCATTCCCACTGAAGCTACGATCCATATATTCTATCTTTGTATGACTTATTCTAAAGCCTTTGGATTCTAAGGCCGCCTGCCATCGCTCAAGTTTCACACTCACGTCATCTCTTGATTCATCCACCAACACTACATCATCTACAAACAGCATACACTGGGGCACCTCCTATTGAATATGCATACGTAACTCATCCATAATCAGTATAAAGAGATAAGGGCTTAAGGCAGGCTAACCCCTAATGCAAACCTATGGTCACTGGGAATTCACATGTCTCTCCACGGGTAGTTCTCACACTCGTTACCACTCTCTTATACATGCCTTTAACAGTTTCAATAATAATCTCTTGGAACACTCCTTTTATTTAAAACCCACCAAATTAAATCTCTAGCTACCCTATCATAAGCTTTCTCTAGATCGACGAAGACCGTATGCAAAAAATTTCTCATCGCTCGGTATTTTTTCAATAACTGCCTAAGTGAGAATATAGCTTCCACAGTTGACCTTCCTAGCATGAAAAGAAATTGATTTTCAGATATCTTGGCCTTTTGTCTAAGTATTTACTCTACTACTCTCTCCAATAGTTTCATAGTGTGACTCATAAATTTAATCCCATGATAGTCGATCCAATTTTGTATATTTCATTTGTTTTTGTATATAGGTACTACAAACACTTCTTTTCCATTCATCCAGCATTTTCTTTGTCATTAATATCTTATTGAAGAGCCTAGTTAACTAAATCCACCCAATTTCTTCTAAGTATTTTCAAGCCTCATTGGAATGTAATCTAGGCCATAGCCTTTCCTATCTTCATGTGTGTCAATGCTTCCTTCACTTCTACTAACCTAATTCCATGGTAGAAGGCATGTCTTGTTAATAAAGTATCATCCTTTTATTCTTATGCCTCCTGTATAATCTTCATTTAAAAGTTGGTTAAAATATACTCTCCACCTTTTGTTAGTATCACTGTCCTTCACTAAACCTTTTGGCTGTCACTCTTTATACATTTGACATGATCTAAGTCCCTATTTTTTCGTTTACCTTATTTTTGCAAGTTTGGAATATCCTTCTCTTGTTCCCAACTTTATTATATAAGTAATCATATGCTTTGAACTTTGCATCACTTCGTACTTTCTTAACTTCTTTCTTTGCCTTTGCTTGTCATAATTTTCCATGTTTCTGGACCTTTCAAAAATTTTAGAACATCTTTTCTCTCTCGAACAACTTCCTGAACCTCTACACTCCACCACCAGATTTTCTTTATCATAATGTCTTTTCCCTTTCGACTCTCCAAGCAACTCTTTTGCAACCGTCATGATACAATTATCCATTTTAATTCCACACCACCATAGTTTTCTCCTTTCAAATTTCTTGTCACTTTATCCCCCTTCTATCATAATGTCTTTTCCCTCTCCTTTTACTTCTAATGCAAATATCTAAAACTATTATCCTATGTTGTATGGCCAAACTCTATCTTGGAATAACCTAACAGTCTTTACAAGCTATTCTAAATAGAAAAAAGTTTATCTGGCTCATGTTAGTCCCACTCTTATATGTAATTAAATTGCTCCCCTCTCTTTTTAAAATAGGTGTTGCTATTATTACAAGGTCAAAATGCGAACATCAAATCCAAAAATAGTGTCTCCTAACTCATACCTTTTCTCCAAAAACCTTGTCCTCCACGCACCCTCCCATACCCTCTATTATCCTTTCCTACGTTTGCCATTTAAGTCCCCTCCTAGAAAATCTTTGCACTAGTTGGAATTTCTCATATTAAAACCATCCATCTCCTCCCAAAAATTGTCTCTTAACATTTTTTCATTAATCATTGCTTGGGGTGCATAGGCACTAATGATATTCATTATGTCTTCCTCTAACACTAGTTTAATTGTTATAATTTTATCACCTAACCTCTTTATGAACCCCACAATCTTTTCTTTCAAATCCTTATCTACTTACTATACCTCTTCATTTCTTGTATTGTTCTTTCTTACATAATAGAGTTTATAACCATCAATGAACTCCTTAGTTTTTTCCCTTCCAACTTCGCCTCCCTGACATTTACATTAATCTTCTTCTTTTCAGTGCATCGACCAACTTCATGCTCTTTCATGTCAAAGTTCCTATATTCCAAGTAGCAAGTCAAATCATTTTTAAGTAGCCAATGTTAATATAGATTCTATCACCGTCATTGTTACCACGCATTATTCCCAAATAATTACCAATCTAGACCATCTCTCCTCCCAGACCCCACTCACATCATGACCACTAGTATTGTCATCCTAGCTAACCACAGCTATAGAAATGGTAACTAGATCCTCAAGATAAACACTGGCCATTTTTATCATGATCTTCTTCACTATAAGGACCTTTACCCCAATTTTCAATATTTAAATAATATTTAATTTTAAATTTATGAATTAATAATGGAAATTAATCCTAAGAGTCTAGAATTCGGCGACATTGGGAAATTAGGGAATAATTAGGAATTCAATTTGGGTGTGATTAGGGCATAATAAGGAAATTAATTTAAAAATAATGAGAAATAATTAAATAAGCATGATGGGGCCCACTTGGGATCATGCCCATAGCTTCTCATCATCTCTCCCTGGCTCGAGAGAACTTGACTCTAATAAGTTAAGATGGACTTATTCTCGTGGATTAACAATCATCTATACAAATTCACCATCTAATAGTCGGATTATTTTGCTAATCGTTGGATAGGTAGAGCATGCAATCGAGTTCTCCATACATTAGTAGAATGGAGGTGTGGTTTTTGTTGACACGACCTTGATGTGCTGTGTAAGGCCTTCAAGTAATGAGATCATCTAATGGTTTAGGATCTCTTAGTATCAGATCCTTAAGAAAGTCAATCCATTCAACTATCTCACTTGTGCAGCCATCCACCATCAGTCACAAAATACAAAGTCCATGCAGGGCCTTTTGAAACAGTAGGATAGACTTCAAGGCTTGGCTCATAATCAAGGATGTATATCCGATCCCTTCTATAGGCACTTCCAGCCCAGGATGAACAACTGTCGCCACCATTGCATCTGAAGCTTGCTCTTCTTGATCTATTCTTGTGTTTCTCTCTTGGCACTTTCACCGCACATTAGATCAACTTTTTAACTGATAAATTTCTTTGCATGTTGATTCAGTCAGCATTTAGCCATGTAATGCCTGTTTCCACCACGTATGAGACAATGTGATTCATATAGTACAATCAACTCTACCTATTATATGTCATTTTCTTCACCACACGATTGTCTGACAAACCAGAACCTTTTTTCGCCATTGTCATGGTAGATTATTCAATGAATCCTTTCCTTTGCTGTCTATCGATAAAATATGGCTATCGACAATGGCTTTGGTTAAGTGTCTCTAGCAATGTCAACCTTTTTTTTTTTATTGTGTGTGATGTGTGGGTGTGTAATGAAACTGAATGGGAAATCAATGGAATAAATAAGGACAACTTTTGAAAAACCGAACACAATTAGATACCTAATAGGAACTTATTTGCTTTGATTACCAAAATATGATGAAAGGTGGATAGATGTAGAGTCTTCACGGAGTCTTCCACGACCGTCTTGAGCCATGTCAATGGAGTACTTCACGCATTGGAAATTGCTAGGAGTCTTCGCACCAAGGCTACGAGAGTTTGTTTTACTCCATACTAGTAGATGAGAATATTTTTCTAATGTTTTGACCAACAATCTTGGCTTGCAATTATAGATATACTTTTAATTAGAGTAGTCAATAATCTTGGCTCTTAATTAGAGATTGTAATCTAATTAAGGCTCCTAAAGGTATTGGCCTACATATAATTCCAATTTAAGCAAATCACAATAAAATTGATTCTCTCAAGATAGTAGCTATCCTAAAATATGAGATTTGGCATGTGTGACATGACCATAATGCCCTTATTTAACATAGTGGGACTGATTAATCACTTCATGTTATGGCCCCTCTGGTCTTGATTGAGCCTTGTTTTATGAGTTTTTTACAGATGCATTTGGATCATGGCCCGCATCATCTCTCTTTCCCCGACTAGAGAGAAACTCAACTAGATAGATTTAATCTCCTGGAATCAACAAATCAGCCATACAAATTCACCATCTAATGGTCGGATTTCTTTTGTCGATCATGGGTAAGTAAGCATGCAATGGATGAGTTCTCCATACATTGTAGAATGGAGTTGTGGTTCTATTGACAGCCTTGAACGGCCTGTAGGGTGCCTATCAAGCAATTAGGATGAATGTAACAGTTAGATGGTTATTGTTCAGTTCATTTCAAATATGCTATGGACATTTATGTTGTCAGATCTCTTTAGTGGATTGGGCCCATGCTGGGTCTCCTGGCATTCGTTTTACTGAGTATCATAGGACACGATCATTAGACTGCACTAGTACACTCGCTGGCAAAAATATGTGAATTAGCGCCGATCTTTTTAACAATATAATGCCTTGATGTCTCGACAAAATTAGTTTAGGAAAATGCCAATTGAAATCAGGTTGCCCATCTCGACATTATTAGTGCAAATTGAAATTTGCTTCGACCTCCGCAGCGCACGTGATATTTAGACCCTTTATGGAGGAAAATTTTTAAGAACTAAACTTTACGATATACACCATTTCCTCAATATGAAAGAGAGTGTATCAATTTGACAACTGAATGCAAGATCGTAGGCAAGAACTAAAAGTTTGCTTCTAAGTCTGGAGTGAGAAATCCTCTAGGAGACAAATTCAAGCGATGGCTAACACAGCCGATAACCACTGCACAAGATCTAAACTACACAAGCAGTGTCCACCAAGTATGACTGATTCACTCAACTTTTGGCCATCCTTCTTCTATTGTCAAGAGATCCAACATGTGAGATAGCTAAGCTTTTCCATTGAACCCTCGAAATTGCAATGCTACAAACTATCCCTGGCCTGTTCATCATAGTCATTTTCCATCATCTAGGTTTCCCATTCATAAATCAGTAGCACATTGTGCTTCAAGCCTTTACCTTATCATTTAGAAGAAAAATGTCGATGACATGACCAACTCTGACTGACAATTTCTTACAAAGTCAATATAGCATTAAAGCACCAGGTAAAGGATTGGCAACACATCGAGAGATTGAATGCCACATCATTGAAGTCCTGTAGCAGCACTCATCCCATCTCGGTAGGAGAAGGGGTTAACACAACTAACCCACACATTTATCAACAAGGTGATATATACATTGAATTCATGCTTTGCATGCTCCAATGCATTAAGTTTCATCATACCATTATGCAGCACTGGTGTGCATTTAGTGGAGCTGGTCGTTGAACTAAACAGACACTATCTTAATAGATTAATCCCACTTCTATTTCTGGAATCCACTTTCATTTTTTTTAGTATAATTTTCTTTACCGCATTATCTCCCCTAATCGAAAATTATGATTGAAATTGGTTGAACTAACGGGCATTGCAGGTGATGAATTTTCACAAAGTTTTTCCATGTGAAAGGCTAAGATGAAGAAGTCTTCCCCAAAGAACTACATATATCTTCTTGTTCGTGAACCATGCAATGCAACCGCACACCTTTGAACTCATCATAAAGAAAAGGACAATCTAAATGCATTTAAAAAGGACCACTGCAACATAGGAGTTGCAACTTCTGGCCCAAACTTGAACCCACGTGATCTGACCAGAACAAGCAGTAAAATTGGGTGTGTTTGAGTCAGGCTCAGGCCTGAATTTAAAAGAACTCATTGGAATTTGGATGTTTTCAGTTTTGGGCCTTAAGTGCTTGAATGGGACCAGGGGGGTATGTTGCTTAAATATATATATAAGCATTTCAAAAGGAACATTATTCACATACCAACTCCAACTCAATCAACTTGAATTTCACTCCAGTAGAGAATTTACAATTCTGGTCAAGGACATGTATAGCATGTTCAGGTTTCATTCAGGTCCGAATTTAGATTCGCGGTTTTAAACCATGTGCAATTTTGCTCAGGCTTGAGTTGGCAATACTCTGGCATTGCCCAAGTTACACCACTATCGAGAACTTCAGATGAAAAAAAAAAAAAATAAAAACAGACTTACAGGAATCAAACTTCACATGCATAGTGGCTAGCCCTATTACATAAACCATCGCCACAAAGTCCTTGTCCACTGTTCACACCATCCATCGGAGCAAGACGCAATGCCTGTTCATCATAGAATAAGAACAACAAGACCATGTCACATATCTCTCAGTAATACTTTTTGAAAAACACCATGACAATCTATTTTTAATTCAGCATGATCCTCTCACCCAACCCGCGAGTAGAATCTCAAGGCCTCGGAGAATCACCCTTAGGAGAAGCTTTCATTTCCTTTCCGCTTCAAATCAGAAGCAGATGTCATGTTGCTTGGAATCAAAGCCGCTCATAGTATGTCAAAATCTTGGACAACCTAAAAGAACCAATTAAGGAGTTAATTACAGAAGAAAGAAGAAAGAAATCAAAAGCAGTTTTCATAAAGAAACAAAAAAGTTAGCGTATGGAGGAAGAGCAGAGAGGGTGAATATATGTACTTTGGTGGAATTGGGGTGCAAATGGAAGAAAGCAAATCGAGAAAGGCAAGGAGCAAGGTAAATTGGGAGATTGTCTGGAGTGATTTCTGATATCATGTTAGCGCTTGAGATCGAGCGGAACAACAGACTT